>JAZDUA010000085.1:2812500-2840000 GCA_038098605.1 Gryllus longicercus
AGTGCATTAAATGAAAATTTGTATTGTTTGAGTTGAGCCAGTATTCCACGAGCGATATATCATTCATTGTACAAAAAGCATCTTCCCATCTATCACTGTTCAAAAAGAGTTTTTTTGACTTACTGACTCATTGTTATAGAGGGACTTTTAAACTCGGGTGCACGGCGGTGTTTATTCACGATTTTCAAGTCTGAAATTCAGTTGTAGCTGCGTTAGTGAAGAAATGATTACTACTAGATGTTCTGATAGATAATTTAGATGGCTTTTCGAGATGTCCTCGCTATTCCCTCTCGCGTACCCGCCCGTTGGATCCTCTTCTCTGAATATCAACAGCAATCTCGTGATTGATTGATTAGTACATCCGCCCGCGTCATCTGCTACGATCATTAGTCGTGTAAGTATGGGAAATGTTTTTATCATGGAAAGTGGATATGTTCTACCCCGGCTGAATAGTGAATCCGGCGCAGACCTACCCATCGGCTTGCGGGTTTTTTCCTCAACCAGGTATCTCCCCCGGCAGGGTACCCAGATGGTGTCCCGGCATGTGTGGTAGTGTAGAGCAGGAAAATGGAAGTGTGTGTGTGTGTGTGTGTGTGTGTGTGTGTTGGTATGGGGTGAGAATAGGACAAGGAGGAAGGAAAAATCGCGCATTGTCCGTAGTCCGTTTAATCCGGCATTCGCTTAGTGTTGATAGGAGAAACCACGGAAAACTCCGATCAGAGCAGCCGCCTGCAAGAATTCTTCTCCGTACCGTTTCTAAATTCGACCTACCTCTGTAGCTAGTGTCGAAACACCTGCCACCGTCGGTAGTGGAACCCGAGGACCTCCAGGTCAGTTGATGTTCAGCTTCCGAAGCCGGTGACAGAGAAACAGAGCCGCTCGCACGAGCGGCCGTGCTGCGATAACTCCACGCAAGAAGCCTCCAGAGGATTAACTGGCGGTGTCCAGCAGTCGGTGCCAAGGTGTGGAGGGCTGATCACGAAGAACGGGGAGCGGAAATGCAATGGCCATACCGTGAACCAGGAACCGCCTAAATTATCGTTAAATAATAGTGTTTGTGCGTCTACCATTGTAATCCAAGTCTAGTTCAGTTTTCCAACACGTTAATCCACTCGGATCCCTTCTACAGAAACACTAAAAAAATGTTTCTTAAATGTAAACTTCCTGTTTACTAAAAACATTCTTTCGAATGATGAGTATATCTTGTTCTAAGTAAGCGATTAGCTTTTTTGTCTACAATATATTTGTGATATCTGTAAAATTTGTTATTTAATGTAATTAGTTTTACAATGTCTTCCTTTATAAGAATTATAGGAATTTGAAATCAGAATTGTACGAGCAATTGCGCTTCAGTAGAAATTAAACTTTCGGAAATGCAAAACACTTGATTGATATTGATTCTTTCGCTAATTCGAATAGCCCAAAACATATGGCAGCGTACGGTCTTTCCTTTTTCCCTGTCGGGAAAGTCAGGGTATTGATTAAAAATTTGCCTTAAAAATACTGATATTTTGAATATTTTTTTTAAATCTCCTGCAGAAAAGTGGTTTAATTACGCAATAAAAGGGAATTCTAAAATGCTTCAAAACAAATTTAATTTTTGTGTAATTCATTTTTAAATTTGAACTTCTAATAAATGCTCTCAATGAATTCAAACGTGTACCTTCAACAATTTTGAAGTGTTCATCTCCACGTATGATTGAGTGGATTGCAAATTTCAGATCCAAGGTCTTATTCCTTCCATTCCGATCACACTAATGCAACACACTTTATTGTTCGTCACAACACGACAGGCTCGAGACTATCCAGAGAATCAATTACTGCGACTCTTCGAACCGAAATGCTACGAGCGCGGTCGGAGCGTCAATAGTTCAAGCCGTAAAGTACGAATGCAAGCATTTTAATCAAATATGGTTGACGTCGTTCAAAGGCCGCTGATGGTCGAGGGGGGCATTCGCGAATGAAGTCCACCAAATAGAATATTGATGTTTTGCCCCTTTTTCGCGGCAATATAAAGTTCCAAGAAATAATTATTTTTATTAACGAATGGAAATAATACATGGAAGATTGAAGCAGGAGCTTACAAATAACGAATAAATAAATGAACAAATTCGAAAAAGAATAGTAGGTGAAAATATATTAACAGTTTTAAACGTTGAAAGACGATTGATTGTGTAGACTATATTATATTTTAGTTTGAATGAACCTATGATGCACCCAAAAGCCGAAGCTAATATTTCAACACGAAAAAATCGTTTTTCATTACCAATGAAGAAGTGTTATGTCGAGTATAAAAATCTTATAACACAAAAAAATATATTTTTTCAATGCGAGTCATTAAAGGACGACAAACTTTTTTATTTTCTCGCATACTACTTATGAATTTTAGAGAAATTTATGTAACGATGTGATAAAGACGGCGATTTTTTGGCAGAAAAATTCAAATTAAAGGTCCTTGATACCGAAAAAGTGAATAATTCTTGTTCTCATATTTAGTAAATCATTTCTTCTAACACGTGGTGTACTAACTATTTATAATTAGTGGGCTCTTGATACCGAAATCTGGATTACTACAAAACATCTCTCTCTCCGTTTCTCCTTTCGTCCATCTCTCCATGTGTTTGTCCCTCAGTCTGTAAGCAACACGAGGAGACAAACGTTGGCAGTATTTTCAACAAAATTGATTTTCCCCGATTGATCTGGCTGATACGTGTACCTTTTGTACCGAGCGAAGTGGCTCAGTGCGTAGCGCACTGACTTCGCAATCGGGAGGTCCGGGTTCGATTCCCGGGCCGGCCATCCTGACCGGGGTTTTCGTGGTTTCCCTCGGTCATAAAGGCGAATGCTGGGATGGTTCCAATAGTCCACGATCATCTATCACCTCCTTTCACTCTTCTTTCATTCTTCCCTATTCCTCTTTCATAACCGCTACTCAAGGATAGGCACCCGTAGTCGATCGTCGCAGCTAGCTGTGCCACCGACCCTAGGATGTCTATCTGTAGCAGCAGGCGGGGTATGCAGCACAAGCCCCCCTGTTCTTCCTTCATGTGCAGTCACCAGTTACTATTGCGGTATTTAGGTAGCAATAGTAAACTGAGGGATCCTCGGTCGCGAGGTTGACCCGACGACGACGACGACGACGTGTACCTTTAAATTTGAAACGAATATTTCGGTTCGTGTGTTTACTTTACAGGAAGCAGCTTACAGCTCCAACCTTTTCAATTTTTCATCGAAACAACAAACATTTTCAATATTTTCTCAAATGGCTGCAATTTTCTTCTTTTTTCTTAAAGTTATAAAGAACACTTATAAAAATAGCGCCGGTACAATTTCCGTTGAATTCTATTAATTTTCGAAAATTACAAAAGTTTAATTTTTTCTGCAATTACCTTACGGCAAGTTTCATGCTACTATAATTTTGAAAATGGATATATTTTTTCGAAAGCAAATCGTTTCTTCAAAGGTATGTGTCTAAATAAGGTCATAAACATTTTAAAAAAATATAAGTTGCTTTCCCGCATTTTTTCTTGAAATATAGGACATTTTAAGATCAAGATTTTCTAAAACGGTTGCAAATGTATTTTTTGAAAGGGGTAGAGTTAAATGCACTAAATGACATGATATAAATTAAAATTATTTTGATGTAAAATTTTAATTGTTCAAAAATTACATAAATTATATGTTCAAGCAGTATTACAGTATTACTTAACCGTTACAAATAATGCCAGAACAAACGTACTGTTGACGTATCGCTAGTTTGAACCTAATGGTCGGAAATATATTTTCCTTTTTGCTGAGCAGTCAGCCATATACAAATCTTTACATTCTCTTCGTCTCTCTATGTGAAACGCATGTTGCTAGCACTTTTGATTAAATATTATTTGTCACTGGACATTCAACTCGAAATGTATATCTGAAGAGATTAACATATTTATTATCGACTCTACGAAAGCACATGATCGTTACGTTTTGGATGTACAAATATCTTCAACATCATGTTTTCACGTACTCGTTTAAAGTGAAGGCAAATAAGAGTCCCATTTCTTTCTGCAAACTCAAGACTGTGGCCAAAACGCACGTCCGCTTACTCATTTCTAAATATGCAGACGTAAATGCTGTCAGATTTTTATACGTGCACAAGGAAAAGAGAGTAGACGTTAGTGTTGGTACTGAGGAGATATTACACATGACCTTGAGTTGCCTGAATATATTCTCCCCTGTACAGTGCAAAGACGTTAATGAATAAGTACTTTCCGGTGCAATTCTGAAAAGACAAATAATGTAGATGGTTGCCTTGGTCTACCACTTCACAAGGTGGACAGAATCATGCCCTGATCCTAATTCTCCATTGCATGTTCGATTATGCGTTTTGTTACAACAAATTGAAAGAGATTGCTGATTTGATTCACATTCAGGAATTTCTCTCGACGAGTCGTATGTATTTCAAAACATTTCGTATTGTGTAGGATCTGCTACAGAAATGTTTCTCATTTCGTGTTCTTCTATTTCGTTTTTTATATAGTATTACAATTGCTTTTGACACCATTACTATTATTCGTTTATTAATGCTTTAATCACTTATACATCTGCCTTATCTCTGACAGTAGATGAATATTTTTCTAGGTCAAATGGTCTTTCGAAGGTGGGAAATTAGTCCATTTCGTCGACCTACGTTTGAGCAATGAGAACATGGTAGGGAAGGAAGGAACGCGTGTGCCCGTGGACTGTAACTGATGTCACTGCAGTTCCCGGGAGGTCGTAGGGTTCGATTCCCGACGGTGGCAGAATTCTCGACACCAGCTACATAGGTCATATTCGGTCGCTGTCTGATGCATAATTCTATCGGCCGGCTGCTCTGATCGGTAATTTTCCGATGTTTCTCGGATCAACACTAGGCGAGTGCTGAAGCAGTACCCTAACAAGCGGGCCACTGATCGCGCGAGATTTTTTCACCTCCTTCCTTGTCCTATCCCCTCTTGTCACATACATTCACTTACTGTTACATGCAGCACACTACCACACATGCCGGGAGACCGGTCAGCAGCTTAGAGCTTGCACCGATTGGGAACGTTGCCCCGCTGGTGGGAGATACCTGGTTGGTGAAATCACCGCTAGCCGGCGTCAAGGTCAGCGCCGGATCTCACTATCCAGTGGGAGCAAGATAACCTCCTGAGGGAAATATGCACTACACATACAGGATTAATGACCTATCTGTTGACAAGTCCGTAAACAGGGAATAATGATTGAATGAATGAATGAATGAATCAATCAATCAATGGCTAGGGTGCTGCTCCTGCCGTTGCAGCTACAGACGGAACACAGCCACTCTTTTGTCCGCTCGCAGCCATTTCGCGGGTTGCGCTTCGAAGGGCCCTACATTACGCGGGAGCTGCCGCAGAACAATGGCAAGCTGCTGGCGCCCGCGCCTGCGAATTGCATTGCGGCAGAGGCCGGAAACGAAAGTGCGAACGCAGAGGCCGAGACGTCGGCCATCCGTTTCCGGTGGCGCCCCCTGCCGCCGCCGTCCCTGCCGACCTAAGCCGCCACCGCCCCCACCGCCGCACCTGCCCCCGACGCCGCACCTGCCGCCGCCGCCCCTGCCGCCGCCGCCGCCCCTGCCGCCGCCGCACCTGCCGCCGCCGCCCTTGCCGCTGCCGCCCCCGCCACCCCCTGCTGCCCTCGCCCCCGCCACCCCCTGCTGCCCTCGCCCCCGCCCCTGCCGCCCCCTGCCGCCCCCTGCTGCCCCCGCCCCCGCCACTCCTGCCGCCGCCTGCTGCCCCCGCCCCCGCCGCCCCTTCCCTGCCGCCGCCTGCTGCCCCCGCCGCCGCCCCTGCCGTGGCCCCTGCCGCCGCCCCTGCCGCCGCCCCTGCCGCCGCCCCTGCCGCCGCCCCCCGCCGCCGCCCCCCGCCGCCGCCCCGCCGCCGCCCCCCGCCGCCGCTCCGCCGCCGCCCCCCGCCGCCGCCACCACCACCACCACCACCACCACCACCACCACCACCACCACCACAACGGCGGGAAGTGGTTCGCGCCAGCCGCTGCCGCTGCCACCGCCGCTGCCACCGCCGCTGCCACCGCCGCTGCCACCGCCGCTGCCACCGCCGCTGCCACCGCCGCTGCCACCGCTGCTGCCACCGCTGCTGCCACCGCTGCTGCCACCGCCGCTGCCACCGCCGCTGCCACCGCCGCTGCCACCGCCGCTGCCACCGCCGCTGCCACCGCCGCTGCCACCGCCGCTGCCACTGCCGCTGCCACCGCCGCTGCCACCGCCGCTGCCACCGCCGCTGCCACCGCCGCTGCCACCGCCGCTGCCACCGCCGCTGCCACCGCCGCTGCCACCGCCGCTGCCACCGCCGCTGCCACCGATCCACCGCCACCGCCACCGCTCCACCGCAACGTCACAAAGTGGTTCGCGCCATAAAGCGAGCCGTAACGCGCCAACGACGCCGAGCGAGATTGCAGTCGCCGGCAGGTGGCGCCGGAGGAAGTTCGCTTGTGGCGTGGGTGGCGCCTGCTGGGGTGGGGGGGGATTTATCCAACGGTGCAATGCTTTCGCTCTAAACTCATCGCGCGAGGGCGTTTAAAAAGTGACGTTCAGTTTAGTGAGAAAAATATCTCTCGAACAACTTACGATTGGAAAACACATTATCTTGTAATAAAACAATCTCTCTTATATAAATTAACCCTTCCGCCAACAACCTAGACTCCCGACCCCCGTCCCGTACGGGGGAGAAGAGTCAAAAATCCCTCCATAAACCCACTGGAAGCCCACTGTTCGAAGAGACCCCGCATGGGGTCAGGCGAACACAATTGAATACCAAATGAAACGTAATAAATACGAGTGTGAAACGAGCTAAATCGAGCGATTACATCGCACAAAGGGACTATCTAGAAATGTTACACCAGAAAAGTAAATTTATATATGCTCTGAGAGAAAAATTATTTTTAAAATTTTCGTTTTTCATGTCAATCAGTATTAGTTGTCCAAGGCTGATGAAAAGAGAGGTTTTACAAAATCTGCAATCATTATTCACTGTGAGCACAGCGTGAAACATATTTCTGAAAATGTAAATGAAATGTTTTTTTAGGGCATGCATGTGTCAAACGATTGCATGGACAGACGTAATGAGTTAATTACTCTAAAGAGCAGCCTTCTATTAATTTTAACATATTATTAAAATTTAGTAGTTTAATAATAATTTGGGAAATAAGAGCAATTAATAACAAATCTAGGACTCCCGTCTTTTATTTCAAAAAAATATTTGTGTTAAAAGCTCAAACATCGGACTCAATAGACGGAAACCACTAGTGTATTAAATATACAGATAATCAAATCGCTTTATAGAAATATTGTGTGGCGCTTTCAGCACCTATTGCGGGCTAAAATTGCCTAGCTGAAAGTAGCTTCGGATCTGCTGGCCATCTCGCGCAGATATCGATTCTGGATTTGTCAATTTTGGAAATGATTATTTTTTTCCCAGATGGTATGCATTCTTTTCGTAGATCTGGAGTCCTTAGATGTTCTGCCAACTTCCTGTCTAATCGTTCTACCCGAAAAAATACAAACTGCCGATGCTACACAGAGCATTGTAACAAAAAGTTCTTCCAAAGAAATAATTTGTTATATAGAATTTTCAACTATGGTTTTGATTACTTTACAAATAGCAAAAAACTTCACACTGTCAATGACTTAAGGATACGTGGTCGTTTCTACAATGGCACACCTTTATACATAACGGCGTATTTTTAATCTCCTGTAACTCCATTGATGAGGTGTTCTTTACAACTTGGTCTTGCTTGGTTTTCAGATACATGCTCCCTTTCAAATTATTCTTCTTCTGCTTCTTGTGGCAGTTCATCGCCATGGAATGGTGTATCTGGTGATGTGTTCCCCTGCAGTTGTGTAGTTATCTGTTCTTGAAGTATAATGAATTAGACATCTGATAATACGTTTTGCCAATAGATAGAATTTCACTGACTGCAAACGCGCTGTTGCATCATTGTGCTGCGTGGATTCATTCTTTTCCATTCCCCGTGCATCGTTAGTTTATACCTTTCATAGTCCGTTTCCACTTTTTGCTAATGTAGTACGCACGCATTATGGAGATGTTAATTACTTTCGTCCACCTCATGCGTTGGCTAGTTTGCCTTGATAGAGCGTAGCACCAGTTGGTGGGGACCTCAAGTCTCTCTGACCTTCAGCAAGGGAAGCTTTTGCGTCGCGGTAGCCATGAGGGAGTGGTATGGCGTCGCGCCTAGACTGTTGATCTATTCACTAACATCCACTGGCACAGGTCCCTCACATGACACAGTTTGCCCAATGTCGAAGCCTACTGTACAGTCAACGAGGGCCGACTGCCAGCGACTCTTTTCCTTTTAACACCTATTCTTAACAATCTTGTCCGGTTTCCAGTATTCAATATCAGTTGTAGAAACTCTGGCATTTATGGCTGGGGTTACCGTGAAAGTCAAACATGAGAACTATTGCTCTGCGATTCAATTGTAACCTCACTCATTTAGGCCATGAGATCTACTGTAGACTAGCTCAGTGGTTCAGCACCGCCTCACTAGATGCAGATGAGTTTGGTTGTCAATTGAATAAGCGAATACGCCAACATTAATCCTGTGATAGACGTTTACCAGAGTTACCCTTTAGTAGCCCTATCCAAGAGCTCATTTTCTCATCAGTTCGCCGGTCCACTCCAACGATGGAGCTGGTTACCACAATCTTGGAGTGGGTTTCCGACTCAACAGGGCTCCCGGCGTCAAGGGTGAGAGTGGAGTTCTTTGGGTTTCTTTCCAGTATTTCTCATAATTTTTGCAACTTTATATTTTTGTTCCCGTTCCGCTTAGCAAAATCTTAATAATGTTGACTTTTGCAGTAAATTAATAATTAATAATTTATTTATTTTGTTTAGTTGTTTAAATTTCTTCCCCATTTATTTTACGTTTCTTCATGAGCACTTTGACTATTCGTTGGTATATTTTTCACTCAATTTTTCTTTTTTCCCTTTTTACGATAAACTATGGTTCATATGTGAAACATTTAGACTAATATATTTATACATCTAGACTAATATTTCGACTAATATTCTTTTAGTACTGAATATTTGCAACGTTTATGTGTAGTGTCAATGGTTACATTCATATCTGATTTTCTCCGCTTTTCCAAACGTTCTTTGACCTTCAACCGTTTTTTCTCTTCCACTCTCCCGTTAAATTCTGACTTACAACTGATGTGAATTTTGTTTTCCTGGCGTATGTTCGTTCAATAGAGCTTAAATAGCTCTAATATCTCTATCCTTCGAAGAGTTATTCGTATTAAGAAGTTAATAACCTGCGACGTTGAGTCATACGCCTTTCTGCATATTCACACAAACTATTTTGATACATAATTTGAGGGATGTTGAATCAGTAAATAAAACAATGATTGTTTGGCATCGTTTCACAATGTATTATTTTATCATCAGAGCTCATAGCACAGAAAGTTACATTGTAAAATGTAGCGTTAAACATAGAGCAATTGAACAAAACAAACTTTCAATAAATTTACAACTGTTGATTACACTGATATGATTTTCTTTAAATAACAAAGTAAAACCAAAGAAGTAAAAATACCTTACTATACAACTAAAGACGTGTTCTCTCAATTGTGCCAGATAAAATCACGAGAATAAAATGCCAGTAATAAAAAAATGGTAGAAAAATGCAGCATAATAATTCAACTTTCCGAAGTAATCTTGACGCAATAATATTACACGCAATCTTCGTCATACTCTCAGAATAATATCGTATTATGTCAATATTTTAATAGTACAAATGCGATAACTGTGAATGTACTCCACGTCAGAAGTCGGCGGTCATCTGTTCTCGCTTCCGGAATGCTTAACGGCCAAGGATTGTTACGCGGCCGGCGTGCCAGCGGCGCGCCGAAGGTCCTTCGGGAGTTAGGACGACAGCCGGAGACGCGCTTAATTCGCCGCATGCAACCCGGCACTGTTTGTAAATCAAGCTGTCGCACGCGGCCGTGACGAAACCCGAGGAGCCTCCCAATGGAAGTCGTTTCAACAGGCACGCTCCCGCGTCCTCTGCGCTTCGAATCGAATCTCCCCACTGGGTTTTTGTTAGTTTTTCACGCTTAAACGTTTTACTTGAACTTTAATTACGACCTAAACTGTATATAGTAATCCCTTCCTAGATATCTTGAGAGAATAATAAAAATAAAAATATTTATTGAAATAACTACTATTAATATTATTACTTGCAAATATGTACGAAATTAATTTACCGATATTAACAATATTGATCGAACTAAGCAAAGAGGACGACAGGTCTGCATCAACAGTTTTTTTTATTTAATACGTAATTATACACTTATAAATTAAATAACATGATACTATGTGGCTAGGCCGAAGGCCTTTAAGCCATTACAGTACCTATTATACCTCATTAGTTGTGGAAATAGTTATTTTCGTTTAAGTGCGCCTTTTTTCGTAAATGATTCTGATTATTAAGTATTGAGGAAACAGGGCATTTTTACCAATTATTCTTTACACATCGAATATGATACTTTAAATAAATGATTTCGAATTTTATTTTCCATTTTTCTATCCAACAAAAAATGTGCGAATTAAGAATTCTATGGTTTTCAATTCAACTTGGGCTCCCGAATACGAGATCAAAGTTACCAGCGAAATATTGTTGTTATTTAATAATGTTTTTCTTGTAAATAATACCTGTAATGTCTGTGAAATGTTTGTAGTTGTTGATTATTGTAATTAATGTTTCATCGAGTCAGGAACTGGGAAAAGAAACAATGTGTTGGTGTTGGGGTACGTGAAGATTAGAACCAACCCCACCAACATTAGAAGTTTTCACCCCGCGTGGAGTGGGAGGCATTGGTTCTTCATGCGATCTACTTAGGCTGTAATAATAATAATAATAATAATAATAATAATAATAATAATAATAATAATAATAATAATAATAAATTCAGATCAGTAAGTAGCGAATGAATAAAGCAGCTACCTTATTTAGCGAGTGACGTGAAATACGTAGTATACCTCTTTATTCAGAGTTGATACGAATGAGTAGACTCGATTTTGCGTTCCAACATGTTCTTTACGAATTTTTGAAAATATTTGCCGAAGTCCGCCAGACCAATTCAAGAATGACTAGCAATGCTACGTAAATGCAGAAACAGTTCTTTCAGTTTCTGTTATGTTTGTGGTTTTCTTACGTTCGCTAGGCAATAGAGAACTCATCAAAAAGAACAGCATTAACCTTATATTGGAAAAATTTTTATACTAGGATATATAGAATTTAACGCCAAAATAGTATATTGTAATGGATCATAAACCTTAGAATCAAAATTAATGTTTATAACTTTTAATTATTTCACCCCACACCTGGGAATGTCAGATCTATTTGTGTTAGATCTAGACTTGAAATAAACAAATATTTTCGCACTCTTACTCGACGAAATCACAAAAATATCAAATGTATGTTCCTCGCAGTACAAATATATATTTTTAGTATAGAACCGTGAAGTCGCCTCTATTCAGGAAACCGAATAATATTATATTTATTTGGGAATCTGGCTCTCTCGTATTCTCTTCTCTACCATTGATTTTCTGCTATCTACTGAAAAATAACAAAGATTTTCAACAATAATGATGATCATAATATTAGTAATTATTTATTAGTCAAAAGTTTGCCGAAATAGTACTCGGCGAATCTAGTTCTCCTCGGTACATAACATCAGCTATGTAGTTCACAATATCAACGTAATAACGAAGCATATATACCCTTTGAACATAAAAAAGAATTTGCCTTGACAAAAAAATTCAAATATCATTAACACATTCATGCATATTTTATTTACATTGCATTTACACTGGTGCACTCTTTTTAAGTGCTGAAATTATTCGAATGCCCATTATATTTTACTCTTAGCCTAACTAAAAATATTGGCCTTGTTATAACTTTGTTTTGATAAAACTACGCCACCTCCCTAGATGTTATTTCACTGAATCCCGTAATGGCGCCGCGCCGTCCCTGACCGCAGCCAATGCCTGCGTCCATATCCATGCTCGTTCCAGTTACCGTATTCTCCTTTCCACCTTACCAAATTCCCAATTAAAACACTCCCGAATTAAAAATGCACGCACTAACAGTGTCACTTTTCCAATATCGAAATAAATAAAATTCTTTAGTGAATCCAAGACTCGACCTCTTCCACAATGTTGCACGTCCAAAGTCACAAACTCGTCTGTCCAATATGCATTGTTTCTGTACCGCGCAGTTTGTAACAAACGACAGCCCTTCTCTTTGTCAAGCCCGCTGTAACTTTTCACTCTCCATCTTACTAATACCTTTATATTTCTCTAATTTCGTCGTTGGAATAGTTTCTAATTAAAAATCTAAATAATAATATTAATTAATTTTATTGCAGTTAAAGAAAGTTATAAAGTTATTAGGGAAGTTAGGAAGGAAGTTACTAGGGCAGTTATAAAGAAATAATATAATTATAAATTGTTATTAATTATAATAATATATTGGTAACCAGGGACCACCCGAACGTACACCTGCACTTACCGTTACACTTTTCCCGCGGCAAGTATACGAGTATGTGATTCCTTTTGGAGGCGAACAGCATTCTTACGCTGAATCCAATTTTTATCCCCCAAAGTTGCTAGAGTTGGGGGCATGGAATAAGGGATATGGGATGATGGAGATGATGATGATAATGATGTAGGATGAATGGGAGACACAAGACATAAATAAACACACCCATGCTCGAGGTAGGATTCGAACCAGCGATCCTTCTGTCCGAGATCGCTACGGCACTTCTGCCTTAGCGACTTGGGCTATCCGGATCGGTATTATTATTATTATTATTATTATTATTATTATTATTATTATTATTATTATTATTGTTATTATTATTATTATTGTTATTATTGTTATTATTGTTATTATTGTTATTATTATTGTTATTATTGTTATTATTGTTATTATTGTTATTATTATTGTTATTATTGTTATTATTATTGTTATTATTATTATTATTATTTTTATTATTATGACTAATATATTTCGAACACTACCACGAAGATGTCTAGATTCATCGGAAACGAACACCTTTCCTCGTTTTGTCACGTATTTCACTTTCTCATATTCACGAAATATTACCGCACATTGACGTAAAAGTTTTATGAGTTGGTTGATGATTAATAGAGTAGAATCAAACGAGAGACTTATGTCTGTTGCTCCAATATTAATGAAGAGATACGTTCAAAGAACGACTTTAAAAGGAATAAACCACATACGCACGCCTGTCTGCGTTGGTAAAGAAGTCACGAACAATGAATTTCTGAACAGAGTATTGGCGTTTAACAACACAAGTTTATTACAGAATTGGAAGAAAAATATCATCACGATAGGATAATTCTGTTTGTTATTATATTCTGTTCAAAGTAAAAGTATGGACTATAATACTTTTACAAACGTATAATAGTAGGTACATCATGCAAAAATTAGCCAACAAATAACCCACAGTTGATTTTATTTTAGACTAACAATAAAATGGAATACGGCGTACATGTTGAACTAATGAGCAGTTCTAGCTATCTCACGCCAAACAGGCTTTTTAATATACTTGTTCTCAAGCTCCCATCATTACGTTTAAGATATGGAGTCTTGAAATTTAAAAAAAGTAATTGGCGGAATTGAAATGAGAAAAGTCACACATTTCGTAAGAAATATTCACAGCAAAGTTATTTGCTTACTAGTTTACAAAGGCATTTCCGACGCTTTAAGTAGAGTTAAAGTATTTCGATATTTAAATATAAGAGTTTTTAATGAGAATAGAAAAAACAGGTCATTCGGTGACGCATCGAGTAACATTTCGCTTGACCCAAACGGAACTATAAACCTATTATGCAGAGGTCTACAAGGTGTCTGTATAATAATTTTTCACGTGATCATCACTTTCCTCATTATTCCATCAGTCCATATCACGTACGGAGAATAACGACCAGTTCCCTTGCTTATCCCATACGGATCACATCGGTAGAAAATCGGTATTTGAAAAGTTTGTTTCGTAAAAATCTAGGTTTAATTAACATCAATGTGGTGAAATAAGTGCTTCCACTTATTCCATCACCGTTTGTTTTATATCGGAAAGAAGGAATGGTAATCAACTGCGTTTCACCATTGCATGCAATTTGGAAAATAAATACTAGTGGTGGTACATCAGCACTTACTTTCTCGCATTATTTTTAAATTTACAATTTTGCAAAATTGAGTGTGTTCAACAAAAATGAGGCCTACGCCATTGAAACCGACTGTCACTTTGGCAACATGTAGGTTAGCCGATTATTACAAGTAGCATATATATATATATATATATATATATATATATATATATATATATATATATAATATACACACACACACACTCAGGTAACCTACATGTTGCCACAAGTTGACAGTCGGTCTCAATGGCGTAGTTCGTAGTTCCCATTTTCGTTGAACATTGCATTAATTTAACAATAGTATATATACTATTGTTAAATGAATGCATTATTTAATTGTTAAATGAATGCAGTGTTAACTATTCGAGAGTGTTCGCTATTTCATGCAATTTTTTGACTGATCTCTATATTTCCTCTTCTGTTCTTTCTTGTTACTTTCGAGGAGATCTCGTAGGCACATTTTGTTTCGAAATTATTGTTGCTTTTTTGTGTGATTGATACAAGGAGTTGTTACTAATTCCAACTGCGAAACTCATTATTCTTATCTAGAAAGAGTATAATTAATTGCTTTGCATCATACTCTCTATTATGTGGAAACGAATAAATGCATTTCCGAAGTTCGTTGGTATTGCTTACAAAAGTATTCACAAATTAGAATAGCGTTACTACTAAACTTCAATTTGATTTTTATTGTAAAATTTGTTGTTGTTTTTTAATTTAAGTAATTCATATTACTTCCAATATATTTCATGCTCCTTTCTCAAGCAGAATGACGCCGAGGAGAAAAAATTTTTTCTAAATATGTTCTGTGGGTAGTTACAAGTAGGATGAAGAATGTTCTCATAGCTGAGTAAAGGGCAAGGAAGAGCCCTACTTCTTTATGGCCACAATTTTAGTCGGTAACCACAACCATTATTTATCGCTTCAGTTTCTGTGGATGATGATAAGGAGGGTGACTAACAAGGGGTGAATGGGTAATTGTTATGAATGAAATGGTATATCAGATGCGAGTAGTCGTCACCGCACAATCACATAACGAACAGACCTGGGGAAGTTTATATATGAATATTAATTAAACTTCAAAAAAACAAAAATGTGCACGGCATACGGAGGTCAAGTACACTGCTCACATTGTCTCGAAATTAGGGTTGAATTCCAAATCGAAGATTGCTTCGACTCTACGTACTTGGTCACCGCTCGCTACCTCAGCGCCAACGCGACAGCGGCGGCTTTGCTGTGGAATACGCAGGTATTATTCTCCAGTTCCTCCTTGGTACCTTCCTGCCACGCTTCACTTTAAACGTACAAACACTTCCGAATTGCGACAGACGTTGTTCCTGAGCCGGGTCAGTTTCACTTGGCGCATCACGTCTCCTCATGGCTCCGACAGACACGTCACCAAGAAATTCTTCCAATGGCTCTACATGGATGTCTTATTTTCAACGTAATAGTATGCCACGAGCTGGTCGGGTACAAATATTTCCCACTTTTAAAGTCATTGTTTTAAATGATAATATATCTTGTACTGGAAAACTGTATAATATTAGATGACAATGGTCCCAGTTCTTATTCTATTAATTTGCAATAAACATTTTAGTTTATCCCATTATTTACAGTCTGGCGTAGCAGTTAATTTTTCAGTGATACTTAGATTTTGTGTCGGAAAGGAGATGAAGGCACATCTTTTCGTTGGATAACCCCTTGTCAGTTTCGGACGACATTATATTATTTTATATAATATACTTAGTACTTACGTGGATATTGCACAAATGAAAACGAATTAAACCCTAGAAATAATTGAGATAAGCGAATATAAGTAATATTTGGTATTGGATGAAATGTCGATGAACAACATAAAGAATTTTCAAATAATCAGATGTTTTCCTTGTCCGGTTGAACACTTTACAATAACATCCTTCGCTGTTACATGTACTTCAGAAAATCGATTGCCGGGACGTTCTGACGTCACGCCTGTCTGGGGAGATAGAATGGGCTTGTATCTCCGTTCAATAGCAATTAACATATTGCCTGGGGCAAGGGTAGTCCATCTGCCTGCAATAGATAATCAGACACATCATTGCGTCCTCAGAACTGTAGCTACAGGCATGCCACCCCCATTCTGTGCATCAGGCAATGTAACAGATTCTGAAGCTCAGCTGTATGTGACATCCCGTTGTGATTCTGTTGCCCGTTTGGATTATTACCTTATTATTACTTATTCAAGCTGTAAAATAAGCTTCTCTTATTATTTAAAAGGAGTCCTTTAATAGTGCTTATTGTCTCTTATAATATCGTGTTATTAATATTAAGGAAACAAGACTGGAGACAACATTTTCTCATTGAATCACTGGGAAAAAGGATCGAGTTCTGTGTTTGATTAGGTCCCGTGCAAAACAATGTCAACAAAATTCAACACGATGTTGTATTTTGCAAATGACAAATAAACTGTGAATGTGGACTTTAAAGCTCTCGTCGCTGCCAGAGCTTTGTTGACAGAATTGCATGTGTGAATATGAACACAGAAACGCGGAAACAAAAGTCGATGTTCGAGCGGACCTGGGATGACGTCACACGCAGCGAAGGGGAGGAGGAGGCAGAGGAGGTGGAGGGGGAGGGGCTGACTCAGAGCTTGAGCTGCTTCCTCCCCCTCCCTCACCACCATTTCCTTCTCCTCCTTCTCCTCCTCCTCCTTCTCCTCCTCCTTCTCCTCCTCCTCTTCCTCTTCCTCCTCCTTCTCCTCCTCCTCTTCCTCCTCCTCCTCCTCCTTCTCCTCCTCTTCCTCCTTCTCCTCCTCCTCTTCCTCCTCCTCCTCCTCCTCCTCCTCCTCCTCCCTCTTCTCATCTCTTTCTCTCTGCTTCTCACCTGTTATTCTGGCGCTAAAAAATCGGCTGAGTTTGCCCAGAGACAGCAGGTCCTAGGGTTTGAGTCCTGACGGTGGCAGGATTTCCGACGCTAACTAGGTCGAATTCATCCGCTGTGTGGATGAAAAATCTAACGGCGGGTTGCTATGATCGGTAATTTTCAGTGGTTTCTCCGATTAACACCAGGTGAATGTCGGAGTAGTACCCTAACGAAATGGCCATGGACCGCGCGCGATCTTTCCTTCCTCTTCCTTGTCCCTTACTTACACATTCGTGCACTACACTACCACATATGTCGGGACCTTGAAGAGTGTCACGTCTGCTTCGCTGCCCTGCAGGGGGAGAAACCTGAAGAGGGAAACAAGCTTCTCTGTGAACTTAATTAAAGAGAACTATGCGAGTCTTGTAAACTTTTTCTCTATAAGAAACAATACTGTTCATTCTCTTACATGCTGTCTTTGTGAAGTGTGAGTGGAACAATTCTATTTAGAATATCGGTAAGGTACTAATGAAAATACTGCTTAAGGTTGTGTTCATCGAACGTGTGTTACCTCCAGCATTGAGACGTACACCGTCATGTGCAGAGAGCGCTAATCTCGAATTAGGCAATTCATACAGAAAGATGCGATGGGTTCCCTTGTGATCGAAGATGTTTCATCATCAATGAAACAAATCTCAGATTCGTTTCAATTCGCTTTCGCCCTCGGCGGCCCTCGCTCGTTGGTCAGCGTGTTCGCTTTCCATGACGCGACCCCGGGTTCGATTCCCGGTCGAGAAGATTGTAGTATGCGTTTTCCTTGCAATGTTCCAGTATTCGTTGTTGTGTGATGATGAGAAAACTCACATCTCAGGTTGAGAAGACCAGAAAGTGGCGAAAGGATGTCTTCGTGCTATCCACACGTACTCCCTTAACCCATGGCCACGGGGTTGGGACGCTGCTGGTAGACTCTGGCCCGTTCGCACGCTGTCCCGCCAAGTACAGACAGTCAGTCATTTCGCTTTCTCCGAATAATTTTAACTCGTACTGGCCCTGGAGCTTTGGTTCAACAATTCCTGTCTAAGCTAGTTACTTCGCTTGCAGAGAAGACAAATCGCTTCAGTACTCATGTGTTGTCCAATCAAGTTTCCTGCTTGATTGAGATCAGTGCCACGAGAAACAGGAAAATAATGATTGATAACATGGAAAAGTTCGAACTAAGCCTAAATACTAAAAATATGCATCGGAAGCTAAAATAGCCAAAAAGGGTGTGTGGTAAAAAGTGAAAATCCAAAGCCATTCCGGAAGCATAGTGAAGTGATTCTTATTTTTTAAAGTCTTAACATTTTAACATTAAGAAAAAGATTCTATCTTTCAAAATAACGATTTCCTTTAGAATTGTAATCATTACTATATGCCATTATCAATCATTGTTGAGTGAGAGAGAGATTTGTGACGTAAGAAAATTGTTGGGTCTGACTGACCCTTCATATACTTCTTTCTGCAATGGTTAGGCGGTTTGTTAGCATTTCATTTCCGAGCTGTGTGTGTAAGTGATATCTTTATAGGTTGCTTGTATGTTACATATATAAGATTGAAATCTATGAAGAATATGAAACTATAGCTGAGCAAATAAGACGGATGTTAGAGGAAGTGCTAAATGCATCGATGAAGATGCATAAAGAGATTTCGGTTTTACAACGAGCACGATTCTGATATTGAGGCAGAAGGTAAACAGTGAAACAGTGATTATCGATACCAATTATCGCTCACGCGTCTTAGAAAAATATAATACAACTAAATGGAGAAAAGCAGTAGGCAATATAAAAATTCGCATTCGTCGTTGCAAAACTATTACTACACGTTTATCAGCGGTGCCGCAGTTCGCAATAAAATCTCAAACGAAGATATGTTGTAAAATGATTTTGTCTCATTATTACTTGTAATTTGTTTTATATTTCGTCTAGATAAAATATATTTTGTAAGAAAAATTTTTAAAAAAATCATTTCTATAAACAATTCAGAATAAATGTTTCAATGGATCTCTCCGACCCAACGTTACCCCTGATGCAACTTTCGTACACGTTACCACTGTAGCGTTAATATCCGCGCAATTTCTCTGTTTTCGCCTGCGCTGCGTCCGCGCGCCTCCCGGCCTCTCCATGACGCCGTCGCCCCCCACCCCGCTGCCTGCGGCGTCAGCGCCGGACGTCCGCGCTTTTTTCGCTGACGCGTCCGCGCTTCGAATGACCCAACGCGGCGACGCTAAACATAAACCCCACTATCTGCATGCAGGCAAGGCCTCCCGCCTGAAATGCCAGCCGTTGCGAAGTTAGATATATTTTACTACCGTTTTCGTATGTGACCAACAGCCACTTGCAATGTTGGATTCTAGGGGTTGGCGTTATCGTGGTGTGATTCCGATAACGAATTATTATACGGTTAAAAAGGTGGTTCAGGACAATCGTTGACAGTGCAGTGACTCTGACCAGGAGGTCATAGAGTTCGAATACCAACGGTCGCAGATTTTCGATCGAAGATAGATAAGTATGACGAGATCAGTCGATTCCTGCTTAAGAATCATAACGACCTGCTGCTTTGATCGTTGGTTTTCTGTGTTATCCGCGATCAATACCAGGTGATTGTTGGAGCAGGATGTTAAGTAAATAGGCCACGGAGCGCGCACGCGATCTTTCGTTTCTCATCTCCCTCCCTCAGTCCCGTCCTCTCCCCGTCCATTCACAGTCTTACATGCACTACACTACAGCTTATGACAGGATATGCTTCGCTGATGGATACACCTGCTGTAGTACACTTCTGCAACAGTTGTGTAGGTCGGCGCCGGATCTCATGTTGTAGCTGGGAAGAAAACAGACTTCCGAGATATTACATACACTACACTTACGTGATAACAGCAATTGACACACCAGAAACCACAGAATAGGCCAATCAATCAATCAATCAATCAACAAGCCCTAGATTACAATGGTGCCCTGTACAAATCTTACAAAGTTGTTGTCTGGCAGAAACTTTGGGAAAAATAGAGAAAAACTCAGTTTTACAAAGAAACACTAAATTTAATGGATTGAACATGTATGGTATGGAGATACAAAATACATTTTAAAGTTACACCTAAATGACGTCCCTCACAGCAGGCACTCGCTTGGTGCTGTCTACCCACGGCTTTTGAGAAGCGTCCGCAGAAGTACCTCATCGCGGGACCATTGTTATGATCACCATCGACTTGTTTTGCTAGCTAAATGTTCAGAACAAAACTAAAATGCTACGAGACAACGATTTTGTATTCATTAGTTACAATATTAGCCGATAAAGCACCAAAAACATCACTGAAACAACTACAAAGGCGTAGTTTATTGGACGACGCGTGTTAAAATGGAGGGTTAAATAGGCACGCCCACAACGATACGTGTATTTCACTGGCTAGTCACAGTGAAGGTACACAGGGTTTCAGAAACGTGTGTAGTGATGGGAAGCTTTCGGCGCTATTTGCGTCGTCTGGTAAATAAGACGACGGTAAATTAGTAAGAAAGTGACATTGATTTCTTGTTTCCACATTATGAGTAGTAATAATGATACACACCAACTCCTTATAAAATTACGTAACTCAATAAATAAATGCTGAATCAATCATACATAAAATTTCTAAGATAGTTTAAAGAGTTTTCAGTAACTTTTTAGTGAATGAAACAGAGTTTTAATATAATGAGTTTATGTTGTTTAAAAAACGTGAATTTTTTTAAAGGTATTGAGGTCAGTGACGAAGGAAAACAAGCAAAAATCAATAAAAGTAACATTTTCCGTCCTACTTTTCGCGTTTGTGGTCCGAAGTGGGTTACAAAATTAACGATTAAATAGATTAGCAGCATAATGCCAATATTCACCTTCCTGAATTTCACCAACGCAGTAATGATGTAGGAGGTTACATTTCACATGCCGCACAATAGATCACATGATTTCTGTTTCATCTGGTGTGTTTAATGAAAATTACAGTTTACTTAACGTATTATTCGCAGTCGGATAATCGGCTTTAACGTAAATTCCTTACTATTTAAAAGAAGCATTAATAAGAAAAAAATAATTCGCTTGGAATAAACTTCGAAAGCGTAATTAATTACAATTTGTTGTGCTGTGATGATAAGGTAGATCCTTTGACACCTAAAATGACGATTTCAACGAAAATAATATCTTTCAAAACATATGATCGTTGGAAAGCTGATGGACGGTTCCATACTTCTCTGGAGAGGAAAGAAGCAAAACAAACGAACGGGCACGACTTCTTCATTCGGAGTAAACAATCGTGACAGAGTCGTTCTGACGTGACATACTACGTTCGTGTACGATAGACGCCGGCTTGTTCTTGGAGGCTAGGTAGTTTCGAAGACTGTAAAAAACTGGTTATTCCTTAGAGGCCTTTGATAATAATTTTACAAACTGATAGTATCAGATGTGTATATTGCAAATGAACCAACGGGATAACTTATTTTTTCTAGTACATTTCTTTAAGTCACATGAAGAAACGATAAATGGCCGGACGTAGGACGGTTTCTGGAGTTCCTCCATGCTTTTACACTGAAAGCCAAGTCCAAGGTAACCAAACCGTCGATTCGCTATAAAACGAAAGAGATTACATGAGAGCTGACGTTTCCTGTCCGACGCTAATTTTGAGTGATTGGATGCGAGTGGAAAATTAAGCAAACTGATTTCTTTACTTCCGCCTAACGTTCTTTCTTCATTCTGATTAGATAAAGCATACGATGTTTTTAACGTACGATTATATTCAAAATAAGCAACGCACTGTATTCCAAGAGGGTGTTATTTTTTATTTTCAAAATATTACTTTCTGCTTATTGTTTGCATCCAAATTCCAATTTTTATCTTTCTAACTGATTAAAAATACAATATTTTTGGCAATTTTTCCTTGTTCCTGATTACATTGTCGCTTTTTTAACTAATATCAATGAATGTATCTTTAGATATATGAATATACTAAATACTAGCTATCGTAGCCCCGCGTGTGTGCAAGTTACCGACGTGTAAGTTAAGTGTTGTTTCGATAAGTAAACTCGCTGTATTTGGGACTTCAATAGATATTTCGAACTGCGACACAATAGAAGATTCAAGTCTCCCTTTCGAAGTCGTAACAGAATGCAGCAAGTCATCATCATCATCATCATCGTCTTCATGGTCGTTTATTTCTTGAACTTTATTAAGCTTTTCAAATACTTTGATACGCTTAATGCACGCTGCATATTTTATCATGAAATACAAGTACAAGTTACTAAAGTTTGATATCTTATTTTAAATAATATAAGAAGATTTCGTATTGTGGTCCCATTGGATCAGAACACATCGTAACACTGCATCAGGACCAAAGAGCAGTTTTTCGCCGGCGGAGCTGCAGGCGGGAGGGAAGGCAAGGGCGACGGGGGTTGAAGATAGAAGAAAATCAATAGGGCTGAATTCGGGCCACTCTTCAGAAAACAAGATTTTGAATTATCGAAACAGACTGAAGAATTGCGAATATCAAAAGAACTGTTTTGTAAAACGTGCAAGTAATTATCCTCGAGAACAGTACAAGAAGAGCATACATGTGCTGGTGCTCGGTGAGACTTAAAATGGTAATTATGTCAAACAAAAAATTATGAGAATCGTAAATCTCGAAGGGTTTTTGAGATAAAAGTAAAATATTACAATTTATAGTCGTGAAGAAACAGGGAGTAGACAGCTATGAAGACCAGTGGATTGTGGGTCCCGCATTCGCGTGAATGTCTTTGACCTCAGTATTTTCGATGGTACTTCGGCTAGTTCTAGATCCGCTCATGGTCCCCCTCGACCCCTTTGAGCAACCGCCTGGCGACCAGTGGCGGACCCGTGATGCAGCCCCGCAAAAGGGCTGCGACAGCGATGTCGAAGACTCCTAAACATCCAAGGTTTTACAAAATCAACGATGTGTTTGACATCGACATTTGTAGACCAATGTTTTTTAACATCGATGTTTTGTGTTCGATGTTTTTACGTGGTTGACATTTTTTGAAGGAGAAAAGTCCACCTTAAAAATGTTCTATAATAAGTTTATTTCCATAAATTGAATATTCTTCAGACCAAAGTGACCAAGAATGAAAATTATAGAAAATGGATATTCTATTAATAATCAAACCCCTATAATTTTTGAATTGTCGAATCAGATATCCAAGTTTTGTTAATAGTTGTTATGATTTTTTGACATCGCGTTGTCTGTTAAATGAAAAAATTAATAAACGATCAACTTCAATGGTTACTAAACCAGTTTTAAAAACCTCGGCGTTTAAACCCATCGACATATTTGGGTTGATATATTTTATTAACATCGATGTTTTAATTTTTAGTATCGATGATTGGAAACATCGACATTTTCTTGGCGATGTCGTATCCCTACCCCGGAGTAGACGAAACCACGCCCTCTCAGCTCGTGTTTCTCTCGCTGTGCGCTTCAGCCTCTTGCATCACAGCCGGGCGATGGGCGGCGGGCGCTCATCCGCATTAGCGCGGAACCGCTCCCGCCCGGGGCGAGGGATGGCGGGCGGGGGGGGGGGGGGCGATCAGCTGGCGCCGCCCCGCGATCAATAAGAGCCCTCGCCCCACGCCCGCAGCACGTGCGCGCGCGGCACGCCCGACGCCGCCGCGGGCCTTCGTCGCGGCGCGTACAACACCGCCCATCAACGAGTTGACGGCTGAGGAAACGGACCGATGAAGGAAAGGCGGCAACTGTAGGAGAAAGGGAGTGATGAATGAATAAGAGAATGGAGGATGGAAGTAGTCGTAGTAAAGCAAGGAATGATGGATGTAATGAAATAATTTACCGTTCTCCGGCGCACGATTACATAATGTTCTATTCTTACGAAGGATTCCGTAAAGCGAGAAAGTAAAAGGAAGGTTGGTTGGAAGAAAGATGTAAATTAATTTAAAATAATGAAATATAAGATGTATAATAATAATTATTATAATACTTATTATAAATATAATAATTATAATAATAAATGCATGAATTGCTGAAAGTTATGAGTGGCAAGCCACGTAAAAGATGAAAGGAAATTTTGCAGAAAATGTGAATGAATGTTTGCTAAACCGACCATGCAGCAGACCCAACCATTTGGGTCGACATCTTCTTTGGCAGCAATAAAACGGAATTAATCTCAGTTTATTTATTGAGAAAATTAATCTCAGTTAAAAATTCAGTAATTAACATAGCTTTAGCTACAAATGAGAAGTGGTAGAAAACTGTTCATATTTTCCGGATCCTTTCAGAACATTGTTTGAAAAAATTCAAAAATGGGGAAGTTTAACATGTGGCAAATTCCCCTCAACAGCACGAATTGAATTGAATTGAATTTGCCTTATTTTACTTGGCGAGACTCGGGCCATCAGGCCCGCTCTTACTGACCACGCAAGTTTCGCTACGCTCCTTTCATCAACTGGCAGAGAAAGGAGGTATTTCATGGGCGAGAAACAGGCGATTTGAATTTAGCTCAGAGGCGTCATTTAGACTTGAGGATCTTTTACATGAAAGTAAATCTACTAACATGGGCCAGCCTGCTTTACTTCCCCTCCGAAGGAAGGCGTACGAAGGATTTTTTCGCCCTTAAATATCCACGGTTTCGATCGGGTACCCGCCAACTTGGGTACAACAGCCCGATACGCTAACCGTTACGACGCCGACGCCGCCGAATTGATCTGCGCTGTTTCGGAGCCGAATCCTTCATGAAAGACGTAAAAAAAGCAAATTTTGCAGCGCTCCAAAAGTCGATCGATTAGAAAATAATAGAAAAAATTTTGCCTTTGGGCGCACCCACTCGTGTACTGCACGATTCGCTTGTTCCATTGCACTTGATGCGGTTGAGGAGCAGCTGCAATTCATATCTCACTGTTTCAAAGTTTTTTTTGGTTTACTCGAGTAGTTACATATGCGTGTCACGTTAAAGCACGTCCGTAGTGGCGAGCAAAGCTGTACGCTAAACAGGTTGCAGCCATCGTCATTAAGTGCATCCATCGTCAATAGCGGAGTGCAGCCACCGTCACTGAGTACTTCGGGCGTGTCACTCAGAACTCGTATGTCAACAACACGGAAGTGATGCAACATTTATTCCAAGCGCATTGACTGTTGCAATAATTAATCCCGTAAGTGTATGTATGTTATATCCCGGGTAGTGATGGTGTCCCTCTGCGCTGGAACGCGAAACCTGTATTCCACGGAATACATTTAAAAAAAGCAATAAATCAAATCACAATTAACAAAAAATACAAATAGATATGAAAGAATAACGAATGATCTAAGTTTCAGTGACCAGAATACACAAAAGTCTAACAATTACTAATACCATGAGCACTAACGTAATGAATAATACACTCATTTGTAGAGTAGTGATTCAGGACGCGTCATCTGCTAAGCTAACAATTCCCGTAAGTGTAGTGCAGTATTTTGTCCTCGGGAGGTGGCAGTAAACGTCCCTAGTCGGGTACTGAGATCCGGCGGCGACCTATGCGACAGATCGCAGGGTTTTTCCTCAACGAGGTATCTCCCACCAGCGGGGCCCTGCCCCAGCCGGGACAAGCTCTAAGCTCCCGACCGGTCTCCCGGCATATGTGGTAGTCTAGTGCATGGTGTAAGTGTGAGTAAGTAAGGGGTGAGGAGAGGACAAAGAAGAGGAAGAAAAAAACCGGCGCGGTCCTTGACCCATTTGTTAGGGTACTACTCCGCCATTTGCCAGAGTTTGGTCGAAAAAAACAACAAAAAGAACTACCGATCAGAGCTGCCAACCGCTGGAAGTCTCCTCCAGATTGCGACTCAATTCGTCCTAGCTATCTAGCTAGTGTCTAAAATCCTGCCACAGTCAGAACTCGAACCTACTACTTCCCGCGCATGTATAAAGCATTTACTATAGTTAACCTATAAGTTTTCCCCTCTTCGACTTTGGCAGTGCTCAGCTGAACAAGCTCTAAGCTCCCGATTCGCCTCCTGACATGTGTTATAATATAGTGCATGTATGTGTTATTGTGTACCGGCAGAATAAGGATATAATAGGAATAAGAAGAGAAGGAAAAATCTTCGGCGGATTTTAGTTCGTTTGGTAACGTATTGATCTGGCGGTCACCTGAATTTGACTGGAGGAACCACGGAAATCTATCGATCAGAGCGAGCCGCTATAATGCTCTTCTTAGTTGGATCTCTTCTCTGTTGAATTCGATCCAGCTATCAGGTTTCGTAGGTCACGGTATTGTCTCTGAGTCATCATAAACGATTGAAAATTTATATAGTTTGACTAGTAACCTGCTACCATGAGGTTGTAACCTGCTGCCATCAGGTTGATATTGCTGTGATAGATTGTTTCTCAACCTTATTTAAGTCATGAATTTGAGTCAATTATACTTGAAGAATATAATATCGTAGAAACATTTTATGTTTTCTTACGATTGTAATGTCATTTGTATTTCTATTTTGTGTTATGTCGTGTGGTTTTTAATACAGTACTACTTTAACTGTGAAATTTTGAAGACAAATTCAATATATCATTCGTATAGCTCATGTCCATAACTCTTTTATTCCACGTATTTCCAGTATCCATTCCCCTAGTTGCTATAAAATGTTATTCAGTGAGAGTTGGAATACAAACAAATATCCCTGGACGTCAATCTTGCAAATCTCTCATTATTATCATTACGTTTTTGTTAGAGATGAAGCACAGATAATAAGTTAATTCTTCCGCCAATTAGTCTTATTGTAAGACTAGCTGAAAAGTTATTATACGCATCCGAATATTATAATTATCCTTAAATACTTATATTTTCAAGATAACGTAGGATAAATATTTTATTTGCAGCTTCTTTTAGATATTTGAAAATTTTAATATTAAAATGCAAACAAAAATTGATTGATTCAAAATACATAAAATTATTATTTGAAAATGCCGATAGTAACAAATCTAGGGTTTGCAAAGAAGAGCGTTTGAATGCATCACGGATAAGTAATGAGCTCTTGAAGAGGGGCGTGATAGAAACGGACTTCATTACTCATATGATTATATGTAAACGTCCTCTTGTCTCTTCGAAACGTAAGTTTACGTAAGACATTAACATGAATGTCTCTTGTAACTCTGTTTCCCTCGTTTTCATAAGTGGTTCAATTGTACAATACACATTAACATCCAGAAAAATTGCCGAAATATATTCCGAAGACTTCGACAGCGGCATTACGTAAATTTCATTAATTTCATATAATTACAAGTGTAAATGAACAGGGAATTACACTTACTTGTGGCAAGTTATAGACTTTGAACCATTAGCTGAGAGAATTGCTGATAAACGTACAAAAGTAATTGCTGTGGCGTTTTAATTGCTAGTTTGGACATCACT
>JAZDUA010000085.1:3442500-3805000 GCA_038098605.1 Gryllus longicercus
AATGGCTAACTAGTGACTAATTAAAAAGAATATAAATATGAAATACACAGTTCAGGCACAATGAGGTGTTCATTCGTTCACAAGTATCTCACAATTGGATTAGTTCTGATGAATGTGTGCTACTCTAGATAATTTTGTACATGTCTGAATCTGTACCACTGTAGCAACACACCCATTTGATTTAGCTTATTTGGTTCCATCATATTCACAATGCTTTGGGATATTTTTCTTGACAATGGGCAAATGGAAGAAGAAAATTTTCTAAATATTTAAAAAATTAAAATGACAAAACAACTGTGGGTGTTGGAGAAATTCCAAATACATATTTGAAAACCAGACGAAAACTTCATTAGGTACACCTATTGGTACGTGTGAGATGAAAATCGTGTTGACCAGTATTATATGCCACAGTGCAGTACATGAATGTTCCCGTAACATTGCTGCACTCAAATCACCGATGCAGATGTTGTTTATTGCTTTGATAAATGAAAATGATTGCATCTTGGCTTTTTATGAAAATCTTACATTGATTTTTGTATTAATTTGCTATTCAGTTGATTTTCTCTTCCAATTTTCATCGGATCTTTTACCTTTATGAATGAAAATTTGAGGTAGATCACCTTCAGTGTCAGGTATTGTCCAAGGTGGAACACTTATTCTTTTATCTTCAGTGATTTGATCCTGGAGAGCCTAAATAGATTTATTATTTTGGTATATAAATGCTTAAATTGCTGATGATCTGAATAATAATTTTCAAGTTCTGGATAGATTAGATGGTAAATCAGGTAGTATTCCTGCCGCTTTGATGGCATATTTGAAGGGTAGCTTTTGTCTGTGATTAGATGGGGTTAGTTCTTTAGGTTCTGTTGCAACACTACCAACAGGGCTGGCACAGAAACAACTGGGTATATTATTGCTATTTTATGACGGATATATGAACATAAAAATAACATTTTAGATATCTCAACTTGGCCTAATTCCCTTACCAGACACAGAAGTGGATAATGATACAATTTCAATTTTGATAATGTAAAGGTAACAGATATAAAACAGAGGAAGTACCCAAGATTAATATCAGAGACTCTTCATATCAAACTTAACAGTACATTGAATTTCAGTGTTGAATCCAACCGAATTACAAGTATGTATGACAATTTACTCCATAAAATTAAAAACATCTAAAAGCATTTGTTTCAAATCCAATATACAGTATTCGAAACCAAATATCTTTACTCCAATGACCTTCCTAAATATTTCTTCTTTCTCGACTCTCCATAGAATATTTCCATCAATCTCTCCCCCTCCCCCATTTCCCCTCTCGCTCCTGTCTCGGACACAACCTTCCATTTTCTTTTCCTGGACATTCCTTCCTGAATTACTTGTGACAAGTCAGTAAATGCATTGGAATTAAACATGACACATATTGCAGTGTTGTGGCTAAATGCTGAAGTGAGATGTGTATGATACATCGTAATGTATTGTATTATACTTGTTATAACACCTGTTAAGTGTGTGACACATGCTTTCATGTTTGGTCGATTTAATCATTTCTTGTAATAGTTTTGTAAGTGCTAATTTTTGTTATAATTTGTAGATGACCTGAAGATTAGGATTACCCAATTTACACAATTATCTCCTTTTTTATTTCTGTGTTAATTTTTCTTTGTAATAATATATATTCATTTCTTTTGTAAATAAACAATTTATTACAAAAGAGTCCCTGGTCAAAGGGAATAAAGGCACCGACTGACTGTGACATGATGAGACTTGACCACTGGATCCATGGGGGGGCATGCCCCTTACCCCAAAGGCAAAGAGTTTTCATTTACCTTACTTTATTTGGCAAATTTTTTTAAAATTATTTATTTATGTTCAAATTATGTAATTATTTAAAAATATTGTATAGTATCATATCTACAGTACATAAATAATATACAATATAATAGAAAAGACGTTTATTATTTAACAAAAATCTACAATGCACCCCCCCCTCCCCAATGATTGGCTGGATCTGCCCCTGGACTTGATTAAGATAGTAATCACTTCCTATTGGTAATGAAGGATTACTCAGGGGCCCTCAATGCCCAAAAAGGGAGATGAGTTGCATAAACAATGATGCAACAATTGGAGAGAAAAAAAATCTGGCGTATTATACGTTTCTGAATTGCAAATTTGGCATAGAGTATTTTTTCAACCTAACTTTTGAGTGCTTATTGAGCTCAACCATTCGAAATATTGAAGGAGTTTATTAGTAAAAATATGCTTAAAATTGACTTAACAGTTTATTTTCAAAGTTCTGCAAATATCTTCTTCTTCTGCAAATATTTCAGTATATTTGATTAAAGGCATAATGCATGCAATTTTGTGTAGCATTACATAGAATTTGTAATATATCAACGTTCTAATCAATTTAATAGTATTTTGTAAATTGTCAGTGTTTTAGATACAATTACTCATCTATAGCTGAACTACAAAGACTGTTCATAAAATATTGTTAATAAGAATTTTTTAATGGATTACAATTATAAACCACGCGACCACTTACCTTCGAATTTTGAGTGCAACCACTGAAGGGTTGTATGAATTGATTTAATTGTCTTTAATGTAAGAATACCACTGCATATAATAATATTCAATATATAGACAATTATTTTTGGTTTCCCTTTAAAAATAAATTATTGATAATTAATTAGGAAACAGAAACAGATTACGAATCACGATAGAGCTGATAATAAAGTCGAGTGTATATGTATATGACGTGATTTACTTGCAGATGTTTTTTAATTGGTATGTGATATTTTGATCCCCCAAGGGAGTACAAGTCATTGACGTTGACGTTGGCGGTGGGGCTTGAGTATCTTAATGGCACTGAGAGCTATGCAGGTGGTGTCTTAGCTACTAGTAGGGCATCCCTTCAGGGCCGTTTTAACAGCTTTGGGGATCCTTGAGCTTACGTTAATTTGGAGACGCCCTATTATTACTTTCACCTATCTCCCCCTTCTCCCAATTTAAAGACAGGTTTGTTAAAAAAAAACTTCACATTTCTGAGTGACATTCTCGCAACAACCAGCGCCATTACATATTATAAATGGAATACAGCGATGCGCGAAACATCAGTTCATTATGCCAATTTTTTGCGAATAGTTTAATTATATACTACTTTCTACATGTTTTTTTTTTAAATTTAATTTAAAAAAAATAGTATTGAATAATATTTTAGAGCTATCAGTGGCCATTGAACATCGTGAGTCTACGGGTTAACACGGGCCTGCCTCCCTTGCGGACAGATCAAAGGAAAGAGGTTAGACAGAGGACCTAAACGCAAAGAGGAGGCGAGCGAAGGTCAACGACTTCGAGGGTGAAAGACGGCGATAGAAACCCAACGACTGGGAGGCCAATGAGTTGACACCTTCAACTCTTCTAGTTAGTACTTCAAAAGGGGGAGTCACACCTCTAAACCATGGCGAAGACAATTCCTCTACGACGAGGAAAGTCCAAAGTAGTTCCCCCCCCCCTCCTTGGGAAAGAGGTTACGCGGGGAGGGCTAGTAACCCAGACATGTACAATGAGATTCACCTGCAGTGTCCAGGAAGATGGCCTCGAAATTGATACTATTAAGACGTTTAAGGCAAGGAAAAATGAAATATGTGAGCGGATATTTTGATTGACTTACATATGTATTTATCAGCTTCGGCTGCTGCCATTAATAAATAAATCATTACTATGTATACAGTATTTCAGTAAAGCTCTTGAGTGCGCGTACGTGCAGAGGTGTGTTCTCGGCACTGGCGTCTAGACCACTTCCCGTAAACCAATCGAGACGTATGAGGTGTCATTCGGTCATTCGACGCGTCTCGGCCTCCTGATGGGGAAATGATAATCGTGTTTTCGGATCCCGCTAGAAGACCTCCTAAATCGATCTATGTACGTGGTGTTGATTAAATACCAGAGTCCAAAGGCATTTTTTTTTCTTAATACGCCATAATTTTCTTTCACGACCTTGGCAATATTGATGTTGACATCTTTAAGTAAACAATTGAATTCCCTAGTAAATTGCAATGCATTTTGATTTCAATTTAGAGTCGAATTATTATCGTAGTTTTAAAAATAAATTTGCCGAAACCTACGAACAGTAATGCGTCGAAACATATTGAACTTGAATAATGCAAGTGAATATCGAGAAAACAAAACTGTGAGTGAGCTAGAGAATGAATGAACGTTTTGTTCGACTTCGCACTCTTACGTTATTACATAAGTGCGCAAATACCGTTTTCAAATGAAAATGACTCACAACTTAAGTTTATTAAACTTAACTAGCACCTTATTCACATAAACATACAAGACACTCACCTTTTAATGTTTAGATTCGCATGCAATACTAGACTCGCATACAAATTACGATTAGTAGAGCAATTGCAGAAGTATAAGTGAACATAAATTAGACTGAGTTTGCGGAGTTTCAATCCCTTCAAAAATTAAGGGAGAAAATGTGGAGAAGAATCAAATGTAGTTGTAAAAGATGTTGCGACAGAATTTTCGGAACTAATTGGGAATGCTCTGCATTTTTGCATTTTGCATTTGTGCTAATGCAAATGTGCTATGTGCATTTTTTTGCATATTACCAAAACAGCGTAAAAATGTAGCTGTACAAAAATGTAACTATTAGCATCAAAAATTGCAAGTATTTGCGATTATGATTTTGAAATTGCAATAAAACCAGTTCATATCCCGTATGGAGGTAACACACAAGGCCACTGGGTATTGGGAACTTTCGAACGGCAGTATACATTATCAGCTACTACTATTCATTGGTTCGTCCAAAGCAGATACTGAAAGAACATATTTAAACAAAGCTGGGCATGAAAGAAATGTAGTATTAATGAAATTTTCAACCCATGAAACTATTTTTAAAACAGTTTACAGGGCCAGCGACGCCATATTTTGCTAGTAAATAAAATATTTTACGTAAATGGCGGAGTAGAGTAAATGGCGTGGTAATGAACCAAAATGTTTCGACTTCAATGATTTTTAATATTTGTATTTTATTTCGCATATGCACAGTCGCATTTACGTCCATTTATTTTCAATTTTATTTTTCATAATCGTCGTCGTAGTCCTCTTCGTTGCAGGGGAGGTAGATGACTTTTACGTCATTGTCCTGAAACGGACGATTGTTTGACTGTATGAGTGTGCCATTATTATTTTTCATATTTTTGAAGGCAGCGATCTGAAAATGAAAAACATAGATGGTACTTAGTAAAAGCCAAGTATTGCTATTGCTTCTCAAAGATAAGAGTAAGACAATACAATACCTTAATAGTTGACGGAACTTTCGTAAGAAAACAAATTAAATATAAAGAGAAGGTCGTTCGTTTTGCGTACGTATTTTTAGCTTTTTCTTACAAATTATTATGCACTTTCAGAATTTTAGAATGATATTTCATTATACTAAGGGATAAACTAAAATGACGATTCTAAACTTTTTAATACCGCAGGCAGTGTTTCTGGTATTAAAATATATGAAAAAAAATATTAAAAATTTCTATAAAATTGAAAATTTCAGGCAATATTATAAAAAGAAAAACAAATGATAGAAACAACAACGTTGTAGATTTCAATTCAAAGAACTAAATATCATCTTGATCCGTAAAATAATCACAGACTTATGTAATATGTAACTCATACCACTTACCACCGTTCGGTCTATGCAGGCAGTCTTGTCATGAACGAACCAAGTGACTCCTTCTGTGCACGGTGGTGCGGTGAAGGATCCTTCGTACATGTAATAGCCACATTGAAAATACTGAGGCATGAAGAATTTCGGTCTGGTAATGTATGAATAAAAGCTACCAGGTGTCTCAATTTGTTTTGCCACATAACTATCATACATATATAGATCTTCCTCCATGGAAACTCCGCATTCCTTTAAAAAATGTGAATCTCTCAGACATGAATATGTAACTTTTCAGTTATTTCAAAACTACAGTCGAATCACAATAGTATTCAAATTCGTGATTATTCCAAAAGCTTTATTACTTTGTAAACAATTCTAATAAGCAAGAAAGTCAATTTTCTGGGGATGAGATTTCATACGTTGTAATTCTTTCGAAGAAGAAAAAGGTTCTTCAACCTACATTCTTGTCCTATTTATTAAAATCTGCAAATAGAGGTGAGTGAACAGTATTCTTGAATTTATAGAACTGCTTTCTTCTCATTCATAGCTCGTATAAGTTGTTTGCGAAAATTGCGAAATTTTGCCAAATTGTCAAAAGTAGCATGTCTCAAACTGTAAGAAACAAGCTTACAAGTGAAACAAGCTTTCAGATTTGTAAATGAAATATGAATTTGAATGCCAATTTTTGAAACGTAATTTGGCTATATTTGAACGAGGAATGGTGCTAGAAAAAAATTTTAAACTAAAATTAACATTTAGTATGAGTTGAAAGACGATATTTATGAACGTTTCACTATCTCTGCTACCTATTGTTTCAGGGGGACATACCGCCTCTGAGCAAACAATATCTCAATTTTTATGGAAAACTAGAAATCCCGCATTACCCATGGATATACGAACCACAGTCGTATATTCAACAGAAAGAGGAATGATTTCGATGAATTCTAACTATAATGTATCCACCTTGGTCTTTGCCCTGTTTTACGTTGCTCTGCCCAGAACTACTCTGTTCAGTGCCACCCGCCCAGCTCCACCTTGCCCTTGCACCTTTTACGACAGGATGGATAGGAGAAAGTCGGAGCAATGCAATTATTTATATGCATTATAATGTGAATAGTTTATTTACAAATGGATTTGATTGTTAAACCAATCCTCAATTCTTCCCCCTACCCTACCCGCCCACGTCCGTCCTGCTACAACGTATCTCGCGCCGTGCTCTTCCTCCTACGGCGGCTTAGCTCCACCTTACGCCGCCTTATCCTCCCCCCGTCAGCACAGCTCATTCTTCCCCTACCCCACCCAACCGACCACACCCCGACCAACCCAGCTCCACCTTCTTCTGCCTTACCTCACCCTCGACCGCCCCGCTGCTCCTTGCTGCTCCTCACCCTGCCCTACCACATGCCCGTCCACCCAGCTCCACCGAACGCCTCGTCACTGCCTTACCTGAGGCCCGTCCACCCTGCTCTACCTTACTGCTCCTCACCCTGCCCTACCACATGCCCGTCCACTCAGCTCCACCGAACGCCTCGTCACTGCCTTACCTGAGGCCCGTCCACCCTGCTCTACCTTACTGCTCCTCACCCTGCCCTACCACATGCCCGTCCACCCAGCTCCACCGAACGCCTCGTCACTGCCTTACCTGGGGCCCGTCCGCCCTGCTCTACCTTGCTGCTCCTCACCCTGCCCTACCACATGCCCGTCCACCCAGCTCCACCGAACGCCTCGTCACTGCCTTACCTGGGGCCCGTCCTCCCTGCTCTACCTTACTGCTCCTCACCCTGCCCTACCCCACGCCCGACTACCCAGCTTCACCGTACGCCTCGTCACTGTCTTACCTGGGGCCCGTCCGCCCTGCTCTACCTTACTGCTCCTCACCCTGCCCTACCACATGCCCGTCCACCCAGCTCCACCGAACGCCTCGTCACTGCCTTACCTGGGGCCCGTCCGCCCTGCTCTATCTTACTGCTCCTCACCCTGCACTACCACATGCCCGTCCACCCAGCTCCACCGAACGCCTCGCCACTGCCTTACCTGGGACCCGTCCGCCCTGCTCTACCTTACTGCTCCTCACCCTGCCCTACCACATGCCCGTCCACCCAGCTCCACCGAACGCCTCGTCACTGCCTTACCTGGGGCCCGTCCTCCCTGCTCTACCTTACTGCTCCTCACCCTGCCCTACCCCACGCCCGACTACCCAGCTTCACCGTACGCCTCGTCACTGTCTTACCTGGGGCCCGTCCGCCCTGCTCTACCTTACTGCTCCTCACCCTGCCCTACCACATGCCCGTCCACCCAGCTCCACCGAACGCCTCGTCACTGCCTTACCTGGGGCCCGTCCGCCCTGCTCTATCTTACTGCTCCTCACCCTGCACTACCACATGCCCGTCCACCCAGCTCCACCGAACGCCTCGCCACTGCCTTACCTGGGACCCGTCCGCCCTGCTCTACCTTACTGCTCCTCACCCTGCCCTACCACATGCCCGTCCACCCAGCTCCACCGAACGCCTCGTCACTGCCTTACCTGGGGCCCGTCCTCCCTGCTCTACCTTACTGCTCCTCACCCTGCCCTACCCCACGCCCGACTACCCAGCTTCACCGTACGCCTCGTCACTGCCTTACCTGGGGCCCGTCCGCCCTGCTCTACCTTACTGCTCCTCACCCTGCCCTACCACATGCCCGACTACCCAGCTCCACAGTACGCCTCGTCACTCTGCCTTACCCGAGGCTCGTCCGCTCTGCTCCACCTTACTACCCCTCACCCTACGCCATCTGCGACCGCTCAGCTCCACTTCTGACGTGTTCGCAGTTACCACCGATCCTGCCATTCCACAAGATACTTACAAGAATTGAATGAGTAGACTTCTGAATTTTGCTTGTAGGGAAGAAAATTTCGATTGATGTAATTTTTGCAAAAATATCATATATGCAGTTATTTTTTTCTTGTTTTGAAGGTGACTTGTACAAAATTTCATTAAGTTCGGAATAGATTGTATATTAGTATTGAAAAAGAAAACAACAGACTCACATTCGTCTATTTATAACATTTGTTTTTGTGCTACAAGTGTGAATCTAATTGAAACATGTTTTAGGAAAGAACAACCTCAGTTATGACCGACACAATATTTTATCTTTCAGTGAAAACTTCTACATAATCGGTCTAAGTGTTTTGAAGATTAGCACGGTTAAACCCACAGATATCGTCGAAGCTATTTCATTAGTTTTTTTATAATCTAAAAAAGTATACGACTATAAAAAGACATTTACTTTGATTTCATAGACAGCCACTTCAAGTTTATTTACGTAGATGAGCTAACTTCTTGATATTCACTGTTAAACCGAAAAAATAAAAGTCTTTTAACATTAAAACAAGAATACAAAGTGTTATGTGTGTTCGTATCTAAATTAAATTGAAGAAAACATCATTTGTTGTTTGTCTCCTACAGAATTATTTTTTGACATTCCAGGTATTGCTTCTCAAATGTTGATGTATTGTGCTATTCCTCTCTTCACTCCCCTTTCTAATGTAAAAAAATATTTATTTATTTAATATGTAAGATTTCTCCTGCCTTGGCTTGCTCAGAATTACTTATATTATTTAACAAGGGAATCGTTGCGGGTCACAGAAAAATTTATATCGTTGGTCGACAGTCTTCTTCCTACGGAATCGCAAGGATGAAACTTTTACGTAAGGAATATTTTGCTCGATTAAATTAATGTATTGAAATTTAAAAAAATTAAATAAGTTCGTCTTTCTGAAAAACATTATAATTTCCCATTCTTACCATTTCTTCTATAATTTCTAACCCTCGCTGTAATCGCTGAAAATACACAAAATAACAAGAAAAGAAATATTATCACTTGTCGATTTATCCATTCTTACTCTATTTATAAACACATACATTCTCTTATTACTGCATTCATTCATGAACATGTTCCCCTTTTTTATTCTTTTTTATTATGTTATCTTCACTTATTACTAACAACACAACTCTTCATACTTCTTAAAAAAATATCTACACTCCCTTTTTGGCTCCATGGCAAACCTAAACGGCGATGTTGCTGCATTCATATCTTACCACCTGCGATGCCACGCCGTATTGATGCTGGTTTTCGTTCTGCTTCCAATTTTACGTCCAATTTTAAATAATCTTTCGAAATTTCGTTAAATTTTATTCACTAGATTTTACAATCGCTATTCGTTTTCCAATTTTCAACTTCATTTACAATTAGACTATTAAACTTCGGAGAAAAGAATCTCTAACAAATTCATTGAGCTAACAGTTTCACTACCACAGATCTACTCGATCTGTTCGCGATCACGGCTCAGCACGTTCTATTCGATAAGTTATATTCCCCGCCTTTCAATTGTCTTCTTCAATACCCGATCGCGTTTCAAATTCGTTCCTTGGATATTTGACAATTGAAGAGAATGCACAGAATCAGCAACAAGGAACGAATTTGAAACGCGATCGGGTATGATTCTTCCGAGTGGCTATTTACTTGTTTACTTATCACTGCATTTACTCTTTGACATCTGGCCTCGTTTTCTATTCTTTATTTATATATTTATTGTCGCGAATTAGCCATCCTAGAACCACGCGAACGAGCCACTTGTACTCACTGAGGCCGTCATGTTCTCCCGGGGACCAGTGCAAGTGACCTTGTTCTTTTTTGAGGGATCAGCACTGTTAATACCAAATCCAGTTTTACACCCTACGATTGTTAGCCCTGGGGTAATGGAGTATGAGGTGTTGATCATGATGATGGGTGAAGAGGCAATCATAAACATACACACAACCATGCCCGAGACGGAACTTGAACCCGTGATCCTTCCATCCGAGATCGCCCCAGCACTACTGTCTTCGCGATCTCGGCTATCCATATTTATTATTTATATTATTATACACGGAAATTCCTCACTTATCTATATCTACTATTAACTTTATTTTCCGACGTTTTATTACATTGGTTACTTCCTATTATTCTTTATATTTTAATTTCGACGCCAATGTTGACCTCCATTGTCGTTTTCCTAATATCTTCCCCTTTAAACGTTTTTATGATGTTTTTTTACAAAACTCCAGGATACTCCATCACAGTACGAGGAGCTGATAGAGTGCAAATGGTTTGAAAAGGTCTTCTTAAGGAAAGGATCTTATTTTTCTTTTAACGTAACTACAATTTGATATTACAAAACGTGTACAGAAAAATAATGTAGACGGTATTTTAAATTCAATTTGTTTTTCCATCGGTAATTCAAATAGGCTGTATCAAATACAGAAAAACAATTTTGCTTTAAAATACTCTCTTTTTAAAAAATATGTTTTTTGTAAAGATCGTTTTAATTTTAGTGAAATACTATGATGTTTTTATTGAAATAATATGAAGTTTAAACGCCGGCCTTATAATACAATGCTCTTTACTGAAAGTCAGAGTAATTTTATTCATACTTACATTAATTAAGAAGGCCAAAACGATGAGGCGATTCATTTCAAGATTTCGATGCACCACGTGCGTTTCGAATACAGAACTAGGCGAAAAAGATGTAATTGTCAGAGAGTTCACGCTAGCATGAATGTAAAAATATTGAGAACAATTGAATATTGCATTCAGTTAATATACAATTGTTGAAGCGTTCGTGAAGTGGTAAGATCCAGTGCAGATTTCGAGAGTACTGTAGACGGAGAGGCATTTTCCTTGTCCTAGTTATTGCCAGAAAGATCAAAACAGAATGGGGTCGGACAGGATCGTAGCCTGTCATTTCAGAAACGTCTCTCAAAAATTCCTAAAAATTTCTGTGACCTGTACCATTTTTATAAGCGTACTGTTGTCTGCACGAGCAACAAAATTGAGCAATTTTTACTTTCTCGCTACGGAGTAGTGAGAACGTTATGTATTTTCTGCCCAAAAAAGGTGAATTTTCAACAGAACATTTATTACACGGCCTTGGCGACGAAAAAGTTGATAAATCCAGTTGCTAAGGAAAAAAATCTTCTATCATGTTGTGTACCCAGAATCCAGGATTTGTGTGTCCTTGAAACTGAAAAATCAAATGACGGCTAAACATCTGTCTGTGAATAACGCTAGCGGCTACGTCGTTCAGCCGATTTTCTCCAAAATTGATATTCTACTATCGTTTTGATTGATGTTGCAGCGCCTTGAATTTGAAACCGATAATTTAATTTTGGGCGTTACTTTACATGAAGCCCTGGTGACATTTTCCAGATAAAATATCACTCCAACGTTTTTGAAGAAATTTTGTTGTTGGACAGTGTAAAGGACGTTTACAACAATGGTGCAGGTCTCTTGTTTGACAATCCTGACGTTTACAAAATTGCAAAGGTTCAAACGTTTTTCGCAGTCTTCTTACAAATAAAATACTTAAGATAGAGATTTTTCCCTTAGTTAAATCTATTTCTTAAAGATAGATTTTGAAATAAGGACATGTACAAATTTTCGAACATTTTTCGTGTAATTTTGTGTGCAATTACGGTTGAGAAAGTACGTGTTGTTTTTGCATCACTAGTTGAAAAGGTCGTTAGGGATTCTTGTAAAGTAGGGGAGATGCTGGCTAGCACAAGCCATGGTCACGCAGGTACCTTCATGACCAAAAAAAAGCGTTCATAAGCTCGAGCTTTGTGTCACATTACGACCTAACGAACTTCACACAGAAGTCTCAATATAAGCAGTGCAACAATGATGAAACCGTAATTTCAAATGTGTTTTAGCATTCAAAGAGTAATATTTTCATTGATTGTCGTCTGTCGATTTGAAAGAAAATATAGTCTCTTTTTTAATTTCAGTAGTATACATATCTTTTCCGGCTCTCACACGCAACCGATCTTTATAAATGAGAAATCTAAAGAATGAGAATATCACGTAAACGTGACGAATTGCACTTTTACTTTAAAATGCGAATGATGTGTTTTAAAAAACGCATCTAAATATTCATGTCAAAAGCAACCCGCAATACTCGGCCAGCTATATCGTTAAATAACTCCTAAACGAAGCGTTCTAGGGCCTTAAAAATGAAAATTGTGAGGCTACAGGCAGCAAAGAAACATTTCCCACACCGTAATCTACAGGATGAGATATTCCTGGACATTCTATTAAATGCTTTCCGGTTCGGTGCTTAATCGATATTCTGTTCTTTCTATTTTCTGTGGCCTGGGCTAGATTTTCGGTCATACTAAATACTATTGCAAGCTGCCATCTATCGCCGCCGAAAGTACATTTTTTTCGAAATTTTTTCCGTTCCTCGGTTTCCTAATGTAAGACCGAAATATTACGTTCAGAAAATTACAGAAAAGTTGAACTGTAGGTCCCTTTGTGTCCCTGTAACAAAATTGTCGTTAAAAATGTTGGAGCCGTTTTTAAGAAAATGTCGTTTAATGGTTACTGTAAATTCATCATATGAAGCTCTTTTTCGTACAAAACGTTTGAACTTTCCAGAAACTTCATTGAAAGACGTAAACATTAAAAACGTGAGGGGCTAGAAAAAATATTTTTTGGCAATTTCTGCCATCTCATAAAATACATTCAGCATTATCCTTATCAAATGTTTAAAACAAAAAATGGTGCCGTTTTTGAGAAAATTTAGTTTTTGTTATTTTGAAAATTGCATAGATTGCACGCAGTATTGCGCGAAAAACGGAAATTTTCAAAAAATGTACAAGATCTTAATGAAAGAACTAACTACGGAGAAATTCTTTATCTTGAAAATTATAGCTGTAGGAAGGCACCGAAAAAATCAAACTTTTGCAATTTTTGAAAATTTAGAGTTAACCGTAAAAATCGGATCTTTCCCACCTTTATAAGTGTATTTTACTCTATTTTCACAAAAAAAATAATAAAATTATTTGAGAAAAGTTTGAAAATATCTGGGGGGCTTCATGTAAAGTACCACAAATTTTGGCGAAAATTTTTCAAGATCGCCTCACTTCTAGTCGAGCCAGCTCGAGCGGGGAATATCTCATTTTGGAAAAAATCCTACGTATGGTTTAGGCACTAGTGGTGTTCACACGCGATCAAATGGACGGACGTTAAAAAAATACTATTTCAGTATCATGGGACCTCAAAACGTGTATTTTCGTCGAAATCTAGAAATTCACGTTCCGCAGCATTACATAACTCTCTATTCTACGCATATTATTCCATATATTCGTACGTATACGAGAAAGTAATATACTATGTATATTTCTACGTATATACGTACGTATACGAGAAAGTAAAAACATTAAAGCATTACGTATGCTCGTCTAGAAAACATATATAGTAGACCAATTTTGGCTAAATCTGGGAGGTCCAAAAACAGTGGTGAGGCAGTTTTGAATTCAAATATCTAGCAACAAGAATGCAAAAATTATTCATTAAAGAATACTCACCGTCTATTATCAAATGCACGTTCACTTGGCCAGTGGAAGTGAATATTTGTCATAAAATATTCAACAGTTTCTCCATTTTGTGTTAACGTTATCCGAGGTCTTATTGATTGAGAGAAGTACTTATACGTTATGTTCGCTTAAACAAAAAATAACAATTACATTACTTGTTACTAATTGTTCTAGTTTCTTTCTTTCATTTCTTTACACATTATTTTTTCTAGTAACATTGTTGAAACTAAGTGGACTAGTACTACAATTTTTATTAAATATATTTATACAAAAATAATAAATATTCTTTAAGTAATTTTTAATAATAGTAAAATGTTAAGTTTCATCATGTTTATGACAATTGTATATAATTATTTTAAATTCTAAATGCTGATACTATGATTTTTTAACTCCAAAGCACTATATTTCTCTTACACCATTTTCTATATAATTCTTCTTCTTCTATAATATTTCTTTTCTACTACATAATTATTTTTTTAACTTTTGAACACGTAAACGACAAGGCTTTTACTGGCAACTTATTCCACCTTTTTATTGCTTCATTGACGGATACTATGGTATAATTACTATGGTATTCACTATTACTCAGAGTGGTTCATTCATTCATTGCAAGTGTGACATTAAAATTTCCTTTTCAAATGATTCTTGTTCAGTGTTTTTCACCTGTTCTGTTATTAGCTGAAGAACGGGGTTGTAGTTTAAAAATCATACTACTTTTTTCCTATAAGGTAAATGGAGAATGTGATGTGGTGGTTTGAAATTGTAGAGGAGGGAAACGAAGCCACCAGTTGGTAATTTGGAACGTTTATCCTCTCTGCAGTCCCTAGCGACTTGGCGACCGCTACATCTACTTCCTCTTCCTCCTCTACCCTGCTACATCCATTCCAACTGCTTCTGACGCCGCCACCAGGAGCTATGCGAAAGTTATAATATTGTCATTGGCACATAGAAGAGCGGAGACGGCGGGCGATGTAAGAGTGATTAGCGAGTAACGAGCGTGGAGATCTTTCTAAAATAAACGCAGGTGTTTCTCAAGGCTAAGGAATTTCTTCTATTCTCTTTAATTTATATTTGTGAGGTTACTCAATTAAGTAGTATAGAAAGTGTTCTTTATGCAAATACAGAATTTCACTTCTCACTGTTGTCATTAAGCTTTTGGTAACCTTAAAGTGATTTTGAGACTTATTTAGACAGGAAAGTGGTGAATTAAATCTATAGCCCGACCACTTAGAAAAACACTTGGAGTGCGCATGCGCGAAAAGTAGCGGAGGGGAAGTTTCTCCTCCTCGGCCTGGGTGGGTGGAGAGAAGACAACATGGCCTTGACGAATGACACGAACCCTAGTGTTAAAGTGTGAGAACTAAGTTGCAAGAGCGAATCAGTTATCGTTGCAGACGGTCCTTGAGTTCAAGTGAGTTCCCTTTCGGGAGAAGTGAGGGATGGTTTAGCCCACCTCCCGAGGTAAACGACGCCATGATGGTTTTTTTCTAAGTGTTTGCGCTATAACTTGGGTAAATGACAATCTAAAATATTCATTCTACGCAAACGTTTACCGCCTCCTTTAAATTTCAGAATTGTATTGCTTATAACAGACCAGCTGCTGCTATAATAGATAACTGCTGTTCAGCAGTTAAATTGCACAGGAAGTCTCTTCCTCGATGCAGCGCCGCGCCGTCGCAACTCTACTGATGGACACAGTTCACAGTTAATATTGGGTTCCTTATGCTAAGATGAGCCCACATCAAGCAATAGCTAGTAATAGGTAGAGTACGCTGTGAAGAAGGCCACAATACGCTGGCCGAAACGTTATCCACAATGTCAGTGACGCGGCTTGTCCCAGATAGCCTAGACATCACAACACAAGCAATAGGTCAGGTAGTACTGTCACAGGCTGATTGCCTATTTGGTAAGGCAGTCAAGTCTTAACGCTATCCTTAGGAGGGAGTTGATTTACTACCCTTCGCTACATTTCGTATTGAGGCGAATCCTATTATCTGTAAAGTAATTACTGAAAGATAAATTAAAATACGTTGACGAATTCCGAATACAAGATCGGATAATTTAGGGTAAATACGTGAAAAAACGTGGCGTTGGGCGTAAATACGTCGCGAAGCGTTAAAAAAAAGAATAATATCCATTCATAATTAAAAATATTTTAATAGTAAATTGAATAAATAAATATATTATGGGAGAACATTATTGGGAATACTAAAGAACGTATATGGTGCAATAGTAAAAGGACAGAATAGCATCGAACATGTTAAATAAACAATGTAAACAAGACACAGTCAAGTGAGAGAAAGTTAATTTGAACTAAAAAAAATTCAACAGAACGTATTGTGTCTCGAGAGGAAGCAGATGTAATACCCTTTGCAGGAGTTTTTGATGAAGTTAACTTTCATTCCGGAAAAGTGCGAAAGTACAAACATACGGAGTAGCTGTATAATAATAATTATTAATTGAATGGACATGTTTTTATTTAACTGAATAGTGCAAAAAGATATTTAGAAGTAAAAATAATTCAGGTCGTCCAGTTATCGTGACAAAGAGTATTCGCATGACGAAAGTCATGAAACTGTTAGTGTGGGCGCTCCTAAATGGAATTCGGAATGTGGTCGCAGCCGTGAGGACGCCTGTTGAGTTTTGGAGGCAGCGAGAAGAGAGCTGATTTCGCCGAAAGGAAAGTGCTCGAAATTTAAGAAAATTTAAAGATATTTAAGTGAGCTGTGCAATGCCGTGAATATATAATTTAAGAATACCTTTCAGTGTCCTGTATACCTTTACCATTAAGTAACTTGATTACTATTACTTCGCGGAGTCTTAGAGCTTTCTCCGGCTTGCTAGGGGGAGGGGGGTGTCCTGAGCGTAAGCCAGCAAATCGAGCTTCTTCCGGTTCTTCAGCGCGGGATGAAGACGTGCCCTCCTGACTACTCTTGATTAATGATTCTGACACGCCCGAAACCAATACTGATGCACTTAATAGTACTAACTAGGGCAGAGGCCTGTGAGCGAGGGTTTGGTGAAGTTGTCATTTGTTTTCGAAATTTAATAAATTGTTTGAAGATCACGTGGTTTGTTATCGACCGGCGGCTGTTAATTCCTTAACGGCTGGCGTCCATTAAGGTTACCTTTTCATTCCTCTGTTGGGTTGCGTAACACAGATATATTTACAGGACAGTGTTACGAAAAAGCAATTAATGCTCTTAGATGTTACACCCGTTACCAATACTCACGCACTTCATAACAAGGGCAGAGGCCTGGGAGGGAGGGGTTGTTCAAACGGACATTGCCCTTAGCCCATTCTTACGTAAGTAGCCAGTGTTGTACGCCTTTAGGTTGACTTCTTTATCATAACCGTCAAATTTCATCTCGAAGTTTTTTTTTTCTTTTTATCAGTTGCATTCCATTCTTCAGCCGCTGAGGTATCTATGTTAATTGGACTTTGTTTTTTCCCCCCGCAATCCGGGAAGGTCGAGGGCCAGTCTTTCGGATCCTCTGTTCCACCCCAAACATCTGTAATGAAATAACAGTGACAAAGCAACACTACATGTTACGATTACTTTCTCCTTTCTCACATTAAAGAGAGAAAAGTATCTCAAGGGGGCTAAACGATTACACTTGTGATCATAGGTGTAATGTTTCGATTCAGCAAGAACATCATTATCGCAGGGATCAGGCAATTATTATATATGCTTTTTATGTTGCGTGATCTTTGTTGTAGAAATTTTCATGTAGTAAAAATATACAATATTGAAATATTTAATTATCTTTATTTTCAATGAAGGGGTATACTACTTATTAATTATATTTATACACCTTATTTCCCCAATAGCTATCAGTTTTTAATTGCAAGTTTAAAATATGCTTATGTCAAAAACGTTATGTTATTCGATGAGTAGTTATTGATTAATATTTCAATTCAACAGTTCATTGGAATTATTCTATTAAAATCAATATTCCGTTGATGATAAAAATCCAACTTTAAATTTCAGATACAACGTCTTCATTACTACTTTGAGGTAATTTAACACTTTTGTGAATTTGATAAACAGTAATTAAATTATTTTTTTATTAATATAAAAATTATCTATTGAATATTTTCTCTTACGATATTTTGTACGTGATTTATATAATTATGGTCGTACAAATAACTTGTAAATATTTTAGCTTAAGAATAGAATTAATATTAGAATTTCCCAAATAGATAGAAAAATTAAAAACACTATTCATATGCTCGTAGATTCAGGTATGATACTTTAAGATCTAAAGTCAAAAATCAAAAACTTGCCTTCTGCAGAACATATACCAAGAAACATAATTGCTACAAACAGGAAATATCTTGAATTCTTCATCACGACGTACAGTGTGAATTTGACAAATACAATCCTATGAACAAACAATGCACACTTTACAAGAGTACAAATTTTACATTGGGATAAACCAACTAGTAAGGCCCGATATTAATTTTTTATCTTACATTTTTTCAAGTTTATTGATTAATTTGCGAAGTTTTATGTCTTCAAATAATTTACTTATTTAACTACCAATCTTGTGTGTATAAGAATGTGCTTCCAAACACTATTTTTCGGATTACATATACCCATTAAATATAAAAATAAACTAGTGGTGCTAAAAAACCGCACGGACTTCCTTCACAATAATCCACTTACACTGCTGTTGTTGCTGATGAAGGAGTTGCAGGTGTTGCTGCTGTTGTTGTAAAAGTTGAATTTGCGCTGCTGGGAGAATGCACTGATCACTGTTGTTTGCATATAAAGTATCCATAGCGTTCACAAACACTTCTGATGTGCTATGTAGCCCCGACTCGGGGCTACCTTGTTCGTTCATTTCGCCACTCGCGGTCACGGGTTGGTTTTCACTCGCTAGTGGTAAATATTTATAATACTAGTTGCAAAATTAAACTGTTTTTGATGTAACAATGTATAATATTTAAAATAGACACGTATATTGCTGTGCAAGCGAAAATAGTTTGACACTCAATCTAAACACACTACGCAGTGAAAGAGCTGTGGCGTCCGATGTGCACGGCATGGCTGCTCGGTGCGAACTGGTTTGATAAGGTTTGAATGCAAACATTTGCTAGAGGATTGTGTACACTGTTAATATACAAATGACCCAAAACAATTTAAATGAAATAATCTCCTATAGGATACCGTGTACATTGAGAGATAACTAAAACTGATATTCGACACACTCAATGTTTGACGAATGGATCCAATGATTAGTGAATTGAGAGTAGTCTCAATATTCCTAAAATCATTAACGGCATCAACAGTTTTGCAATGAGTTATTCTGTGTCTTTTCCTCATGACTGTCTCTGTTAATCGGAACTTGGATAATCTCAAGCCTTCTTTCCTACCAAACCTTACCTTACGATCAATACGCGTAAACTTAGTTAATCATTATAAACATCCATAATGATTTGTTCTATTCAAAATAGTTATCTTGATATGTAAAAAATCTGTGTCAGCGTTGTTTCAGTCTTTGGAAGTACTTTGGAAACGCAGTTTTTGTGCTTCTTTAATGATTCTGTTTATTTTTATTCAGTGTTGGCATCATCTCTTTCTTTCAAGGATTTCTTAAATTTTTGGAATATCAAACATTTCCAGACACTCTCTGCATTTTCAAAAATTGGAAAAAAGTCGAAATGGAAAATTTTGATTTCCCGTGTTTACTGAGACTAACGGAAAATATTGCCGAGAGCTTTCATAAAAAAAGCACACTGCAGCAGTTTTCTTAGACTTTGCGTAGGCGTACGACAGGATCTAGCACGCAGGACTAATGTTTGAATTGCGAAATTTGGGAGTTCCTGATTACATCCAAAAATAATCAATAGCCTTCTTACAAACAGACATTTCATGGCAAAATGGCCATTAAACGTTATCAACCCATCGAAACATTAGCAGGCTTACCTCAGGGTTCTGTAATCTCTCCAACACTACCTAATATTTACACATCAGATATCCCAGACACCAAATTAGCTCTCTTCACTGGTGACACAGGTTTATTCACTGCTCATGACACGGAAACGAAAAGACACATGAAGACACGGCCTACGATTGGATACAAAATAATCGGAAAGAACTAATATCGTGGGCTGATCAGTGGAGAATAAAAATCAATCCAGAAAAATGTCAAGCCAAAATATTCACTCCTTCAAAAACTCCCCCAACTTAATCAATTGCTCACTCGTAGATCAATAACTCACTTTATTGATCTACAATGTTTATCAGTGATAAGAACAAGATATAAATGGAAGAAGCCGATCCGGTGGCCGAGATTGCCAAAGCAGTAGTGACGTAGTGATCTCGGACCGAAGGATTGCGGATTCAAGTCTCGTCTCGGGCATGATTGTATTGTGTTCGTCCTTTCACCCCCTATCATCATCATTATCGTGTCATCCTCACAGTTACCGTACCGTCACAAGCAATAGTGGTGGCTAATGACCTAGAAGTTGATGCGACCTTAAATCACAAAAATAAATGAAAAAGTAGTACGAGCTTTAAAAAGAACTACTCGATCTGCCTGCGGTATGGAGCGCAGCACACGCGGTTTAATTATTCTCGTGATCAAGCCTTTTGGCACGAGTGCAAGCTACGATATTTGAGAACAATAATAGAGAGGCCGTGTGAAAGGCGGTGTTTTTAGAAATTTCCAAGTCTCTCTATCAATGGAAGAACAACTCAATGGAAGTCATCTGCGACCTCGACCGCGGTGCCGCACGGTTAGAGAGAAAATTTTGGTGCAATTATTTTTAGAAAAGTTTGAATACATGAGAGTACCTCAAAAATTTCAAAAATTATTTCAAAAAACGCAGCGCCTCGAGTCGAGTTTTATTGAGCAGGGAATATTGTATTTTTTCAAAATTCTACGAATATTTCAGGAGCTCTTTTAGAGTCTGCTGTTTACTGACTGACCGGCTGTTTGAAAAAATAACGGTATAAGGATCTATCCATTACGAAACGTATCTATCCATTAAAATCTGCAAATAAATTTACATCATCACTGCTTAACTTTCCCTGGACTGCGAATAATTTTGTGTATACGTACGTAAGTTGTACTGGAGTAAATGTATGAAAAACTGCAAAAGTAAGAACTGACCAAGAAGGGAAGGCATTTGAGATAAGACGAGGTGTCAGGCAATGCTTTATCGCCAAAACTATTCACTTGCCTGCTAGAAGATGTGTTCAGACAGCTAACATTGTATAAAAAACGGGAATAAAAATTTACCGACAGAGATTGAAAAATTTGCGATTTGCAGATGATGTAGTTATATTTGCTACCTCTCTCCATGAGATATGCGAGACGTTTGGAGAGCGGAGTGACAAAAGTTCTAAAGTTGGCCTTCAAATCAACCTACCGAAAACAAAAGTTATGACGAACGACAAACAAATGCCTGTACTTGTAGCCAATCAAAAAAAAATGAATAATACGTTCCAGATTATATTTGGAACAATAAATATTCTTTAAGGAAAGAAAATAAAAAGAAACAAAAAGAAGAATATCGTTAGGTTGCAAAAACGTTCTGGCGTCTCTCCTTTATACTATTAGACAGAAAAGTCAGCATGACAATCAAAAAATCCATTATAGATTCCTGCATCAAATCAGTATTCATATATGGTGTTTCAAGTTTTGGGCTCCGAGATACGGCTGGCGCAAACAAGGACGACAACAGAAGAGATGGTCTGATGTGTTCAAGAAATAAGTGGGTGTAAAGTGATCGCAAGTAACAGAAGTCAGACAAGTGTGGAAGAAACGTAAAATCAATATGCACAAATTTAGATTTTTTAGTTAATACAGAACATTAAGTTAATGTTTATATATTACTGTTATTTAAGATCTGTAAGGTTCAATACTCTGATATGTAAGCATACTATGTTGTGATACTGTAGGTGCCCGCTTCTGCGGGAGGCCTTAGCCCTCAAGGGATGTTACAGGCTTAAAATAAAATAAAATAATTAGTAAATTAAAATGTTCTATTGTGATAGATTTGAGTTTGTTTCAAGTCCTTAAATTCTCCTAAAATTTAGAAAGAAGAATAGAAACTTTTAGTACTGACACACTTACCTGTTTAAACTTTCAAAGTTGTATGAAGAAACGTAGAATGTACGAGGTACTTAAACAAAGTTCGTTTCAGGTGATTCGATCGTTTGACATTTTTGCTGTGTCAATAACTCTTCTACCCACTGCTGCGATATAGAATTTTTTTGGAAACTTGTGACGACTCGTGCCGACTTCGGACTCTATTTTATGAAACCCCCCAAAAAAATATTCATACGTATTTCCCTTTTTTATGTTAGCGCCACAAGGACGTTTCAACCGGCGATGAAATTTCCAATTTTTGCACACATGTGTTTCTAAAACCATTCCAGAAAATTAAACTGCAATTAAATTAAATTAAACTGCAGGGTTAACATCCTGAAAAAAACTATGATATTCCTAGATGTAATATTTTAATACATAGGACCTTTGATTTCGATCATACAAATTCTGCACATTAAGTACATTAATTCATAGGCAGGAGGCGAGTAACAAAGCAGAAACTCGTACATTTTGTACGGGAGGGTCCATATGTCCGTCAATTCCACACACTGATTCAAAATCATTTCTGGAACCCAATCATCCATGCGGTGAATAAATGACAATAACGCTATTTTGATATAAGAGGAGTAAACAGTTGTCTATTCATTTGATTTTATTTATTCCCGACTAGTAAGAAGTATATAAAACATGAAAGGCATACGCACATCAAACGAAATTCAAAAATTCAGCTTTCAAGAAACAAGAAAAAAATTATCTTCTTGAGGTATTGGTGAAGCCATTATCTTACTGTTTTACGTTTCCTAGCATAGTTTATGTTTGATAGTTTGACAGTCAGCAGTCGGACACCTACCAGCCTCAAGACAAGTGCATTACGACCTTCGCGCAAATAATTACTGGTTTTTGCATGGAGTTCTTATCTCACGTGTTTCTTAACAAGTGATATTTGTTCGTTTCTGAAGAAATATTTTGATCTTTCCTAAAATTGCGCTGCGTAATTTTGCGTGGAAATTACGTTTGTGCCCTTCCTATTTATAGATGTACTAAAGGAGGAGATTAATAATAATAATAATAAAAATAATAATAGTATTACATTATATTTTATTATTACTTATATTCTTTTAAAATGTTGTGTTGTGGTTTCTTAATTTCAGCTCTAAAGAATATAGGATCAGTTCAAAGAATAAATTACTTCAGGTTGTAACGATCTTCGTAAGGATCGGATTTAGAGAATGTGAGTGCCTCTACAACACATCCTAATAGTTACTTTTATTTCCTTTTCCCCTCATTGTCCTGATAGATACTTGGCTATACTTAGGACTAGAGAAGGGGAAAGAAATTTACTTTTTAAATCACGTGATTCGTACCCGTACGGGTAATGACTCGAGTTCATGACTTCTTCGCTGTCCGGGTGACGCGACGTTGGCAGAGAGGCTGTTTGGCCTGTCATCTCGGTGGGTAGTGACCTCACTACCCTGAAGAAGTCTGATTGGAGAAGCAGCTCTGGAAGAAGAGATGACTGGCGAAACGTCGGCCTCTCTGCCAACGACGCGGCGTCACCCGGACAGCCTAGGAGGAGGTTACCTATAGTCGCAGTGCGAGGTTCGATGTACGCTCGCGGGGTCACGAAGGTTGGAAGGGGGGCAGTTGCAATATATTGACTTAATAGGTATACGTTTATCAGCTTCGACTGCTGCCATTAATAAATAAATGCATAAAATATTTTACAGGATCGGCAGAGTCATTCGTGGTAAAGAACCAAAAATGTTGGAATTCAATAATGTTTATTAATCAAGTATTGTGCACATGCACTATCGCCTGTGCATCCATTCATCTTTCATCATCGTCATCCTCGTCATCCTCTGGATCTTCGTTGCAGGAGAGGTAGACGAGTTCTGGATCGTTCTCCTGAAATGGACGATTGTTTGACTCAATGCGTTTCCCGTTTTTGTTTTGCATTGTTTTGAAGGCATTAATCTGGAAAGGAAACAATTTAGCAGGTGCTTAGTAAATGTCATAGCTTTGCTTTTTCGTCGCAATGAGTAGAGTAGGTAATATTAAAAAAAAATACTTCATTAGTCTTTCATACGAAAACTTCAAATTCATAAATAAATGGCAAATAAATTAGACTTGCGAAATAAATTTTTGTTTTCTGCGGATCAAAATTGAAAAGGTGTCTGAACCTACATTTGGTGTATAATCTTATAACTGAATGTAAATCACAAACAGTTTTTTGCCAAGTGAGATTTTCAATATAGCACCAATATTTCGGGTTCTTTTTATCGTGATTATAAATGGTTGACGTACTATTTTAGAGCATAATTATCTTTTGTAATTCTTCTTTACGTTTGTAGTACATTGTAAGAAACAAAATATTTATTTTTTTTCCCGTTCTTTGTCTGTCGTTCCAATCCAATGCCACTTGCAAGTCATCGAAAACCATGATGTGTAGGGTTATATAATGTTTTTGTTCTTAATGATTCCCGATGTTTTACAACAGCAAAAATAAGTAATCATACTTATTTCCTCGTTTACATCAAATTATGAGAATGCCAAACGATCCAGTTGGATGAATACGGCACAAATCCCAATCAACACGGTTTTCACTATACGAAAAGGTTTTCACCTCCTATATTGAGTTTGTGCAAATTAATTTATACTTACAGAACTTTGAAATTATATTTCATTGTACTGGGATATAAACGAAAATGAATCTGAATTTTCTAATTCCGCAGGCAGTGTTTTAGGCATTGAATAAAATGCAGGACCAAATTTCTATAAAATTGAAAATTACAGACAAGATTGTAGGAAGGAAAATGACTGATATGAACAAATCGTTTGTAGATTTGAATTCTACCCCCAAAAAACAGGTATAATCTTGATCCACAAAAATCATCACAATCTTATGTAATCTAAAACTCGTACTTACCACTATTTCGCTTAAGCAAAGAGTCTTTCTGTAAACGAACCAAGTGACCCCTTCTGTGCACGGTGGCGTGGTGAAGGATCCTTCGTACATGAAATAGCCACATTGATAATTGCGGGGCATGAAGGTTTTCGGCACTTCAGTGTATGAATAAGAGTTACCGTATTCCACAATATCTTGTGCGACCACTAGCTCTTGATACATATTTAATTCCTCCTCCTCTTCGGAATCACTGCATTCCTTTAACAAAATGTGAATCGCTTAAACATGAATATGCAACTTTTCATTTCATACAAAACTACAGTCGAATCACAATAGTATTCAAAACCGAGATTATTCTAAAACCTTTAATTATTCATTTGACCACAATTCTAATAAGCAAGAAAGTCAGATTTTTAGACGTGACCTGTAGCGAAACAAGATGAATGCGGACCTGCTCACAAAACATTTATTCGGGCCCCCTTTATAAAAGAGTGCAGCAAACACAAGTAGTATCTTAAATAATAAAAATATCCTTTAACAAATTTGAATTAATCAATCTAAGATTAATAACCAATAGTGGGAAAATCTGCCTTTATTATTTAACTATATCAAATTAAGACTTGTAAAACCTAAATTGATTTATTAGAATCAGGAATAGAAAAGCTACCGAAGCGGGAAAAAATGGTTCTGTTTTTAATCTTTTATTGTATCGACTCTCGCAGAGTATCAAGTAATTAATATTTCTTACAATCGCAAAACCTTCAGCCCAAAAATTGTCCCTCTCTGACCGGGGCCCTCCCGCAGTACGGCCCTTGCGGGCTCGAACGTTACGTCACTGGGCATGATGTCATACTTTGCAATTCTTTGTAAGAAGAAAAGGTTGAAACTTGGTCTGAAGAAATTTTTGGCCTGATTCATAAAAATTGACGAACAATGCTGAGGGAACATTATTTTAGAATTTATTGAACTTGTTCGTTCGTAATTGGCAAAAGATTGGTAGGCCTCAATCTGTGAGAAACAAGCTTACAAATGAGACTTAAGCCTTAAAATTTGAAAATGAAATGGGATTTTCAATGGCAATTTTTGAAAGTTTGTAATTTGGAAATATTTCAACGCGGAACGGCGCCAGAGAAAAATAAATTTCAGACCAAAATTAACACATCTATACAGATTGAACACAACGTATAAATGCACAGCTGAGGAATATGATCAATCTGCTTAGATGGTTTGGTTTGTGTCCTGAGGAAGCAACTATATAGGCCGAAACGTTGACGTTCCCTTTTTGCAATAACTTTGGTTACTTTTAAATGTAAATTTTCTAATTATAACTATAATTGTATAAAATCTGATCAATTCTTATATTGTATTGTAATATTCATAAGACTGCTCGGGGGAGGGCGCCAGGTTCAGCTCCTGAAATGTAACTGAATGGAAGAGTTGGGAGGTCAAGAATGAGCAATTGAGTCATTTGTGACAAACAACTGTTTATTCCTGGCACCAAAAGCTACCAGGTAAATTACAATGTCGCAATGGGCGACGCAAGTTTCTTTACTAAAACTACTCTGTGAATTAATTACAAGTGGTTAATTCTGCTGGGCCTGAGCGCGGCCACTTGCAGTTTTTCGCCGTTACAATAGTTCAGTGAGACGGCAACGTCTCATAGTTTTCACCAATGGCCGCTGGTCTTCGTGGGCAGGCCGAGGCGGCAGCCTCAAAGCAGAGGCGGCGGCGGCTCCGGGTTGCTGATGTTCTGCGGCGCGTCTTCTCTCGCTCAGGTAGCGGCGATTCCAGATTGTCAGCTCGAGCAGGCTCAGAGGAGGCGAGTGGCCACGGGCGTTGACGTTGCGAAAAGGGCTGTCACTTAGCCCGGGACGAGATGCGGCAAGGCTGGCGGGCCGAAGCGAGAAAACGGCGCGGGATCCGGTAATTTCCCGCCCGAGTTTTCTCCGCAACAATTTACGAGTCGCGTCCTGACTGATTCGGCTCTGGGAAAGTCTTTTCCCAAACTCGCGTCCCGATCGTGAATGACTGAATAATTAGGCACATTTAGCTACCAAGAAGTATCTTGGAACTCTCCCGTAGTAACAAAAATTTATAAGTCTCTCTCGAAGAAATCTTACAAGGTGAAGTCTCCGAAGAAATTTTACAAGTGCCCGAAGAAATTTTACAAAGTTAGTGTCTCGAATAAATTTGACAAGTCTAGCCTGAAGAAATTTTAACAAGTCCGAAGAAATTTTAACAAGAGTCTCTTCCCACTGTGCATCGCGTTTATAATAGAGCTACGTTTCCCCTTCCCAAAATGTTCCTGACACCAAATTTCTCCCTTCCCTCACGGCGAAGCTTCCCATTGGCGGAGGGTGGCTGCGTCGCAGAAATCTGATTAACCAATCTCGTGTCGATTTTTCTGTATTTTTCCGTCAATGTTCTCTGTCTGTCGCTGGTTTCGCTCTCTCGCTCGCTTCCCTTTGTCAGTTGTTCCAGAAGCTGATCGCAGCTGTCCTGGACACGTGCGCGCGTAAAGGCGCATTTCACGGGTTCCCGACGGCCGGCAGGGGCTAATCGACACCCTTCTGTGTTTAGAGAGAAACAGCTCCCGCGAGGCTTCTGGCGCCCGGACGCGTGCCAGAACGCGTGCCAGAACGAATGTGGGGAGTTAGCATTGTTCGGAAGAGGCCGAGAAAGGTTTCACTCACGACGTGTCGTAAATGTGTCTTCCTCGCCTAATTGACACCCGGCCCAACTCCATCGGGGCTGGCATTCCCTGGTCGCGCGGCTGAAGGAAGGACGCGAGGGTGGCGCTTTGTTCGCTAAGGTTTTGGCGAGGGGGCAGCAAGTATTTTTATGAGGGGGTAATAAACCAGTTGCCCCTGGGAAGAAGACCCGTGCGCGGTCGGGGGGTGGGCCTCCCTGTCTAGCGGAGGGAACCGTTGCGGTGGAGGCCGCGTCCCTTTGACCCACTTCTTTCTCGACGCGAGATATTTCCAGCTGTAGGAATTACTTTGTTATTGACGATGCCATTATAAAATTATATTAATTAATCGGTGACGCCACAGTATGTTAATATTGAATATATAATTTCAATATTTGACAATTAAATATAATTCTTATATTCATTATTGATTAGATTTTATAGCATTTAAATAAGCATATGATTCTATAACAAGACATTTATTTTGAAACCACAGACCCCTTCATTTTTTTACACAGATGAGCTTACTTATTGTGGTTCTCTTTCAAATAAAAAAATGTATTTTAAAAGTATTTTTACATTAAAACAAAATACGAAGTATTATAAGTGTGTCCAAATTATGGAAGAAAACATCATTTGTTTTTGGCCTCCTACAAAATTACTTTTGGGGATTGCTTCTTCAGTGTTGATGTGTGAGAGGCTGACAGAATGCAAATGGCTTGAAAGTCTTCTTTAAAAAGACAACTATAATAAAACAAATATATTGTTTTCAACAATACGTGCCTTTTTTGTTAGGGCAATATTGCACCAAAAATGGCAAAATTTCTTTGAACGAAGAATACCTTTTTTCTAAATCATGCTAATAGATGGTGCCATAAGAGTATTCGGTAGTGTTGATGAATGAGAAGTGTTTTAAGAGCACGAAACTATATGTAAATCAAGTTTAAAGATTTTGTGGGTTAAGGCTGTATTGCACCGGACCCCTGTAATATACAGTATCTTCATTTTTAAAATAAAATTAAAATTTAAATCTGATATTTTAATAAACTCTTTCTGCTTTGAAATAAATTACTTAATGATTTTGATTTAAAGTTAAAAAATCTAATACAATTTTAAAATCGTTTTTAATCTGATTTAAGATCACGATATTTTCTATCTCTATTATTTCCTTTAACATATCTAAAATTTGGTAATATTACAATACAAATATACAAAAGAAATCGTGTAGAGTATTTAAAGTTCATTTTGTTTTTATCAGTGATTCAAATAGACTGCTCCAAATGGTGAAAACAGTTTTGCATTAAAATAAGATCTTATTGATTAAAAAGTAATGTTTTATTTAAAGGTGATCTTTAATTTTTATTGAAATACAATCATTAATTAGTGTGCATTTAAACACCGACTTTTCAATTCAAAGCTCTTTTACTGAAAGTCAGAGTAATTTTATATTATACTTACATTAATTAAATAGGCCAAAGCGATGACGCGATTCTTGTCCAGATTTCGATGCCACATTTGCGTTTCGAAGTCAGAACTAGGGAAAAAGATGTTACAGTGAGAACGTTAATGCTAGCACGAGTGAAAAATATTGAGAACTATTGAATATTGCATTCATTTAATAGACAATAGTTGAAGCGTTCGTGAATTGGTAAGATTCAGTGCAGATTTCGAAAGGATTGCAGGAGAGAAATGTGTCTTATCTCGGTTATTACCAGAAGTATCAAAACAGAATTAGGCGAGGCAGGTTTGCAGCCCGTCATTTAGACATTTCATTCAAAAATGTCTGAGAACTACTCTGATCTGTGAGCTACTCCATTTTTATAAGCGTACAATTTTGTCTATTCGGACAAAAGGAAACTACAAAAGTAACAACAGCACATACTGTCTCTCTATATTACAATGTTATTGTTACGTAATATTATTTCATAATTTCTGCTCTTCTTAAACTTCAAGTATCACTTTATCTCGTAGATACAAGCAACTTTAAAAATAAAATTTGTAATGAAAGTATATTTCTGGCATTCAATTCTGTGTTTTATGAACATATCCTAGGCATATTTTAGCCTGAAACTATTGTGCGTTAGCAGTGTTCGAGAAAGTGAAAAAATTAAAAAAATAATAAGTAATACGATCCAGCGGCGGTGGCGATGGCTGCTTGCGCTACAGAACGCGATTGCCAGCTCGTCGTTGATAAATCATCAATGGCCGAAATTCACATATAAATTGAACCTCCAGAACTAAAAGCCATCCAATATATCACATTATGAATGCATTCAAAATTACGATACCATTACCTTACGCATATCTGAATACGCATGTACCATTTTATAGCACGTAGAGAACATTGTAACATTTATGTTACGTAAATAAAGTCACCTTCTCTCTTCCATTACGTCGCCGTTCAACAATGAACATCTCAAATATCCATCACTTCAACAATGCCGTGTACAGTGCTAATATCAAATTATTGTAATAAACGTTCGTACAAAATTATGATACTCATTTTTTTCATGTTATATTTAAATTGTATTTTTAAGAGAGAAAACCTAATTGGGCTAATTTTGGATCATAACCACTCCTCACGTCGGAGCACGCACACAGCATCACTTCCACGTGACCGCATTCACACATGTAACACAAAGTCCCCGAGGGTGCGTCAACACGTGACTTGCCTCGCGAGCCCTGCTCGCCGATGCACCGCCGTAGCGAAAGTTTTGTGCATCAGCCAACACCACCTAGATATGCCTAATATCTAGGTGATGTTGCATCAGCACGAGGTTCTCACACTTTCTCCAGAACCCACCCACTGGCTCTGTACGCTCCATTATATAGCTGTCCCTCATGTGACACACGCCGCCTCCGCAGCTCGTTTATGCTTGCCACGCGGCTCCAACGTTTTGGTCTCAGGTTCCTAAGAACGGAGAATCGCAAAGCGCCTCGTGTCTTCTTTTGATACGCGCTCGTTTTACAGAATGCATTTCTCGCCCTCATGTGGCGAGGTGATTTCCGGGTGCTAAATTCCTTTCTGCCCGCCCCTAAATACCTGCTAACAGGTTCGATCGCTAGAACGTTACAATATAATGCCTCTGGTCTAACTACTGTTGAATAATTAATTTTGATTATTAATTATTATACATTTTCAAATATAACACAAATAAAATTAGAGCAATTGTTTTTACTGTGATAGTCCAAATTTGCGTTACGTAATTTATGGACGTTCCCTAAGTAATATTAAATTATACATGATCGTGAAAGTCGGGTATTAATAAATAACCAAAGATAAATATTTTAAATCATAATAATAGTTGCTCAGGGTGGAACAAATGTATTAATAAACACAGTTTCGAATTGGCGCGCAATGTGGTTGGCTCGACAAATAAATCTTTGGAAATTTATTTTAATTGGTAATCAGAGAATCTGCAATTAATATATTGCCAGCCACCTAATAAAATAAATTAATTGTATTCGTGTATTTTTGTTAAAGAAGAGAATATTACGCAATTTTCTGTGTTGCTAGCAGTAAAATAATTTAAAATAATGGAGACTGGTAGCAAGAAATAGTTACTGAAGTTACGACTACCGATGAGCAAACCATTTCTGCGTCGAGTGGAGAAGAACTTGAAGGAGATAATGTTAGCTATGATGATAGTACTATTGAAAATGAATCTATAATGAACCCCGAAACAGTCATTGCAAAATGTAAAAACGTTAAAGTGACACGTTCGCGAATTGCAGGGACCACCATCGACGAAAGACGATGTAAAACAAATCTACTCGTATTTAGTTTGCTGATAGACATGAAAACTAAGTTTGAGGGAAAACTGTGATGAGTTACAAAGCAGTAATTCAGAAATATATGCCAAATTAGAAAATAATTCAGAATTACGTAACGATTTTAATAATAAATTAGTCCGATAGTAAAATTGAGCAATTATACAAAAGCAAGGATAAACTATCGTGAAAATTTCAGGGAACCGTGGCCGAAATGCGAAAGAAAATAGCAAAATTTCGGAAGGATACGCAATTACAGGTCGCGAGATTGAAAAAAATGTTTTATCAATAGGAAAAGTCACGAAAAGATGATTAGATAAATAAAATTAATTCCGATGTTAATGTAGTTACAGAATCTTTAGATACATTAAATGAAACTATCCGTCAACAATGTGAACGTATAACAAACGTTGAAACAAATGTGCAAATACGCGACGCGATGCGGCAACAAAATAAACATTTAGCAAGGTCGAAGCAAAGTTTTATAACGGGGGAAATATTAATTGAACAGAAAGTCCAAGAGGAAGTTAATTTAATATAGCGTGGAAAATTTAGAACTACACAATGTGAACAATCTAATGAATATAACAACGGCTGTACATCAAGCCATTTCAAATTCTACTGTGACGGGGAAGAACAACCATTATCATTTCTTTCAAAGATTGAGTAGTAATGTCCCAGACAGATTAAATTTGAATTTAATTGAACAAGCAATGTCGTTGAAAGCACATCATTGGCTTACTTCGTTAGTTCTAGGTCCTAGTAGCTACTAGGAAAAATTTCGAGTTACCGGAAGAAAACCAGATTAATGGAAATGTAGATAGGACGGAATCGAAGCAATGTGTGACTTCGAAAAACTGCAGTATTGAAGGCGTGTGAATATAATGCGGACATGAATGAAATTGAAAATTACAATTTGGCAATTACCCGTAAATATTCCAAATTTACTATGGAACTCAATGCATTGGAAGATCATGTGTATATTTCAAATTTTCTATTGGTGCTCGTATTATTACAAAATATTATAGTCTTCTCACAAAAGACTTACGCCCATAAAAGAATTACTCTCTTAATTTATAAAGATGGGCTTCAAAGTGTGATATCAATAAATCAGTTTGATGCGTTACGTGAAGAGGACATATATTAGGTGTTTTCTCACTATAATAATACTTTTAGTCACTAGTGAAATACTTATTTCATCGCTATATAGCATTTGAATAACTCCAAGGGTGTTTGTGTGTGTGCGCGCGGGCGTGTGCGTGTGTGTGTGTGCGCGCGGGCGTGTGCGTGTGTGTGTGTGTGCGCGCGCGCGTGCGTGCGTGCGTGCGTGCGTGCGTCTCCGTCACTCATGGATAGACCACTTCCCGTGCAACATTTGAGACATATGAGGTGTCATTTGAGGCGTCGCGACCACAATAGCAAAAAAGCGTAAAAATATAGGTGTACTAAACTCATAACTATTTGCATCATAAATACCTGCAAGTATTTTTTACGGCAAGTATAATTTTTGAAATTGCAATATTGCCAGGTCATATCCCGTATGGAGGTAACAACATACAAGGCCATTGGGTGTTGGGAATTTTTGATCGGGAGTATAACATTACCAGTTTCAACGATTCTTTGATAAGTTCAATGCCAGATACTATAAGAACATATTTGAACAAAGCTAGGCAAGAAAGAAATGAAGTGTGAAAGAAATTTTTAACGAATACACATACTTTTAAAACAGTTAACAGCGTTGGTGACGCTACATTCAACTAGTTGGTAATATAATTTATAGCAGCCCAAAAAATTAATGTGTTTACATATTCTAAATTTCATTTTGTCTATAATTATCATAAATAATGTTTTAAAATATATCATAGGCTCATTTATTGTTTCATTGCTACAATACTTAAAAACATGAAAACGCCACCTAAACTCGCTTAGAAATCATATTTAATAAACTATCAAGATACTAATTCTAGCTAATTCTGGGAAATCGAAAAACAGTGGCGAGGCAGTTTTGAATTCGAACTCTAGCACAAGAATAGAAACATTATACATGATAGAATACTCACCGACGACCATAAAACCCATGTTCACTTTCCCAGTGAAAGTCAATATTTGTTAGATAATATTCAACCGTTTCGCCATTTTGTGTCAAGGTTATTCGAGGTTTCTCTGATGAAGAATTCTTAAAAGTTATGTTCGCTTAAACAAAAAGAATTACATTATTCGTTAATAATTGGTAAAAATGTCACGATTAATTGTCATTTCATTATTCATTAATTGTCAACTCATTGTTTTCATTCATTCATACTTATGCTAGTAGTTTATTTTTCAATCTACTGGTCTAGTACTTTAATTTTCTATTTCTATATACTGCTTTCTCAGTAAATAGATAGTATTGTAATAATGCGGCAAAAAACGGCGAATCTTCAGAAAAATTCTTATTGCTAGGCCCTGGGATAAACAGTGGATAAATCTTGTCCCTATGTACAGTAAATTTCTTCCCTTAAATACCGAAAAATAGATTGATGGTAAAATGTCAGTCCATCTGTCTGTGAACAACGGTAGCAACTAAACCTTAGACATCATTTTCCTAAAAATTGATATTCACCAATCGATTTGGCTATTTCGTCACTCCTTGAATTTGAAATCGATATTTTAATTTTGGGAAGAATTATTCATAAAAACCCTGGGACATTTTCAAAAAATGACACATTTTTTTAAAATTTTGTCCCCAGATACCGTAAAGAACACTAAGAAAATGATGCAAGTCTCATTTTCGTTGAAATCAAAAATGTTCCGTTTTTCAAAAATTTGCAAGGGTTCAATTTTTTTCGGCTTAGTCCTAAAATTACAATATTGAGGATAAACATATTTCATCAAATGAAATTTGCTCTCCTTAACTCGTTTTTTCATTAACATTCCGCTCACATTTAGACAATTATACTGGTTTAGGCGCAATTTTGATTGAAACGTGGGCAATATTAAAAAATATTACAAAAAAAGTTTCTCAAACACTTCTCCAATTTTCTCCTAGGAACTTTTGGTAGGCGTGGTGCTAAATATACTGTATAAGATATCATTAACGCCATTTTCCTGTATCTTTTATTTTTCAAAAATTACACTAGTGTAGTTGTTTTGACATTTCACGTAGTTAATATTTTCATGAACGGCGATTTGTACGCGTTATTGTATCTCTTATACCAAGTGCTTCAAATGATGTCTAATAAAGTTTATCGAAAACCCCAAAGTTTCCTATAAAAATTAGCACAAATTCCGCATTTTCAGAAACGTTTAAACGCAATTTTTTTGAAAACTGCCCCAAAATTTTATTAATTGTTTTTAACGGATAGTGATAAATGGACTGAATAACATGATAAATTCCACTATGATGTATTCCTGTGTTTTTGAAAAAATACACAAATGTATTTTTTTAAATATCTTTTACGCCGTTAATATTTATGTTACCAGTGATTTGTTTACATTATTGCATTTGTGAATGAAAATGCTATATAAGTTTCTTGAAGACTCAAAAGTTTTCTTTGAAAAAAAAAAAGCTTCAAATTTCGCATTTGCGGTAACATTTATACAACATTTTTTTCCAAAACGCTGCAAAATTTTAACGGCCTTAAAACTTTAAACGTCCTTAGTAACCATTATTAAGGCCGAGAAAGTATGTGCTGTTTTAGCACCACTAGTTTCTTTACGATAAATAAAGGATATGTTGTGGAAGTTTGAAAATGCAAAAGAGGGAACTGAAGCCTCAAATTCACATGAAATAATTATAAACGTTGTCATTGCCAACAGTAGTATTTATTGCAAGAGCAGCTTTCGATGGCTTAGCCATCATCATCAGTTGTCTGCTGAATGGAAGCCACAAAAACGACTATCGACTACAAAAACGACGAAAGGTTGTCGTTTTTGTGGCTTCCATTCAGCAGACAACTGATGATGATGGCTAATCCATCGAATGCTGCTTTTGCAATAAATACTACTGTTGGCAATGACAACGTTTATAATTATTTCATGAAAAATGCCAACGATAACGCACCACAACACCTATACTCAAATTCGCAATTTCTAACATGGGAGAAGGGGGATTTGTTTTAATTGATCCTAATGATACACATTATTCGAGATAATTAATCAGAACGTTTACACTCTCTGTCCCTAACTCCTTGACGACCGCCACCTCCACCTCCACTTCCACTTCCACCTCGATCCTGATACCGGCAGACCCGCATGTTCCCCACCCCGCGTACAGACGGAGCTGCGCAGAAGTTCCAAGGTTGTCATTGGTGCACAGAAGGGAGGAAACAGCGGCCAATGTAAGTGTGATTAACGAGCATAGATTTCTTTTCTAAAATGAACGTAGGTCTACTTCAAGGTTCAAATATCTCTTTAGGCTTATTTAGTCTTTCGAATTAAACAGTATATATTTTAATGAATGTTATAATGTTATTAAAATAAATATGTTCGGTTTTGATGGTCAGTATAAGCTCTAATGAAACTGTTACGCAGCAAAAAAAAATATTTTACGTGGCATTTAAAAACTTGTATCAATTTTAACTGTCATCAATAGAGACCGTGAAGTCCCACTCCTTCGCTAACAACCGAACGCGCGGACTTCGATGCAGAATCTAATCACACTCCCGCGTAACGTCAGGGTGGTTTAATCTTGTAATATTGGAATTATTCTTCATAGATAACTTTTGCAATAGCTTATGTTAAAAATGTTTGTTACCAACTTTTCCTCCTCTCCATCCAAAAAATGCCCTTAGATGACATACTCGGGACCAATACTGATGCACTTAAAAGTACTAACGATGGTAGAGTCCTGGGAGGGAGGGAGGGAGGGAGGAGGTGTTAGCGAAGCCACTTGGCCTATAGAGCGCGCCTTTTCCCTTAGCCCATTCTTACCTAAGTAGCCAGTGTTGTACGCCTCCACGGACGCTTCTTTATCATAACCGTCAAATTTCATCTCAAATTTCTTGTTCTTTCGATCAGTTGGAGTCCAATCTTCACTTTTTGCTTGAAGTATTGTAATTGGACTTTGTTTTTTCCCCCCGCATTCCGGGAAGGTCTTGGGCCAATCTTCCGGATCCTCTGTGCCATCCCACGCATCTGAAAGGAAATAACAATGACAAAAGAGAAAAGCTGGCCACATTTATTTTCTCATTGAAGAGGAAGGAGATTTTCATTGGGATAAAACAATTACACTTGAAGTCTTGAAGATCGTAGGTATAAGGTTTGAATGAGCGATGAGGTCACTTTCGAAGGACTTTGGCAACTGAAGAGAATATATTTGGTGCATGATCTTCGTTATAGAAATTGTAATGTGGTAAAATTACACTATTGAAATATTTAATTGACTTTCTTATTTTGAATTAAAATTCGTTACTAAAAAAGTACACCACTGATTAATACTGTTTAAACTAATTCTATTCAGGCCAGTCCACCTTTTAATTGCAATTTTTAAAATATGGTTATGCCAAAAACTGTCTATTTTTCCGTTAGTAGTTATTGTTTTGTATTTCAATTCAATAGTTCATTGAAATTATTCATTCAAATAAAAATTCCATTGCTGATAGAAATGCACACTTTATCTTAAAGATACAATTTTCATTTCGACTTTGCGGCAATTTAATACATTTCAGAATTGGATGAACGATAATTAGATAATTTTTTTATTAATTTAAGGAATTATCGAACGAATATTTTCCTTCCCGCGATTTTAGATGTAATTTACAAACCAAAAGTAGTTGTAGGAATAACTTGAAATCATTTTAATTAGTAAAATTCAATTTAATGATAGAATTTTCCAAGTGCACAGAAAAAGTAAAAAGAAGTGTTCACATGCTCGTTTGTTGAGAAATGGAAATAAAAGATCTAAAATAAAAAAAAAATAACTTGCCTTCCGCAGAACTTATACCAAGAAACATGGCTGCTATACACAGGAAATATACCGACTTCATCACGACGTAGAATGTGAATTTGACAAGTACAATCCTATGAACAAACAATGCACATTTAACAGAGGTACAATTCTTACAATAGGCTAACTCAACTATGAAGTCATGACATTAATTTTTATTTATCTTACATTTTTCAGGATTATTGTTTAAATTTACAAAATTGTTAACTTGATTTTATAGTAATTCATTTTCAAGTATTTCTATGACAAGATATGCTCTCAAAAACCATTTTTCGGAATAGACATTCTCATTAAGACCTGTGTAACAGGAGCGTTGCGTTGACGCGCGTTAGGTAACACTGTATCTCAGACGGAACGGTCAAAATGATCGCGTACCGTTTGTATGTACCCAAGTTCTAGTAAAAAACTCAAGATTTCGACCTCCCAGACTCACTGCTAACTCCAGGAGGCCCGGAAACTGGTATATTAAAAAAAAATTATGGTGTTTTCTCTACGCATTTTAAACCTAAGCCCTGTACTACTAGTGGTGCTACCACAATATATCGCAATATTTCTCTCAATATTGTTTATAGTTATGTAATATTATAAGATGACAATTTCTGTCTTACATTTCAACTCCCATTTGAAAAAGTCTTAAACAAGAGCGAAAAATTCATATATTTTTAAAGCCAAACATTTAAAAGAAAACAGCTTTTTAAACTTGGATTCAATGTATTCATATTTTATATAAATGTACCAAGGATGCTCGATGCGTATGTTATAAAGTTGGATGTTTTGAGGTTATACGTACTTAGAACGTTTTGACATACGAGCGCTATGTGTGTTTTACAGTAACTTAAAAGATTCATCTTGGCCCAAAAATGGAATTAAATCGTGAACATTTTCGTGCGATTATTTTTTACAACCTTTGACGTGGATTAACTCAACAACAGTGCATGGATGAACTTAATTCAATTTTTGGCGATTAAGCTCCATCAAGGACCCGTGTTTATCGATTCAAACGTGGTCGTAGTTCACTCCAAGACGAATTTCGCGAAGGTCGTCCAAAATCAGTTGTTGTTCCGAAAACCATTGATGCTGTGCGTGAACTGATATTGCAAGATCGTCATGTGACCTATCGTGAAATTGAGACAACCTTAGGCATTAGTGGGAATAGCATACTTTCAATATTGAATGAACTTTTGACTGTCAAAAAAAATTGTTCGCGTTGGATGCCAAACAATTTGTCAATCGCTCGAAAAAAGACTCGTGTCGATTGGTCGAAATAAATGCTCAAAAAATACGATCGCGGTGCTTCGAAACACGTCTATGACATCGTGACAGGTGATGAATCGTGTATTTACGCGTATAAGCCCGAAAGTAAACAGCAGTCGACTGTATGGGTGTTTCAAGATGAGCAAAATCCAACAAAAGTTGTTCGCGCACAAAGCACTTCCAAACAGATGGTCACCTGTTTTTTTTTTCTTTCGAAAAAACCGGACATGTCGCAACCGTACCACCAGAACAAAGCAGAACAATCAATTTTGAGTGATACACAACGATTTGTTTGCCAGCTGTCTTCCAAAAAATCAGGAAAAACAACCGTCGAAGACGGATCACTCTTCACCACGACAATGCGAGCTCTCACACATCGGCTCAAACAACTGCATTTTTGAGACCCCAAAACATCGATTTGATGTCATCCGCCGTGTAGTCCTAACTTGGCACTAAATAACTTCTTTTTATTCCCGTACGTAAAAAACAAACAGAGACGTCAACGTTTTTCGACACCTGAAGAAGCGGTTGCTGCATTCAGAATGCATGTTTTGGAGACGTGCTTCGACAATTGGTTCAGACGCATGCAAAAGTGTATAGATCTTCATGAGGAATATTTTCAAAAACAATAAAATGATTTTCGATGATTAATATTTGTTTTTGTTCTCTAATTCTAAAAATATAAAAGGCAACCCTCGTAGCAACTAGATTTATCACTTTTTCGTTAGCAGAACAGGACAATGATTTTTTCTGTTTAAAATTCGCCTTTTTTCGCGGCATTACGCAACTTCCTCTATACTGCGTAAGAGAAGCGAGAAAATGAAAATGATTCCAATCAATAATAATTTTAAAGAATATAAAACTAATTACAACTATTGTATGAAACATTATTTTCCTAAATCAATTATGAAGTGAGCTACTGTTTTTCAAAGAAACCATTTTTTTCATTTCTCCAAAATGTGTGCAGAAAGATTCACATGAATGTGGTATTGTGGCATCGTTAACACGAGGGCCAGAACCGTTAGGTCGGTGAAAGTGCGCTGCGGGGGAGGAAGGGGTTGAGCCTGAACTTCCGGGATTTTGCGCTCTGGCAGTTGACGCAGACAGCGTGGCAGAGCCAAAAATAGCCTTAGGCTGTAAACTCCTAGGAAGCTGGCTGGCGAGCCTCGCTTGTCGACGGCGGGCGAGCCTACCTGGGAATCTTGTGTGGTGGGGGTGTATCCCCCCTCCTAAGATGCTGGCAAGCGAGCCCTCGCTTGCGACAGCAGGCGAGCCTATCTAGGGAACTTGTGAGGTGGGGGTGTAGCCCTCAACTATTTAACGCGGCGCCATCTGCGCCCGCGTTCTCATTCAGTTTACATCAGAGGGCCTAGTACGTGTAGGTACAGGGAGTGTAAGAGTGGGGGCGAGATGTCCGGAGTGTAAGGGCCAGACGATCTCGGGTGCATCGTGCACGCGGTCCGCCAGACGGCGACCGGTTTAAATTTTGGCATCAGGCCATGTGACGGCAATTGTCACGTGACGGAAGTCCGACAGCTCGCATCACGCGTGGCTTTTTTTCTGCGGTAAAGCAGGGTACTGAAAGGAAAAGGTTGCCGGAGTGTTTAAATTTAGCAATTTATTGTAACTAGTCTGTAACTTTTCAATATACTATTTTTATTTTTGTTATTTGAATTTATTCTCTTTTCACTACGTCACAGACTCCATTCTCTTCCCGTCCGACCGTCGATCCTTCCGTGGTCAACTAGCACCTAAACCATTTAAACGATTTTCTTCAAAATTGATATTCCCCGATCGATCTGAACTATCGCGAAGACCTGCGATATTTTCATTTATGATGGCAGTACTTTATTTGAAACCTCAACAAAATTCTCCACATTTTCTCAAAATTTGCTTGAAATTTTTCCAGTAAATTTGTTTCTTGAATAGGATAAAGGACGCTTACAAATAGTGCAAGACTAATTTTCATTGAAATATCTGAATATTCGAAAATTGTAGAAGTTTAAACTTTGTTCGGCGTCTTCCCACAACTACAATATTGCAAATAGAGATTTGTTTTACAATGAAGTCAGTTCTCTAAAGACAGCTCTATAAATAATAAGAGGTACAATTCTTCATAACTTCAGATGTTTGTGAGTAATTTGCATGAATTAATGAAAAATGAAAAATCTCAAATTTTCTGACTTGCGAATTCCAATTTCCCAGGTTTTTGCTCAAGAGATTCTTCAGAGGGTATGAGAGAAATACGACATTCGAGAAAGAACGCGCTCTTGTAGAACCACTAGAAGGGAAATTAAAACAATGTATTAAAATGATGACAATATGACGTTATTCGGTGTATCTATTACTATCCGTACAAAATGTTTTAAAATAAGGTGAAGCTGCAGAATTGCTGTCTGGGATAACGACTAATTTTTGCCCCAGGCCCTTGAAAATTAAACTCAAGTTATTCTGTAAATTTGAAACTCCCGTGTCGCGTCATTATTTACTTGCAATTTTCGAAAATCCAGTGTGTTTGCCGAAAGTGAGACCAACGCAATTTTTTTACCGTCCTTTTCTACATTCGTGAAAATATTTTTTTTTAAGTTTAAAGATATTTTAAAGAATAATTGTTTAACAATTTCCTGTGTTTTAGGCTAGAAGTATTCATATTTTGGAAAAAGCGTTCCTAACGTTATTTTAATATCTGCTCTTGATTAACAGATTTCATTAAAAAGCTGTCTTCAATATAAAGGTGTAACGCCGAAAAAATTGAACTTTTGCAATTTTCGAGATTTTAACAAAAATGCGACCTGTGCTTCTTTAAGCAACTTACACAAAATAAACGTTTCACACAGTTAAGCACGGAATACAAATCTTTCTGTCGAAAAATCGCCAGTTTATCCCGCAGGATTAACACACTTTTTCTAAACTGCACAAGTAGTATGCGAGAAAGTAAAAACGCCTGTAATGTAGTTTTAACGACGTACGAGATATTTCAAAATAATTACACTATTGTAATGTTTGAAAAATCAAAATAATACGTCAAAATAGCGTTTATGTTGTTATTCAGTGCATTTTGCTTTACACGTACGAACCGTTTAAAGAAAACGTTTGGAGCAGTTTTTGAGAAAATCTTGTTTTTAATATTGGCCCAATATCACTCAAAAGTATGCATAAGTGACTAAAATGTTCAAAAAACTTAATATGATATTCACGAAAGAAATAATGGTGGAGCACAAATTTTATGCGAAGAAAAAATCACTATATTTAAAAATGTGTCTGTAGGAGTGCAGCCAATTTTTTTTGTAACTTTTCAAAATTCAGAGTTAACAATAAAAATGAATGGACATATGCCATCATTCAAAGAATGCATATCAAAATAGTAGGGATTCATGTCAAATGGGGAATATTCACTTTAGAAAAAAAGTTCTAGGAATAGTTTATGCGCTATTGTTTACAGACGGAAGAAGTTTTAAAAAAATGTTATTCGTTATTAGGTAATCCCAAAAAATATAATTCCCTTGCAGTCGCAAAATATAATTTCCATGGCTTTACACAACTTTCCCAATATTTGAAATTATTCCATATATAGAAGAAAGTAAAAATTGGAGATGTTTTGAGAAAAATACGTATTTTTACGTTGCCCATATTTCACTCAAAATTGCGCAAAACCTATTGTTGTAAAGAATTGTACATGACATTGATTAGAGAACGAATTATGAGGATTATTTTTTTAAAAAGATACTTATTTTAAAGTCTTTCTTTGATAATGTACTTGTAGAAGGGGTTCCAAAAGTTTGAAACTTCTGTAATTTTCGAAATTCCAAGTATATTATTAATTATCGACTTGTGCCCTCTTAATGCGTGTATTACTCTCTATTCTTAAAATAAATTTAAAGACAAAATGTTGGAATCATTTTTGACAAAAATTTCCAAATATATCAGAGTTTTCACAAAATTTAAAGAATTATTTTCAAATTCGCAGCGTTTAGAGTCGGATTACATCGATCAGGGAATTTTTCTTTTCGCAAACATTCTATGAATATTTCAGGAACAATTTTGGGGGCTGTTGGAAAAGTCTGATGGAATGTTTGAAAAAATAATCCTCTTACGGTACCAGGAAACCTCAAATTGAGTGGATCCATTTACATCTGGAAATAATAAGCAGCAGCTTTGCATAACGTTCACTAAAATTCATATAATACGAGTATTATATGTATAATTCCGAATATACATCCGTAAATTTTACTGAAGTAAAATGATTGAAAAAAATATAGTATTAGAGTTGCCTTTTTTAACATTTAGGAGGATGGTCCAAGATATATGAAGAACAGTTATTTTTCTTTACAGCGTTATTAATCATATACCTCAACTTATTAAGAGGCACATATTCCTGAAATTGCTAATGTATCAAGTTCATTTCCTAGATTTTCTTTATTTCAAATAAATCTGTAAAGAATAATAAATTATTGTCCTTAATAAATCATCCTAAATGGAAATTAAATACAGTCTAGGAAATTAACTTAAATTAACTAATGACATTGTTTCAAGCCGTTAAATATTGCTAAAAATGAAAATAAATATAGATTATTGCTGCAGTTAGCGCACTTACCTGCTTAAACTGTCAATGTTGTGTGAAGAAATGTGCTTGGTACAAGGTATTTATGCAAAGTTCATATCAGCGGATTCGATCATTTGTCACTTTTGCTACGTCAATCACTCTTCTGACCGCTGCTTCGATATAGAATGTCGTGGAAAATTGTGAGAACTCTTATCGACTTCTGACACTTTTCCCTGGAACAAAAAAAATATATTTCACAAGTCTGTTATTCTTTTAAAAATAGCGTGGAAAAGAAAATAGTTTCTCAATCATGGGATGAAGTTCCCAAGTTTTGGGCACGTGTTTCAAAAGCACTCCATAAACACTTTATGTACCCCGACGTTTTAACAGCCAGAAAAACATTGAGATTCCTGACTAAAATTTTAATATCGAGGACTGAATCATATCAATCGCACACATCTTTCCTAGATAAGAGTCGAGTATCAAAGAAATAACTTTTGCATTTTCCACAGGACTCTCCTAATGTCCATAAACTCCACAGCTCACATAAACTCAAAATTATTTCTAAAACGTTTCGTAGGGATTCCCATTAGCTATATTTGGCTACGTTTTTAAATCGATTTGCTAGTGTGCAAAGTGAAAAAATACGACGATGCTGTTGATCAAATGGTTTTCACATAGTAATTTTAGTTTTAACTGCAGACACTTATTATCTCACTTGAAAAAGTATTTTTTAGAAAATATAAGAAGGAACACGTAATTGTCACGTTTCTTTCACATAGGTGTGTCACATTTCGTATAATATTCTCTACTCACGAACATATCTATTACATATTCCTTAGATATCTATCTAAGGAATAGTTTCTGAAGAGGGACGTAGATTATTAAGAAAACGCTCATTTAGCTTACTGATCAATTTCAAATGTGTAGTAATGTAGTATGTTAATGGTGGTGTAGTCAATATCTTGAATTTTAAGAGTAAGAACGTTGTGTTTTTTCATTAATAGGAAAAGTGCAGAAGTGTTTACTACCTTTTTTCTATTTTCATACTAAATCAACATTGGCAATGATATGTTTTTCATACGACTTAATCAAATTTTCCCCAGTAGTAATTTACTTAGTTGACAAACACATAAACAAGTTGAAATCTGAATATAAATTGGAATAAGTGTTTTTGCCAAGAATTGATATTATTCGCCAATTATTAATGCCAAACGAATTGCACATAGTTTTGACAACATTGCACTGACAACGGTGCGTTGCTCGTTGCTGTGTAACTTTCTGCGAATACTGTAACAGTCAAATTTATTCCTGTTTGTTTAGTTTGCGAAAGTAAGAAATGATTGCTGTTCCTGATTATCAAAATATATGCAGATGTACATCAAAGGCGCTTTGTTATGTTTAGTTAAATTGGACGCAGAAATACAAGCATTGGAATATGACGTAGTTTCCAATAGCGCGAGAAAGTATGTGCTGTTTTAGCTCCACTAATTTTTATCTGTTGGTTAAGTTAAGTCTCGCGTTTTTAAAACGTTTCTTATACACTTTTGAATATAAGCAACATTCTTGAGTATATAACATGATGTAAGGTAATAATTTTGCACAACGTAGTAGAGTGTCGATTGCGAAACTTGAGAGTAAATAGTTGTCAATTAATGCCGTTTCATTTATTAGCGATTAGTAAGAAGCACATAAAACCTGAAATGCATATTAAATTAAATTCTAAAATTTATCTAAGAAAAATGCGAGAAAAAATAGTTTCATGAGGTATTGGGCTACCGCTACCTTATTGCCGCTACCTTATTGAAATGTATCACAATACCCGGTATCGTTCATTTGTTTTAAATTCTGACAGTCAGCTGTCGTAAGCTTACCAACCAGTAGACAAGTGCATTACGACATGTGCGCAAATGGTTAATGGTTTTTCCATTGTGTCCTTATCCCATTTGTTACTTCAGATTCGATATATATTTCAAATATAGCACCGTGCAATTTAGCGTGATAATTATATTATTGGTCTTCCTGGTTACATCTGTACTAAAAGAAGAGATTAATAATAGTATTAATAATAAAACAATAATGTATTTTTATTATTATTGTATATTTTGTTTACAACATTGTTATGGTTTTCTAATTTCAAGTCTAAAGATGTGAAGTGTCGCTTCCACGAATAATCTACTCCAGGTTGCAACTATTTTGGTAGCAAAAATTTTCAACCAGAAAGTTCCTATAATGTTTTGTGGTAAAATTAACCATTTTAGAGTTATAGGCTTGAAAAGTTCTGGTTTTTAATTACGGCAAGTCTCTTTCCTCGTTATATCCCTTATAAAAATAATGTTATTATATATTCAATGCACAGAAGTAATTTTCTTTTTATTCATCATTTTTCAAGAAAATGTATTTGCATATTTTGCGCAAAAACTTGACCACTTTACATTTTTACAAATCTTATTTTTGTGCCTAGACTTTTAGGCGTTCAAGGTCATTGAGGTCCGCGAATAACTCGTTTACGAAAACTGATAAATCATGGTTTATTTGATAAGGTTTGAGTGCAAACATGTGCTAGAGGATTGTGTACACACTAATATACAAATGACTAAAACAATATAAATGGATTAATCCCGTATAAGATACTGTGTACATTGAGAGATAACTAAAACTGATATTCGACACACTCAATGTTTGACGAATGGATCCAATGATTAGTGAATTGGGAGAAGCCCCAATATTCCTAAAATCATTAACGGCATCAGCAGTTTTGCAATGAGTTATTCTGTTGCTTTTTTTCATGACTGTCTCTGTTAATTGGAACTTGGATAATCTCAAGCATTCTTTCCCATCAAATCTCACCTTACGATCAATACGCGTAAACTTAGTTAATCATTATAATCATCAATAATGATTTTGTTATATTCAAAATAGTTATCTTGATATATAATAAATTTGTGCCAGTGTTATTTCAGTCTTTGGAAGTACTTTGGAAACGCAGTTTTTGTGCTTCTTTAATGATTCTGCTTATATTTATTCAGTGTTTTCATCATCTTTATTTCAAGGATTTCTTACATTTTGGGAATAGCAAAACGTTCCGCGCACTCTCTGCATTTTCAAAAATTGGAAAAAAGTCGAAATGGAAAATTTTGATTTCCCGTGTTTACTGAGACTAATGGAAAATATTGCTGAGAGCTTTCATAAAAAAAGCACACTGCAGCAGTTTTCTTAGACTTTGCGTAGGCCTGCGTATCTTCGTGTGCTTTTCGATAAAAGATTAAAACAAAACCCCCATAAACTTGAATTAGTGAATAAATCCCAAGGGAAAATGTTAAAGCTATACCCATTACTAAATATAAAATCCTCATTCAAAATTCAATGTCAACTTATGATATTTAAATCAATCATTTCACCCACCTTGATATATACATGCCCAGTCTCAGGAAACGCCGCACTCTCATTAATAGAGAAACAAGACCGTACAAAACAAATGTTTTAGAAAAATCATACAAGCGCCCTGGTTTATACCCAATTCTTACATCCATGGGGAGCTTCTTAAGGATTTAATCAAAAATAACATCTGCCCTATTTCGAAATGCTTTTATACTACACTCAACATTTCCACACTTTACATATAAATTTAATGATTATGAAGTAATGCTGTGCACCCTTGCTGAATCAAATCCAAATTAGCAAAATATAAATTTCGCCTCGTGTAAGTACGTATGAAAACCAAATCAAATTAGCATAATGTTTAAAAAAAGGTAAATATGAAATAAATACAGAACTAAGCCTATTCCAACCACCTAACAAACGGAGAAGCGATGTAAAGCTCAAAAAGTCAAGGATGCCCATTCCTTATAATGAAATCACTATACAGTATGACAGTAAAGCTCTTGAGTGCGCGTACGTGCAGAGGTGTGTTTTCGGCACTTCCCGTGTACCAATCGAGACGTATGACGTCATTCGACGCGTCTCAGCAACACCACCTAGATATATCTAGGTGGTGTTGGTTTCGGTCTCCTTGTGGGAAACTAATAGTTTGTTTTCGATTCCCGGTAGAAGATTTAAAGAAATTTCCAAAAACTTTTTTTTCATGTTTTGGCTCTGCGATCTTAGTGATAATGCAAAGAATAAAACCAACGCCTTCTAAATCGTTCTATGTATGTGGTGGCATTGATTAAATACCCAAAGGCAATTTTTTTGCTTAATACGCCATAATTTTCTTTCTGGACCTTGGCAACACAGATGTTGACGTCTTTATGTGAACAACTGAATTACCAAGTAAATCGCGCTGCACTTTGATTTCTATTTAGAGTCGAATTTTTAAAACAAATTTGCGAAAACCTACGAACAGCATTGCCTCGGAACTTATTGAACTTGAATAATTTCAAGTGAATATCGAGAAAACAAAATTGTGAGTATGCTATAGAATGAATGAAAGTTATGTTCGAATTCGCACTTATACGTTCTTACATAAGTGCGCAAATACCGATTTTCAAATAAATGTGACACAAAACTTATGTTTATTAAACTTAACTAACACCTTCTTGGCATAAACATACAAAAGTCACCTTTTAATTTTAAATTTGCATGCGACGCTAGATTCGCATACAAAACAATTAATAGAGCAATTGCAGCACAAATAAGACTGAGTTTGCAAAGTTTCAATCCCTTCAAAAATTAGGAGAGAGAATATGGAAGTGTTAAGGAAATCTGGGGAAGAATTAAATATAGTTGTAAAAGATGATGCGACAATTTTCGGCACCAATTGGGAATGCTCTGCATTTTTGCATTTAGCATTTGTGCTAATGCAAATGTGCTACGTACTTTTTGTGCATGTAGGCAAAATAGGGTAAAATGTGGCTGTACTAAAATTTAACTACTAGCATTAAAACCTGTATTTGTTAGGGCGATTATAATTTTGAAATTGCAATAAGACCAGTTCATATCCCGTGTGGAGGTAACACACATGCCAATGGGTGTCGGGAACTTTTCAACGGGAGTACAGCTATTCATTGGTAAGTCCAATACCAGATACTGAAATAACATATTTGAACAAAGCTGGGCAAAAAAAGAAATGAAGTATGAAATAAATTTTCAAGACATGGAACAATTTTTAAATCAGTTTACAGCGTCGACGACGCCACGGTTTGCTAGAACTGTTGTATTCAACCCCTTGAAAGGCCACACGGGCGAACAAGATGTAAATAAATGAAAAAAGAAGAGCTTTAATGCAGTCATTACAATTTTGAAACGAACGATTATATTTAACATTATTTAAGCAATAAATCTATTCTAAATCGCGTCATTTAATTGAGTTATATGTGAAAACGAATGGATCATTTCGGTTTGCATGGTAAGGTGCTGGAACGAGCAGTAATACGTGAAAACCAGTAGTTTTGATGAATGTAACAATATTATAATTATTATATTTTTCTATCAATTTGCATTTTGTTGCTAGCGGTATGAATAATGCTATTTGTAAAATGTATATGCCATATGAATCCAACTTGTTACTCCTTGCAAAGCCGTGTTGATAACAGAAAATGATAGTGACGGTGCATTTGGTTCGCGTTAATATAGACTAATAATTTTATTTGCGGCTAACATACGCATTGCGCATCGATGGCAATATATTGTATCGCGCATCGATGGATTTATATTGTATGTGAATACATTGAATTAAATCGCAGAAAACCGTTTTCGTTTGAACGTTTAGTAAATGCTAAATCAAGCTAAAACTAGTAGTGATACAGAATGTCACAGACTTTTCCGTATTAGTTTTCTATTTTCTTGGTCTCGGCTAGTTATTCTAACTTCCAAATACTCTTGCCTGCTGCCATCTATCGCCGGCCAAAATACATTTTTTTAAAAATTTTCTTACATTTTCGGTTTCTTAATAGTACGAGATTTTATGAATATTCAAGAATAGTAAAACCGCGTCCTAAAAGGCAATTTAAGCTAGGCTAAAAGGCAAAGGCAATTTAAAGTTTTGGGGAAGTTGAGTTCAGGTGTTAGGCTGATGATGAAGAGATAACGTGAAACTATCCTAAGAACCTGTTCGAATCCCAACGTGAACAAAAACGTGCTGGTTGTAAGCCCTTTTGAAGTTTCAAATAGTACACGTATTATAATATTACCTAACCATTAGAAATAATGCTAGAAAGTATATGATATTGATGCTCCACTAGTTCACTTTTAACATGGATTTAGCAAATCAGAAATAAAATAGAAACTGATAGGCGCTGTATTAAGAACCATTTCGCTGCTAAAGACTGAAGTCTATAGGAGCCCTGATTTTCAGTGGTCCGTGTGACTAACACCGCCTTTGGGCGTCCGCCCAAAATCGCTTGTGCAGTGATAGACGCCTTTAGGCGTTTTGTACTTCGCGCGTCTGTCTTTCTGTTTCTTCTGAATGGCTGAGTGCCTGAAGGACATGTGGCGATATCTGTTCGATTTGTAAGGGTCTGAAGTTTCGTTTGAACACTCCTAGAGGACGCTAGAGTGAAAATTCTTCTTCCTGGTTGCTGAAATGTGTGTAAACTGTTAGGCTGCCGGGTGTCGGCTTTCGCCACCTTTGTGGGGTTGGCAGCTTGAAGGAGACCCTTCCGTCATGTCAATAAGAAAAATCTCTCTAGGATTTCCGGGTAAATGATACCTTCCTTACTTTGTGTTGAAATTTCTTTCTGCGACTGTGTTCTGGTTTACGTTCGTAACTATACGAATATTAGTTTAGGATGTCACAGCAGCTTATTTTGATTTAGGATGTCACAGCAGATAGAGAAGCAGGTGGACCTACACTCTTTCTTATTCTTGCGCGGCATGTAGCTGTCAAAACAGATAAGGACACTGTTCTGAGCCAACAGAACAAGACAGAGTAAGGCATACCAATAAAATACCCTCCATGCTCCACCCCTGTCTAATGAGAAGGCCGAGATCATGATTCATTAATTCATTGGTCATGAAGAAAGAAAATAGAAAATGAAATATCTTTATAATAGTTTCAATACCGGAGTTGTTGAAGCATAAGAAACTGAAAGGGATGTACAATTGGATGAATGGTGAAGTTATTTTATACAGAGTCCCACCAACTATGGGCCACCTCCATAACTTCTGAAGGGGCCACGATATCGAAATACAGTTTTCGCTCAACAATGCGGATTCATGGAGTAAGTGATGTGGTGTAGAAATATTGTTTGAAATATTTTTAGATTTCGGTAAATTTAATCATCTTTGATTTTTTAAATGAAACCATCCATGTTTCTCACTAGCAATAGATAAATCATAAAAAGAGAAATGCAATTATTTAAGATATGTTAGTGTTTTATAGTACTTTCATTATATATTTATTCTTTCTGACGAGATTTCAAATTAAACGTGCATTTATTCTGGTAACAGCCGGGGCAACTGTCGCTTTTGAAGAAGGCGGCCTTCGCGGCCTCTCCCCTCTCCCTCAAAAGCGCCGGCGCAACGAAGGCAACCTTGCCCAAAGGCAGCAGTTGTACAGGTCGCTCCAGGAAATTTTGAACATTTAATTTAAAATCACGTACCAGAAAGTATAATTTTATTCTCAAAATACTATCAAAACATTAACACATGTTACATCATTGCATTCGTCTATTTATGATCTATCTATTGCAAGAGAGAAAATATATGGTTCCATTTTTAAAAAAATTAAGATTTCTAGAAAACTAAAAATATTTCGGACAATAGCTCTACAGCATATTACTTGCCCAATAATTCCTTATTGTTTAGCAAAAGCTGTGTTTCGATATCGAGAACCGTTTTAATGTTATAGGGGTGGTTCATAGTTAGTGAGACTCTCTGTACATGGTGGACAAGGGTCAGTTCGATTGGATCACATATTGCTTTAATTCCTTACCTGGAAATGAAGTACGAGAATTTATTGCATTGTTATAATTTTCTTTTTTGTTGTTGTTATTTAAGGTTGCATCAACTTCCACTATTGCTTGTAACGGTATGGTAACTGTGAAGATGTCACGATATAATACGGGGGAAAGGACGAACACAATACAACCATGTCCGAGGCGGGACTGGAACCCGCGATCCTTCGGCCCGAGATCGCTACGGCACTACTGCCTTAGCGATCTCGGCCACCGGATAGGCATTGTCAGAATTATTGGGGTAAAATTCATAAAAAGCTTTCAGATCAAATAGTGACAAGAGTCAAATTGTGCTTTTATTTTCAAAAATTTTCCAACACAAAAGTGATTTTTTCATTCTTCTCCACGATATTATTCATCTTCAATCTTCAATCTTCAATGTCACATCTAAAGTAGATGATTCGTCTGCCATTGCGATCCAGACGAGGTCGATTATTTGATAAAATGGGTTCATTATAGGCATCTTCCATACTCTTCACAGCTTTCATCTGAAATCAACGAAGCATTGAAGACGATGAACCTGATTTATGAGGCTTTTGCAGGGAATGGAATTGCTTATTGTGTACAAAGGATCATGCGTTGCCGCGAAAAATTAAAAACTAGTGATGATACAACAGCGCATGCTTTCTCGCGTTTTTAGAAACAGCTACGTAATATTGCATTGTCTGCATTACTAACACCACAACTCTTACTTGAAAACGTCGAATTCAAACAAAGCGCCTGAGATGCAAATCTACATTCAGTTCGACAGTCAGCAACAGCAATCATTTCTTACTATGACAAATGCAACCAATAGTAGGTATGCATTTGACTGGTACATTATTCGCAACAAATTACACAGAAGCACTGCAGCCAGCGCAACTTTGTCAAAAGTATGTGCATTCTCTTGGCGAATAATATCAATTTTTTGAAAAGACGCTCATTATATCCGCACGTTCCCTTGAGCTCTGGAATATCTACCCCACTCCTTTCCCAACATTAGTTGCATTAAGAATAAATGATAGCAATGAGCGTTGTAGACAAAATCTGGTGACGAGGAATGTCCGCTCCTGTGTGTTAAAAACTATTTTGCATGGAAAAATGAACTACAAATGCGACGTGAAATTCCTTTTGTCAAAATAACCAAACTCCCCACTCCTCCCGCATGTAGCGAAGAGAGGGCTGAAGAAAACTTGCGTGGATAATATTTCCATCTGTATTCAAACTTCAAGTTCTTTATTGGTTAGTCGTAATACATCATACACAGTTCATAAATAACTATAATAAACTAATTTAATTACTAATATTCTACGATTTGTAATAATGAGTTAATTTAGAACCGTTTTTTGTATATTGACACCACCTCGAAAGAAGGGCAGGAAAATAATCTTCAAAGTAGTATGTTCGTTAGATCGACCACGGTGAAGTACTCCCAAACATATTTTAAATTCAAGTAAAATTTCTGGTCTTCAAAACGGTAAGAAACAATTTGGTTCTTACTGAATAAAACTACTGTATATTATCACCGCCACCATCTTGACGTTCAACAGCAATGCGTTTCTCATATATCTATGCCGCATTTTTGCGGAAATTTTAATTAAGCATTGCGGATTGCCTAAAGCGAAATACATCAATACATTGACAATACAAATTGAGTAAAAAGTAAAGGTGTGAAGAGAAAGTGAAAAGAGAAATAATATTGGCACTTTCAGTAGTAAATTATAATTAAAATTAAATGAAGTATTTTTCATAATATTCATTCAATAATTTTTTCATGGCTGGTAGTTGGTGTGAAACCTGTATATATTTAATTAATTTCAAACAGAAATTACGCAAAACTACTCGTTATTTTTTCACAATTGTATATGACCATTCTTAAAGAACTATTTTTGCCTGAGGCAACAATTTTTCTTCAATTTTGTAGTTTTCGTAAATTTCGTAGTTTTAGTCAGTTTTGTAGATTTTCGAGAAAAAAATCGAATGACGGCAAAACGTCTGTCTGTCCGTCCGCCTGCCCGTCCGTCTGTCCGTCCCTCTGTCCGTCCGCCTGTCCATCCGTCCGTCCGTCCGTCTGTCTGTCCGTCCGTCTGAGAGCAACACTAGCGGCTAAACCGTTCCGCCAATTTTCTCCAAAATTGATACTCCTTAATCGATCAAGCTGATGTCGAGGCCACTGGAATTTGAAACCGGTATTTTAATTCTGGGTGGTTCTTTACATGAACCCTTTCTGTCATTTTCCAAATATTGAACAAAATAGCTCCATCGTTTTTGATTAAATTTTGTTGCTGGATAGTGTGAAGAACGTTTAAGAGAATGGCGCGAGAATTCGTGAAAAACTCTAATTTTTTGAAAATTGCAAACATTCCAAAATGTTTCGGCGTCTTCCTACAACTACAATTTTGAAGATTGAGATTTTTTCCTTAATGACATCTGTTCCTTAATGATTTATTTTAAAATAAAGTGTTCTACATTTTTCGAAAATTTGAGTAGAGAAAATTTAGAGAAAATTTGAGTTTAGCGTAATTTTGCGCTAAAGTACAGACGGGAAAGTACGTGCTACCACCAGTTACTTTCTCACTACTGCTAACGCAGTAGAAATTATTGTAAAGCTGCGGGGGAAAGAGGTGAACTTTCGACAGAAAAACACTTGCTGCCGGACCCAGGTAACGAAAAAGTGGATCAATCTTCTTCCTAGTAAATTACTTCCTCTAATACGTTGTGTAATCACAATCCACGTCTTGTGGGTGCTTGATACAGATAAATGGATGGTTGGCCACGTGCGTTACCGCCGTCCTTTCAACTGCTCGCCCTTTTGTGGTCGAAGCTAGCCCCAAAAAACCTTCAACCGATTTTCTTCCAAATCGATATTCCCAGTGTAGTAATTTTCGTTGAAATCCCTGATTTTTTAAAATTGAAAAAGTTCAGATTTTTTCGGCATCGTCCTACAACTATATTATTGAAGATAGAGATTTTTCCCGAATTGAATCTGTTGTTTAAAGACATATTGAAGTAAGGTCTGAAAAACCGCTCCACATTTTTCCTTTAATGTTTTTCATGAATAGAACAACAAACGCCTAAAATAATGGCGCAGGTCTCGTTTTCAAAGAACTCCTTCAATTTTTGAAAAATGCAAATTTGAAAATAATGCGAAAAATGTTAGCATAATTACCACTGTTGTTTAACCTTATTTTATTGATAGCACTAAATGCGCTCAAAATCATGACAAATCCCTTTTCGATATTTTTTTGATTTCTCAAAACGTTCCTGAACGAATATTTTGGTACATCTCTCACCTCGTTAACATTTATATTATGGGCGTTTTTGTACATTATTGCATTTACGAGTTCAAGTACTTTGGTAAAACTGACGCAAAAATAGAGGTAGATATGTAGATTGGGAAATTATGTTTTTTTCTGTATTTTCCTGAGAGTTAATTTCAACGCACATTTAATGTTTTATTCAATCATTGTATTCCTAATCCATTATCTCTGTGTTATCTATCAGAACTGAAAGCGTGCATTTCTCTGTGCATCTACAGTTGATCACAACGCTAATGTCACGTGTGTGCCGCCCGCGCACCCGATTCTAACTACCCGGCCGAACGCCCGTGTCGTACTTCAGCCAATCAACCATAGCCACCGGATCACTTCTCTACTTGCCTAACGTATTGCATTACAGCAAAAATTAAGTTACGTGTTCTTTATGCTAACCAAGGACAAAGTTTTGTCTTCGGCTGCAAAAAGTGGCTCCTCTTAAATTTGGAGCCATTTTTGAGAACATTTTGATGTATTGTTGAGGCTTCATGTAAAGTACCCTCAAAAATCAAAATATTCGTTTCAAACGTCAAGGGCATCGAGTTCGTTCAGATCAGGGAATATCAATTCTCGAGAAAATCGTCGGAACGGTTCGAGAGCTAGCGTTGACGAGCAGATTAACGTTTTCCCGCAAATTGATTTTTCGGTTGGCGAGATCCGGCGCCGACCTACATGTCGAAGCTCTACGCTGCGGATATTTGTGGTATTTTACAAGTGCACGTAAGTGTACGTGTGTAAGTAAGGGGGTGAGAATAGGACAAGAAGGAGGAAGGAAAAATCGGGTGCATCCGTGGCCTTTTTGTTAGGGTACTGCTCCGGTATTCGTTTTGTGTTGATCGGAGAAACCGCGGAAAACTACCGATCAGAGCATCCGACAACTAAAATATTCTCCTCCAGAGAGCGACTGAATTCGACCTAGTGTAGTGAGTAGCTAGGGTCGAAAATCCTGCAATTGTCTGGACATGAACCCTGGGACCTCCCGGTCAAAGGCACTGCAGTAACATTAATGTTATCCACTTTTTCGTTACCAGGGACTGGCAAAAAAAACTTTTGTCGAAAAATGGACTTTTTTCTGACAGTTTTTCAATACATTATCTATACTACGAAAATAAAAATAGATATTTAAAGAAGGCCATTTATGTATTCAGGTCATAAAGAGCAAAAGGCGCTTAAAATATGGTAAAGGTCTCATTTTCGATGAAATTTATCATTTTTCAAAAGTTCTGAAAGTTTGAAATAATGTAAGAACGTAAGTTATTGTAATAACACTAGTTTGGTAGGTGTGAGAGGAGAGGGTAGTTAGCTCGTCACCAGTTTTATGAAATAAAATCTCCAGCCCTTTTGCCAATGGAATAGTTTCCGTTATACAAATGAAAATGTCTTATATTCCAATGTTGCCAATATGGCTCTTTGTATTATTTATTGGGAACTCAACTATTTGTAATAAATAAGAAGGGAAGTGGCAGAGTTAAAGAAACCTTTACGAATGTCATGATGTGTACTGTTAATTAACTGACAAAGACAGTGTGTATATTTTTCAGACTTACCGTTTCTTCCTCGATGCAGATAATACGTTTGTAAACAAACCAAAGAACTCCTTCTTTGCAGGGTGGAATTGTATAGGATCCTTCGTAGAAAAAGTAGCCACATTGTCGATTTTTAGGCAACAAATGCCCAAGACTGTCTTCGTAGTTCACAACATCCCCTGCCTTGGGGATGCTAAGGGCTACCTTAGTTTCTCTTTCTAAGGAAATATTGTCGTCGTCTATGCAAGACGCTTCGCATGGAAAACGAATACAGTACTGCAATGCAAACATTGTTTGGAAAGTTGTAACTGGTATAAGCGTATTTTTCATCTACATTAACCGTTCAGAGGTCGCGTGGATAACTATTGTAACCCGGTCTTATTCATTCGCTGTTTACAGCGAGAGTTGACAAGCTTTCGGCATAAACTTTTCAGCACCTTTCATAGAACGCCTCAGCTATTTATTATTTAGAGCGAAAGATATTTGAAGTGAGAACAAGCGATAAGCACCGGAAACAGATCGGATTACAATAGTGGTCCGCGCGGCCATTCGCCGTTCAGTTTCCTCGGAAATCACGAATATCGTTGCAATCGATGCTCTGAACGTTTACGCAAAAAATAACTATGGAGAAAGGTTGACTAGAAGGGGATTTCTAAAGGATCTTGCTTTGTCCTTTATGAAACCAAAAATGAAAAGGAAGATCGAGAGAACATTTGTGGCGATAGCAGTAAGATCACGCGGGAGACTTCTACTGGGAATCCGAGAAGGGACCAGGGTTCAGCGGAGTCCCCAAATTGAAAAGTGGAAGATGTTATGTATGTGGAAGTCAACGAAACAAAATCTTTCGACAGTATTGCGTAAATTGTGTCCAGTGGGTGTGCCGTATTCATAAAATCTGTGAATGTTAATGTAGACGTGTGTGTTGTTGACATTGAAACACATTAAGAGGCACTAGGTGTTTAAATAATTCTATCAAACTGTTTTATTTAATAATCGTAATGCAAAGTATAAAAAGTGCACAAAACATGTAGAGAACAAGTCTTTTCAAAAACGAATATTTACTCGCAGAAATTTTCCTTTGTTTGTTTAAAGGCATAATACAAGTACGTTATTGTACATGCATTTTTGTGTAGTCTTTCATAGAATTTGTAATATGTCAACGTTCTAATAAATTTAATAGTATTTTGAAACTGTTGAGTGTTTTAGATACCAGTACTCGTCTACATTTGAACTAAAAACTATTTGTTCGTAAAATATTGTTAATTTTTTAAATTGATTACAATTTTAACGCACGCGATCACTTGCGTTCCAATTTTCTGCTCGACGACTGAAAGGATAAGTGTATTAACAAGTTGCACTCTCGCTGTTGTTTCCTACAAAATTAGTACTTTAAATTTAGATCTTTCTGAAACTACCCTATCCTACCATATCTTTGGCATACCCAATCTTCATTGTTTTTCACAGCAGTGCACGAATTCTGATTTTCGACAAGTGAGTCGTTGGAATGGTCTGTTTCCGTGAAGGGTGGTATGCTTGTTCATCGAGTTCTCAGATATTTGAGCAACTTGTTTTTGAAGTAGTTTGACGTTGCATTATTCGACGGGCGTTTTAACGCGCTAATTTCCCATCCATCAGCAGGACACCACCGTCCTTCGATATGTGTGCTAGTGTAAAACGTAAATGTGTGTAATTGAGTGGTGAAGATAGGTCAAGGAGAAAAAAGGAAAGATTACGCGCCGTCCATAGTCAGTTTATGAGAGTGCATTTCCGGCACTTATTTGCTTTTGGTCACAGAATCCCAAGTAACTACCAATCAGAGCAGCCAGCACCTACTAGAATTCTTCTCCAATCAGCAGCTGAATTGTTTCTAGCAATTTACTCGATAATCTTGCCACAGTGAGGAGTGAAACCCTAGGACCTCCCGTTCAGAGACACTGCAATGACATCAGATGATGCCCCGAGACACTTAAGCCGGTAGAAGAAGACATGTCGTTGCAAAGAAGGGAGAGAAGAAGACAAAAGAAGGAGGAGAAGGAAACGAAAGGAAAAAATTGAAAATACGACAAGAAAGAAGACAGCGAAAGACTTTCACGAAGCAGATGACGACGTAGAAGTAGAAGAGGAACAAGATGAAGAAAAAGGAAAAGATAAAGTAAGAGAAGTAGGCGAGGAAGGAGAATACTTACGGCTCCAACATATGTAGCAAATAGATAGGCAAATATGACTTCATCACCTTTGTCATTTTTGCCAAAGATATGCAATTCCAACAAAGACCTGCAAAAAAAATATTTTAATTATTGAAGTTGTTATTCGAAAACCTATCACTTCAGATATGCTGCCGCCTCGATACGAAATACTCCCAAGTGCCACGCATGTGCATTTGTTTAAAACCTCTCCTGACCAAGTGCTTGCTTCTTGAACATCTACTTTCACAGCATGATTCAAGGTTTGGTCGTCTTTGGTCCTTTGTTACTATTGTTGGTATTCGGCCGATCAACACAATACCAGAAATCACCCTTCGTAGTATACTATCCCGATAAACGCGAATACTGAGATGAGTCATATATGACTATCTGAATGAATCCGTAAAATATAAATAGACATGTAGAGACATGAGTGTTATAAAATAATCATATAAACTTTAGCAAAGTTGGGTTACGTAGTGACTGATTTCTATGTAAGAAGTAGCAGGTCTTCCCCTGCTGTATGAAGAGATCCGGCGCCGACCTACCTTCAGTTAGGGGGGGGGGGGTCATCAACCAGGTTATCTCCCACCGGCTGAGCACCGTCACAGCCGGGACAAGCTCCAAACTCCCGACCGGTCTCCCGTCATTTGTGGTAGTGTAGGGCATGTTAGTGTGTGTGTGTAGGGGATGAAGATATGACAAGGAAGAGGTAGGAAAAATCGCGCGCTATGCGCAGCCCGTTTGTTAGGGATCTCCTCAGGCATTCGCCTAGTTTTCATCGGAGAAACGCGATCATTCCTACCTCTGTCTGGTCCTATCCTCACCCCTTACCCACACTTACACTAACGTGCACTACACTTCCGCACGTGGCGGGGGATCGGTAAGAAGCTTAGATCTTCTCCGGATTGGGGCGGTGCCCCGCCGCTGGGAGATAGTTGAGGAAAACCATGCTACCTAATGGTTGGTCAGCACCGGATGTCGCCATCCAGCAGATGATCACCGCCACTTCCCGAGAGAAAAAATGCACTACACTTACGAGACTAATTACCTTAGTAGTTGACCTTAGTAGATATCAGCTGAAGATAGATAGTCGCTCATAGGTGTTGCATCCGAACCACACTTAGGGCAAGCCGCGTCCGTGAATTAATTTAATAGAAATTACTAAATCCTATAAAGTGCCCAATAGTCGAGGATACTCCAGAAGCATTTATTCAAACGATAGGAAGGAGTGCGATAATAGGGGTATCGAGCACATCTCACGGACATCGATCCCGAAGACATTCAAGAACATCTGAGATGTCTTTGCAGTAAACTTACGAACTTCATTCAAAACCGTACGCTACTTTAATGTTTGTACAGAGGAAAAGTTAATCGTTTCATTCATCAGCTCAATATTATTTTGTAATAATGTCATAATAAATGTTAATTTGTTTTGAGAAAAGAAAAGGCTGATTATTTACAATACTTGCCATCAATTCGATAATTAGTTTGAATCCACAGAACTTCCAGGAATTGTAATTCTGTATTGAATTACACGTCCACATGCAGCAGGTAAGGAGATAAATATTGTATGTCGAAACACAATATTAAATTTAAAAGTGAAATTCATATATTAATATTTTAACATTGAGAGAATTAATGAAAATAGATACAAAAATCACAGAAATTATATTATAGGTAACAATAAATTATGTGCAGTATGTACACATCTTAGCCTCGTGGCTATCTGTTGCTCAGTTTTCTACTACACGGCCCCGGGTTCGATTCCCGGTGAAGCAAGATTATAGTGTGCGTTTTCCTTGCAATGTCTCAGTAAATGTTCCTGTGTGACGATGATGAAGAACGATGATTCACTTCTCAGGTTGAGAAGACCGGAATACGGCGTGGGGATGTCCACGTGCTAACCACACGTACCCCCTTAACCCATGGTCGCGAGGCAGGGACGTCGCCAGTAGGCCTGAGCCCGTTCACGGGCTTTCGCACCAAGTACATGCATACATACATGCATACATACATACATACATACATGAACACATCACATTAACACAAAACTAGTGATTCTAATTCAAAAATACATACTGGGAACGTTCTTTTTTCGTATCCTTTATTATTGACTTTTTGTCAGTTGTGAAAACTCCCCCTTTCCTCCAAAAGAGCATATGTTTATCAATTCATTTCTACTTACCATTTAAACTTTTTTTTATGCTCGCCCGGCCAGTTAAAGGAAGTGCTAAACACATAATATGTGTTGGACGTTCCGTTATATTTCGTAGTTATTCGTGGTCTTTCTGATTCAGAAGAATAAGTGTAGTTGAAAACCACTGAAAAAAGAAAGATTAATTCGGCGATATAAAAGGCCATAAAAACGTTGACCAACGTCCAAATGCAATTTGACTTTCACACTTATTATAAGTATAGAGATAAATTTATTTAAACTGCAATTGGGTATAATCTGTGGCAGTTACATGCATAAATAAGCTAATATAACTAACATAAAAAATATTTAATAATAATGGTACAATAATAAAATAGTAACAATATAAAAACTTACTTATTCATAAAATATTCAGTTACATTAGTAAAAATAAATTGTATAATCTGCCGATCCGGTGGCCGAGATCGCTAAGGCAGTAGTGCCGTAGCGATCTCGGACCGAAGGATTGCGGATTCAAGTCCCGTCTCGGGCATGATTGTATTGTGTTCGTCCTTTCACCCCCTATCATCATCATATCATATCATATCATATCATATATCATATCATATCATGTCATCCTCAGTTAGCAGACCGTTACAAGCAATAGTGGTCGCTAATGACCTAGAAGTTGATGTGACCTTAAATAACAAAAAAAATGTATAATAAAACTCTGCACTGAATGTTTGTACAATTAAGACCACACTGGGTGACACTGCACTGCACTGCACTGCACTGCACTGCACTGCACTGCACTGCACTGCACTGCACTGCACTGCACTGCACTGCACTGCACTGCACTGAACTGAACTGCACTGCACTTCTCTTCTCTACGACCCTTAAATCACTTTGTATATTTCTCTGCTCAGGACTACACGACACCGCACTTCACAATGTAACACTTATACATCGCTATATAACCTACTATTTTTATTCAAGTCCCACATTTAATTAGAAATGCCCTAAATTAGTTTCCTAAACTGTTGAACGCTTCGAGGAAAGGGTTCAAAGGTTTTTGCCGGCAATCAACTTCATTGCGTTATCGTTCGATTTGTGAAAGAAAATTTCCCGACGTCCATGCTCTGCGTATGTGACGCCTTTGGTCCGAAATGTGGTTTATTAGTGTAATAGCTAGACAGTTCGTGTAACGCTGCATGGTGATGAAGGGATCATCCTGTTAACGTTAATATTAGCCACCGGGTGCTGGCTAATGTGGTTGTATGAGTGCCTGTAATATGACTGTACAAGTGTTATGAGTTTTGGGCGATCGTAAGAAGTGTTTTGGCGGAAAATGCGTTGGAAAAGATGCTTTGCACAAGTGCAAAGGTTTTATGTAAATCACGAAGGCCAAAGGTCGGATTTCCAACCTTATAAGCGAAAGAATGGCGAAATATCGTTAAACTAAATGAGAAGGTTCCTAATTCCCTTTCATTTATATAAATAATAATATTTTACGTCCTGATCTCTCTTCTCGTGTTTATAAATACGAATAAACTAGCCCCATAAAGTGGAATTCTGCACCGTCTTAGAACATTTATTTAGTCTTTAGGGTAGAAGACCGTCCTGTACATGAAACGGGAAATTTATCATCAATTATAGGACCATCAGTTACAGGATCAGGATATGGAAATTCCCCCCCTTTTTATCTCCAATTTATGAAATCACAAAAATGGGTTCTTCAACACCTATCACTATCACTATCGCCAAACGTCAGTTCTATATTATTTGCTCCTGGCGAAATCCTCTGGCGTCGTTGCCGCCTGTCTTGACTAGCATAACATAAAATGACCCAAGAAACAATAAGTATACCCATAGAAAAAATTAAAAAATTTAAACTTATATTCACACTTAATGTATTTAAAACACATTCGTTCTTATGCGCTGTCTTCCCTCATAGGTTCTCGTAATTTCCAAATGTTTAATATCCTTTTACACTTAGTTTCTCAAAAAATTCTGAGACCGAATTCTGAGGCCCCAAGACCGATATGGGAGCCTCGTTTGTTCAAGAGCTGGCGAACTAAATGGCATGTTTGCAGGATCACTGCTTTCTGTCCGTAATTTATATAAGGTGTTCTCGCTTTTTAGATCGTTTTCTGAAATTGTTTGTTACTACGCCTTCAGCCGAAATAGCAAGTGGATATATTATTACACTGTAATTTCCACATTTGTTTTGTTTCTAGAACAATGTCTTCATACTTAGTAATTTTCTCGTTCTCTGTTTTCTTTAGATTGTGTATCAGTGGTACGACAATATCAACAATCATCGCTTCTTTCTTGTTGCTGTCAATCAATACTATATCTGTTCAATTGAAGGCCACCGTTTTATCTGTTAATATGGGGTCTGTCCCAGTAAATCATGGTATTATTTGATTGCGTGGCATTACAGGTGCTGGGTTGTATTGTAAGAAATTTATGTAGCACATATGCAGATGGTGTCGTCTTTTGTTAACTTCTTCCAAGGTAACTACGTCAATTGTCAGATGATGTTGATAACCCATCGATGTTTTGATGCAACCCTGTTGTCCCTTTTCTAATATAGTTCTCACACTTCTATGTAATAGTTCTCATAGTGTTTATGTGTCTTGTTGCTGATTAGCGATGTGAAGAGTTTGTAAACAGTCTATTGGCAGGTGATTGGTCGATGGTTTTGTGGTTGTAACATGCCCCATATTGTTGTTGTTGTTATTATTATTATTATTATTATTAGTAGTAGTAGTAGTAGTAGTAGTAGTAGTAGTAGTAGTAGTAGTAGTAGTGGTAGTGGTAATGATAGTGATAGTGGTAGTGGTGATGGTGGTGGTGGTTTGCAGCACTGGTTGCCGTGTTGAGGTGTGTTCATACGTGCGCTACGTTAGTTGCGTTTTTTCAATTGCCAGTAAAGCTAAGAAGAGTGAGTGCCTCAAGAACTCTAGCGTCTCGATTCATGTTGGCAAAGCGTGGGGTTCCGAAATTCGGAAGGTATAAATGTTAAAATCGATGTCCCTTGTTAGCGTGGGCTAGCGCCATCTTGTCCTTGGGGCTCGTCCTTGGAACACAGAGTGCATTGTACTGCCGCTGCGCGGCTGGGTCTCACACTATGCTTACCGCCACTAGCGCCCCGTTCGGGGTGGATACGAATTAAGAAGCTTTCAGCTCCTAGCGGAGGGGAGGGTGACTACAATAATGACGGCTATTTCAAACCGTGACGCACTGTCGCGGTAGTCATGTCAAGAGAGCAAGGGCACGGAAATTGGAGCTGTAGGTATACTTTCGACAAGTGTTGAAGACTGTGTATTATCTGAAGAGGTAGATCAATGCAGAAAAGGATATATAAATCTCGGCGATGTAATTGAAAGTGCCGAAACAATTTCCCAGGATAGCCATCCTGACGCCTCACAGGGGGTGAAGAAAAAATGGTGCTGGACTCATTGTTAAAGAAGCTCGAAGATCTTAAGTCCCATATAACCTTAAACAGAAATACCAAAAGTGAGATAAAAAAGGGATCGAAAATTCATTTAGACTGGCATCTCTGTTAAAGTCCTGGGAAGCAAACGGGTCTCAGTAGACCAATCTATTCTCTGCGACCTGACGACATATCACACGCACTGTTCCCAACGATTGTCGACCAACTGTACTTCCTGATGAGACAGCGAATCGTGAGTTATTTAGAGAAAAAATCAGAAAAGCCGATAACTTTGAGAAGTCGGAGAAACTAACGAGATGCCTCTGGTCAGAAGATTACTTCCAGAGAACGAAAATGGTGTTTGGAAACCCTCTAATAACAAGAGACGGAGACATTGTTATCGTCACAGACAAACGCAAAAACGAAGAAAAAAACCTTTCTAGGAAGTCCAGCTCCTGGACAAGTATCCTGAACTCCTAGAAGCAGAAGATGTGGGTTCTAGCACCGGACAAATTAAGCATATAGAGCAGAGCCCCAGAATTAAACAGGGAGATGGAGAAGAAAAAACCAAGACCAGAATGGTGTACCAAATTACAGTGGTACCGGGAAAAGACAAATGAGCCCAGGGAAAGTCTTCGGCAAAGCTCTGACAGGTAAAAAACGCTGAATGATTAACGTTCTACAAATAAACATTAATAGATGTAGATTGACCCACGACTTATTAATGGAAGCGATAAGCAGATTAAAATTCGACCTAATACTCGTAAGCGAGCCCAACAAAAATATGGCAAAAAAATAAAGGGTGGTACCTTGATCGGAACCCAGACTCGAGCATCATAGTAACATATCCCTCCATTAGAGTCACGGAGTATGGAAATGGCGAGGGATTTGTATGGGTTAACGTGCAGTTGTTATATCACGCCAACCACACATATAGAGGTATTTGCTGAATTTCTGGACGCGCTCGAATTAGAATTTTGAGGGAAAGGCACTAATATAATAGTGGCTAGCGACTTCAACGCGGCGTCCGCGGACTGGGGATCTCCAAAAGAAAACTTTGGGGGGAAGATGGGGGGAATTACAGATTGGGCAACAGCATTTAATCTAACGGTTATGAACACGGGAACACAACCAACATTTATAAGAGGCACGCAAACATCATTCATCGATATATCACTTTGTTCTGACAATCTAACAAACCGCATTTCAGAGTAGAAAGTCCTAGAAGAAGAAACAGCTAGCGACCATAGGTATATAACCTTCAAAATATCTGAAACGCTGAAATCCAGAGAACCGCGGAGTACCCCCTCTCCGACGATCAAATTAACAAAATGATATTTCGATGTGCTCTACAAGACAGTGTATTCAGAAGGTCCAACTATACACCCACAGAAAGCATGAAAAACTCCAAGATTGTTCCAAGAGTCAACAAATAAATCCTCCATGGGACCTGAACGTTCTGCACTAAGAAAGGAAATCCGTGCCGCTAGAAGAAAACATCAAAGGCAAAAAAATAACAATTTCCCTGAGCGAACCGATACCTGACTGTCTCTATAAAATCTTAAAAAAACCCTCTGCAAAAGAATTGCTCTAGGAAAACGGAAGTGTTGGCTCCAACTATGCCAGAATGTTGAAACAAATGTGTGGGGGGACGGGTATAGAATAGCTATCAAAACACTGCGCGTTACAGTACGCGTTACTAGAGTACCTTTGCCTTTAGAGAGAAGATTGGATATCATCAACAGTCTCTTTCCACGACATACTAAGAAAATATGGAACGTTGAAAATGACACCAAGAAAATTCCAGCCCTGACAGAGAGCGAGCTCCGAAACCCTGCAAAGAAATGAAAAGAAGGCAAATCACCAGGACCAGATGGAATACCGCCGGAAGCAGTAAAAATCCTGGTTGACGTGGACTTGGAGTAAACGAAGCGTACCTTAGAAACATTATTAGAGTGAGGTACCTTCCCACGTACCTGGAAAAAGACCAAAGTTCTACTAATACCTAAACCTGGCCTCAAAAGCTATAGACCCATATGCCTGCTGGGTACTCTCGGCAAACTGTACGAGCACGTGATATTAGGGAGACTAAAAGAAGAAATTAATAGAACAGGAAACCTGAGCGACAGGCAGAATGGCTTCAGACAACACAAATCGACGTATGGAGCTATCGATAATGTCCTAAGAGCAGGGAGGAAGGGTAACGAAGAAGGCCTGCTGAGTGCATTAATACTCCTGGTGGTAAAAAATGCATTCAACAGTGCGTCTTGGTCTGCAATAATGAGGGAGTTGGAGGAAAGAGGTATAGCACGTTACCTTCTTAATATCATTGGTGCGTACTTATCCCAAAGAGGAATTACTGTTGGAAAGGGCAAGGAACTAGAAATGACAGCGGGAGTCCCGTAGGGTTTAGTTCAGGGTCCAACCCTAGGGAACATAGTATATGACTGAGTCCTCCGACAAACAACTCCCGAAGGGACGACACTCATCGCGTTCGCAGATGACCTAGCCGCCGTCGTAGTCACCGGAAAGATGACAGAAGAACTCACGTTCAATGGAAATGCAATCCTGCGTATAGTGAACGCATGGATGAGAGAATACTCGCTAACCCTGGTACACTGCAGAACGGAGGCCGTTGTTTTGTCAGTAAAACGAAGACCCAACCTGTTCTTTAAAGATTCAAGACACAGTAGTGAAAACGGCGAAAAGAGTTGTAGGGGTGGTAATAGATGACTCACTTTCGGGCACCACTTCAATGTGGTAACTGAAAAGGCAGGAAGGACAACCTGCGCACTCGGCAGAATGATGCCAAATATAGGAGGCCCCAGTCAAGGAAAGAGATCAATACTCATAACTCACTCTGTAATGAACAATGTCCAATATCCAATGAACAATACTTTACGCTGCACCTATGTGGGCTGAAGCAGCACAGAGTAAATGTAATAAGACAAAACTCGTCAGGACGCAAAGGAAAATGTTGCTGCGAATTGTATGTGTATACAGAACATTTTCCGCAGAAGTAGCATTGGTTCTGGCAGGACCTATGCCAATAAACATTGTGGTCCAGGAAAGAAAGGCATTACAGGAAGCAAGAGAGGAAGGCACAACAAAAGAGGAGACCCGGGAACAATCCTTCAAAAAATGGCAGAACGAATGGGACAACAAGCCGAAAGCTTCATGGACACGACGTTTGATCAAAGATACAGCCCTGGGTGACACGAAAACATGGCCACCTAAACTACCATACAACACAATTTTTCACAGAACATGGTAACTTTGGAGTATACACGTTTAGAATTGGCAAAACGTTGGACGACCTATGCCGCTACTGTCAGGCCAAAGATACAGCAGAGCACACTGCTTTCCGCTGCTGTAGATGGGAAAAACAAGATTCGACCTAAATCTACAACTGGAAGAGGACCTAAAGGCAGAAAACATTATAACCAAAATGACAAAGCAACAGCAACTGGAGCAAAATGAGCAAGTATTTGTCTACTATCTTAAGCACAAAAGAAAAGACGAAAGAGACTCACAACGTTCACTCCTGAACCCCTAATCACCACGGTGGAGGGGGGCGTAGGGAGATATGATGACACATTACATGTAATAAAAGACAGCACACTGCCTCCGACGTGATGCCAAACCGGCGGTTCTGAAGGCAGTAAGAAGGACGGTTGGACATGGCCACTTGTTCTATTAGCAACTGCGCCGACTACGCAAAAAAAGTAGTAGTAGTAGTAGTCGTAGTCGTCGTCGTCGTAGTCGTTGTCGTCGTCGTAGTCGTAGTCGTAGTCGTAGTCGTAGTCGTAGTCGTAGTCGTAGTCGTCGTCGTCGTAGTAGTCGTAGTCGTAGTAGTCGTAGTCGTAGTAGTCGTAGTCGTAGTAGTCGTAGTACTAGTAGTAGTCGTAGTAGTACTAGTAGTAGTACTAGTAGTAGTACTAGTAGTAGTACTAGTAGTAGTACTAGTAGTAGTACTAGTAGTAGTACTAGTAGTAGTACTAGTAGTAGTAGTACTAGTAGTAGTAGTACTAGTAGTAGTAGTACTAGTAGTAGTAGTAGTACTAGTAGTAGTAGTACTAGTAGTAGTAGTAGTACTAGTAGTAGTAGTAGTACTAGTAGTAGTAGTAGTAGTCGTAGTAGTAGTAGTAATCATCGTAGTAGTCGTCGTAGTAGTAATCATCGTAGTAGTCGTCGTAGTAGTAATCATCGTAGTAGTCGTCGTAGTAGTAGTCGTAGTAGTCGTCGTCGTAGTAGTCGTAGTAGTAGTAGTAGTAGTTTTACTACGCTCTTCACAAGTTTTTATATTTTCTTGTCACCTCTCAATCAGAGGTAGCAAATGCTACATTTTGTAATGTGCGATTTCTTTATTTGTAGTTACCTTCCTACGTAAGACCTACTTCCAATTGTTTCGAACGAGTTCAGCCTATCATCGATGTACCACACTTTCTGTAAAAGAAGTTATTTCATCATTGACCACGAATCGAAATGCGTAGTACAGCATGTTAAAATGCTCCACCGACCAAGTATTTTGGTATATTTTAATCCATAAAATAAATTTAATAAAATCAGAGAAACGGCAGATACTATTCATGATTTTCCTTCGCCACGTGTGTCATGCCGTAATATTTCACCGACGCTCAACTGCACAACCTTGAACAAGCTTGTCAGCACTTGCCACGACTTCTGACTGAAACAAGCGCTGGGGCAAAGTACGGAAACACGTCCACACCACCTGTGTGACGCAGAGGAAATGAGTTGCCAGTGATTGCCGCGGAGGAAAAGAAACTGGCTAGGGCATTTACATTCCCAATTTCGGTTGCGCAAATGCGTTTCTGAGCAATTTCTTGCCAATGTAATACCAGCATAAGAATAAAAATGGGATCCGGTTCAGAGTTTACATGGATAATTGATATGTGGGATAACATTGACTTCAACACAAAATGTACATTGTTTCGCATTGAAAACATACGCAAACATTATTTCACCTCGTAGCTTTGAAGTATATTTCCAGCAAGTGTATTTTATTCATTTTAAAGTAACATTTTAACAGTATTTTTAACTGATTATTCCATGTCAATTTAAAAAACATAGTTATTCGTATAAACTTTGTTACTTTCATTTTTACTGCCGGGACTTCATCAAGAAACCTATTTGACCTTAGGATCGGTGGACACGTCTAGCGAACCACCAGGACTAGATGATTTCATTTTCAGATTCCTTTGATGTTGTGGTTTCATTTCATGTCAGGAGTAAGAAAGAATTCGGGTATTGAATTTCCGGCTTAGCAACGTAATCTACATTTCTTTTCTTCTGTGATAATGACATCTTTGTGAAATCTACTTTACGAATTTTCCCGTTAGTACATTTAAGTCGTAGATTATATTATTCGTGTATGTATCACTACGAACTTGCTCTTTGATAAATAAATACATTCCCTGCGTATGCAAAAGTCTGTATACTCTTCTGCATAACGTAGCTCTCAACATCGGTCGGAAGATCGGGATAAATTACAACAGAGAAGGTGTATATTTCTAACATACTGTGGCGTGTATAATAAAAAATGAGAGCGAAACGTGGAAATATACTTTACTTAGATTTTACAAGATGTCTCCTTGCGCGGAAGTGCAACATCGATAATGAGAAAATGATATTGAGGAAAACTACAGATTATTGAATGCACTTCTTTAGGTTATTTGTCGGAAAAATGAATTCCGGTTCAGGATTGCTGGAATGCGTAAATATTATAACGTGAGGATAGAATAAATTATCTTCTCAGAATGTAAAAAAACTTAGAAAGAATTGCGCAGGGGAATATGAAGTCACTTTAATTCCAGAATTTTTGAGCCAATATAGACCAGGACAAAGAGGAGTCGTGGAAAAGAACTGAATGCGATGATTTGACACCTTTTCACGCCTACAAATACATAACAATTTATGGTAATGACATACAGAAGTCATTTTTCATTCACACGTAGCACGTAGGACAAAGATTGCATGTTTCTACTTACTATTAAAACCGTTATTCACTGCAGTGACGTTTCCTTTCTTCTCAATGTTTTCAAACTTTATTTCATATGTCGTATCAGGATCACTTGGTTTCATAGTACTGTTGACTTTATCCAAAAAAATTGGACTCTGTTTCTGTCCACCGCATTCTGGATAATTGTCGGACCACTCACTTGGATCCATATTAGCCCATGGGTAAATTTCTGGAAGAAAATCATATTTATATCTTTTTTCTGTTATTACGAGACTCTTTTCTTTATAATCCATTTTTTCATTGAAGACCTTGGTTACAATTTGTAATTTATACAAATTTATTGATACTACTACTGAAAATGAATGCTATCCTTAGTGAGCGGTTTTGTATTTTACATTCAATTGCGTTATGTGAACTGTTTCTATTTAAAAATTGTAATATTACTCTTTTTCTTTCCGTACACAATAATTGAAAAGATAAATTGGGAATTGGCCTTAATTGCAACCAGGCGTAAATATATTAAATGGACAAGAGATATGAAATTAATGGGAAAATGTCATGAATTAAGATGTCAATATTTCTGCTAACGCTAAAACTGTGACAGATTGGCTGATTTCTATGGAAAATGTTCATGCTTGTATTGGCGTAATATATAAAATGACAAAAAATTATAGACATAGGCGTATTTTATTTTTATTTTTGTACAGATGTCTAAATTATTTTACTTGGGAAGAGAGTGAAGCATACCAGGGATTTGGGGGCTTGGGGGTGGTCAAGTCAGAGTGGGAGGGTTGATTTAGCTCTAAACTAGTCAACACTAAAACCCAGAGAAGAAAATCAATCTAGATGGAAGGGTGGCCGTATCCTGAAAGCTCTCTATTAAAATGTACCTAACAGTTCGCGAAGGACAAATCTGGCGAACGAGTAGTAATAAATTATAAAACGAATATCAGAGGGACGGCATAAAATTCCTCTCTGGAAAATGACACCCAGTTGTAAAAAATCCAAAAATATCATCTTGGGGTTCTATGTAAAATCGTCTTCCTAAACGGGGGGGGGGTCCTTAAACGTGCGGCTGGCCATTGTTTGAAATTTGTTCAAAGAATTGTCACCGCGAACAAAATTTGAACAATATTAATTATTAAAATACATTGGTGACTCAGAGACAAGGTCACAGCTTGGATTTCTATTGCAGAACATATTTACGACTGTAAGTGTCTTTCCAATAACGTGACAGGGAGATAACAATATTGTAGAAAATATTTCTGATAATGGGAGGATTTTGACATTAAAACATTTTTAAATTGATATTAAAGAATTAAACTGTGTTATACTATAGTGAATTATTAGAAAGGGTGTTAATAAATATGAATAAAGGTCTTGCCTGCAGCACTACTGAATCCAAGCAACACACCAACACCGTATAGAGATATCAGCCAAAACTGCATTGTATGCTTAAGCAGCAAACACAGCTACTCTGAAAACAAAATCATTTATATAGCAAAAAAAACTAACTGCGCGTACCCATAATCTCATAGTACAAGTAAATACAGTATTCTTTAATTAGAGAACATTATTTTTCCTAAGAGAGGATTTAGTAGCAGTTGGGAATTTTTTACGATCTTCGGCAACAATTATTAGTCAGTTTCATCTTTTGCGAGAATGTGGATATAATCCTGAATGAATAAAATACCTCTTTGCGTAAAGTTATTCACAAGACCTGCCTTTTCAAATTTATTCAAATTCAGAATTTAAATTTTCAAATTCATTTTTGAATTTCGACTTTTGCTAACAAGATCATCCTTTCATATTGAAGGGTCGTTACCGCAAAAATCTGCATTGATAGAGTATCTAGTGAAGAAAGATTTTGTGCCAGGTGTTAAAGAATACGAATACTCGATGTTTGTAGAGAAACAAGGTTATTGATGCAGAATTTTTACTGGGTTAGGGAAATCGATGTTCCGCAGCATTATATAACTTTATCTTTTCTACGTATACAAGTATTACTTCTAATATACGTACGTATACAAGAAAGTAAATGAGACTGAGAAATATAAAAAGTATAAATTGCCGTAAGAGAACTAAAGTTAAAACTTGTATCTCATTAAATTTAGAATTCTTTAGAATTTAGAGATGTCAATGTTGCAATGTGGTGAATGATGCTCAAGCCAGATGGGCTGTACAGTAGCACACGCATTTACTTGCATCTTGTTTGTGTGGAAGCTTTCATTAAGATCGAAGTTGAAAATAATACGGTTTTTACTAGACCGATATTAACCACTGAAGAGTTCACGACCATGATGAAATCAGGGTTGTGGTTCACGGGTTTGGTCGAAATATGAACAATTAAACAATTAGCCAACGTTTCGGAATAATTTAATTCCTTCATCAGGGCTAGTGTAAAAACTGAGGTGTAGTGTGCTGCAGCAATTAAATGTAGAACTGGGTTGGAGGTTCAATATGATGCTTGTTGTGTAACTTTTGTGTAGCATATAGTGTTATTGCGGATGTAATTTCATATTGATGTCTTCATGCCTTGTTGTTTTTGTTTGTACACCAGCCGTGATGAAGGAATTAAAAGATTCCGAAACGTTGTCAAAGTGTTTAATTGTTAATATTTCGACGAATTCTGTGAACTACATCCCTTAGACCGATATTCTGGACACTACTGCTTGTTATTGACATGTGCAAATGATTTTTTGTGGATATCAATACGCGCACCTCAGTGGGCGAGGAGTTCGCCTCCTCAGGAGGAGCAAGGTCCACAGTAGCCATGTCATGCGTGTGGTGTGTAAAAGAGTCCTGACAGATGCGCGACAAAATTAATTCCCTCGGGCAATTGCCTGGTTTAACGAGATCTCACGTTCTTCCAACCAACCAGCTCGGATGTAGTTAATTAAGGTCTCCATCGGGGAAAGAACTTGAGGGTCAAAACCCAGACGCTTCAGGGGGGGCCCAGAGACACCCAGCACGAAAATTTCGCCTAGACGCGTACCTAGGGTAGGCTTCAAATAGAACCTGGATCGAAATCACAAAACTACGTCCAAATGACCTTGTTTACACAAAATAACCGAAGGTAAAAGTACAATAAATAAATATAAAAATAATACGTGTGTATTATCTGTCAATTTAGAATTTTCTATACCCCTTGTTAAGGGTGTTATGAACCTGACAAATGACCAACTCAGACATCATGAACTTGAATAACAAAACAATTAACATACATTTTCGTGAAAAGACAGAAGAAAAGTCGGCCAAGTTATATTCCTCACCTGTTCGAAAAATGTGCACCTCTCTGAACAGTTTGATATAGGTGAATGTGCAACGTTAGATCCTGACTTCTTAAATAACACTCATTCGGACATTTGACGGCATGTCTCGTGTGATTACATGTCAAGATACACAATATTAGCTGCTGTGCGCATATCAGCCTTACTTCAGGTACTTATTGACTTTCCCAATGGGAAATTACCTTGTCCTGCTTACTTTCACGGATGATTTAGTACTATCTAAAAGAATTGCTACACAGTTTCGATATACTTGCTAAATACTTTCACGATATGGATTGGAAAAATTTTGCACAAGGAAACATATTTTGAAATTATATCGGAAATGTTACATATCTTTATTTCTAACAATAGACTTACTTCACAGACTGATACTGAGCTGTCTAACATCTTCCAGGAAAGGGAAGGTCAGGAATTGGAAGGACAGAGACACTGCAATCCAGTCGCGGATTTTAGTCACCACAGCATTGAGAAAGCCGTTTGAAGAACAAATGACTGCTGTAACGCGTGTGTCCGAGTCGCCCCACGCTAGAGACCATGACGGTGCGTGTAATTTGTCGGGCAACACTCCCATGATCGGATTGCAATTAACCGCAGGGCAAGTGCAGAATGGAAATAACCGAGAGGCATGTAGGAATGGGAATAAGCCGCAGAGCATGTAGAGATTGGCATTAACGGCAGGGAATGTGAAGATTACAATTGGGCGCGGTGCCTATTAGGATTAAAGTTAGCCACGGAGATTATAGGGATTGAATTTACCCGCGGGGCTCGTGAGCAATGGAATTAGCGATAGGATAAGGGACTGGAAGTAGCTGCCGTGCCAATAAACGCTTGTGGGTTTCTTTTTAACTTCCTCGCTACGGAGTTCAAAGAAAGTTATGTAATGCTGCGTGAAGAAACGGCGTATTTTCGACAGAAACACGCTTATTACAGGGCCCCGATTACGAATAAGTGAAGTTACTAAATTTAGAATTTAGAGAAAAATCCTCTTACACGTGGTGTAGCCAGAATCCATGTTTTGTGGGTCCTTGATGGCGAAAATTCGATTGATCGCAAAACGTCTGTCTGTCAACAACGCTAGTGGCTAAACCGTTCAACCGATTTTCTCCAAAATATTTCCCTATCGATATGACTGATGTCGCGGTCCCTGCAATTCGATATTTTACATGAAGCCCCTGGGATATTTTCCAAATATAAAAAATGGCTCTGTTGCTTTTGATAATTTTTTCTTGGATAGTGTGAAGGACTTTTAAGAGAATGGTACAGCTCTTATGTCCGTTGAAAACGTATTTTTCGATAATGGCAAAAGTTCAGATTTTTTCGACGTCTTCCTTCAACTAAAATATTAAAGTTGGAGATTTCGCTTAATGAAAATTGTTCCTTAAAAAGAGATTCTGAAATAAGGTCGTGTAGAATATTTCGAAAATTGGAGTACTTTTCGCGTAATTTTGTGTAAAAATAGGGGCGAGAAAGCAAGTGCTGTTTTAGCACCACTAGTTACTCTGGAGGTCTTTGTTGATGATATCCGTTTGAGAATTGTCTTTATCCTCGGAATCCTGTGTTTGAATGAGCGGTGTTGAGCAATATTGTGTAAACACGTTAATCATTTTTGTGCTGGTAGTAGTTTTATGTTTTACATCAGAAACTTGAAGCTGGGAACTAGTGCCTTTCCGGGGGTTTGATCTCGATGGCTAAATTAAGTCTGTTGGAAGTGAACTGCAATTTTGTTGAGCTTCAAAACTGCATTTAGCAATGGACTGCATCCTTCTCCAAATGTAAGATCTTTGATGAATTTTGAAGAGCACTTGTTTTATAATAGTAGTTAACGAAACGAGTTAAAGAAACGAGCGACGATATGAGCGAGTTTCTTTATTTACCACGAGTGCAATTATACGCATTTATACACGTTACGTTCAATATTTTTTCGTGTTCATTAAAATATAATTTTAATTTTGAGAAATTCAATCATATCTTTACCATTTGATGTATGTATCTGATGACATCATATAGGTTCTGAACAAGACCGATTTTAGTAAGCCTTGCACTTTATGTTTATGATCACCTTAGTCTTGAAGAATGATGTATGAAATGAGAAACGATTGAAGATGGAAAAATATTTAACGTATTCCGATTGAATTATTACAAGAAGCTGACAAAGACAAGAAAACATTATTTCTTACGAAATGTAAGGGCATGTATGAGAGAACAACACGTGTTATTGTTGGAAAGGAAAAAGATGATTCAGTTCTGACTCTGTCGTGCTGGTGCACTTTTCAGAGTGAGTAAATACATTTTTTTAATATTTTTAATATGCTAAGACAAAATCTTTTACACGTAACACATGATTTACACTTGATTTATGTTAAATATAAAATAGGTGGAGTAAACATATCTGTGCAATAGTATAAAGCGTCTTCTATGTTAGGATAATTGTTGCCAAGTATGAGTAGGGTAATCATTTCTAATTTAACTTATTGTACTACAAATATTAACATGATTGTCTAAGAAGTATATATAATTGTTGGTTTATAATTTTGTTTCATTCGTTTATTGATTAAATGTTTTTGTAATCAGTGATGTACATTTTTGTTCATGTTTCACGGCCGTCTGGAATACCTTGGCTAAGCCTGTTTATAGATAAATAAATGATTTCGTTCAGTTCTCTTAGTTCTCATTGGCTGTTGTGGACGTTTAATTGCACGATTAAGCTTTAATTGCACGTATGTCATAAACATAATGATAATGAACGATTTTTCATGTAATTAATGAGTATAATTCATTTAGAAACCGAAAAAGGTAGACAATTTCATCAAACCGACTAAATGAAAACTGCTCTCTGCTTGGCGCTCGCTGTCTGCCCGACGGGAACCAATCGTTTCAGTTAATCGTTCAGTCGGCGCCATAATTTAACACAACCTTCAAAATTTGATGATTAGACATGTTTAATATGCTTCATATTATCACAGAAAGAATGATTTTATCAATTTGTTTCAGAAGTAGTTTAAGTGTGCACGTTTTTTCTAAAGCCTAAATATTCATATTATATATTTACTTTTATAGTATTTACGCAATGAATTGAACATTCATGAACTGTTCGTTTTATTATTATCTGGAATAGAGCAAAGTACGTTTATAAAAATGGTGCAGTTTATATGCATAAATAATACACAATTTTAAAAATCATTGCATTTTGATTTTTAAAAATTGTCACAGTTACAATGCGAGAAAATATCGGTTGCAGCATCACTAGTAATTGTATTTGGTAGAGCATTCTTCAGGTCGTAACAAATTGTTATTCTTAAGGAAGAAATATGCTTGTGTTGTCTTATGGGTATTACGTATGGTGGGTATTTCGAAAGTTGGATTGCATGATGGCCGTTTTGAGATAGTTTGTGGCCTCCATAAATAATAATCAACACCTGAGAAAAAATGTGAAGTTACTCCGAAGATTCTGTTTTGTTTGACAATACGCGATTCCTACTTTCTTCAATGTCGCAACCGCTTATCTTATCCACGTATTACTACGGCACAATAGGTTTGCGTGTCGTTTCTAATAGTTTTCCAAGTCATCAAATAAAACAGGAAGAACTATGTCAATTGCTTGTTTTAAGTCAAGCAAGAAAATAAAAACACAGTAGGTGTTGGTTAAGTGTTATTTTTATATGCTAAGTAATATGTGGCATAGTCTGTGTATAGTTGCATTCTCTTAACCGGTAGATTTCCCATTTTAAAGGCCTTGGTTTTGCCCTTTTATCATTATTTTTTTTTACTTTCTTAAAGAACTCTTTACCCGTTCCAGATTCGTGTTAACCGTTTTACCTGTACGGGGTTGTTTGACTAGTATTCACTATCGCGAGATGTCTGCAGATTCCTGGCGGCATTCTTTATACGCAAGGATCACTTTTCAATCCTGGAAGAATTTGGAGTGAGTTTCCTGTCAGCCATCCCGGTGTCGCTAAGTCATGAGTGCAACAGCCAACGTGGTTCGGTTGTTTGTTTGTTAGTGATTCCGGGCGCGTCGACTACTGAGGCTATTAGTGTGCATGTTTTTCCTCGTTATGTGGAAGTGATTAACTTCCGCTGGATGGCTAGATTCGGCGCCAATCTACCGCCCGCCAGCGGGGTTTCCCATAACCAGGTATCTCCCTTCAGCGGGGCAGCCCGGGGCGCTCAGCCCGGACAAGCTCTAAGCTCCCGACCGGTCTCCCGGCATGTGTGATAGTATAGTGCATGCTAGTGTAAGAGTGTGCTACCGCCTTTCCTAAAATAGTACAACACCGCAACCGGCCAAAAGCGACTCCTGGCATCAACTGATGTCATTACGGCGCCAGTGACCGGAAGGTCTTTGGTTCGAGATCCGGCGGTAGCAGAATTTTCGACACTCGCTTGTCAGCTAGGTCAAATTAAGTCACTGACTAGAGGAGGATTCTAGCGGCCGGTTGCACAGATAGGTAGTTTTCCGTGGTTTCTCCGACCAACACCAGGCGAATGCCCGAGCAGTACCCTAACGAACGGGCCACGGATCGCGCGCTATCTTTCCTTTCTCTTTCTGGTCCTATTATCACCCTTACGTACACACACTTACACTCACATGCACTACATTACCATACTTGTTACCAGCTTAGAACTTGTCCCAGCCGCGCGGTACTGCACTGGTGGTGGAAGCCTGGTTGCGGAAAACCCCGCAAACCGACTACCTGTTGGTTGGCGCGGGATCTCGCCATCCTACAGGGAAAAATCGCCGCCACTTCCCGTGATAAAACCACGCACCTCACGTAGAGGACTAATGACCTTAATATTTCACTCGCCCGAAATTATTAATCAAATAATCTGTCAATCAATAGAGGCTACGTTGAGACAGTGGTAGAAAACAATTTCGAGAACTAAACTTCTCAAAGGCGCATGGGAACAGCCTCTCCCCCCAACCTTTCTGAGGAGATACTATTACTTTCTCGGAGTAATAATTGAAGTCATATACGTACGTATACGAGGCTAATAGTTTTTCAATGAAAATGCCCATACAGAAGGAAGTTTCACACGTCCGTAATATTCATCACGTCATAATTCAGGTCTGCCATTAGGGGTCCGAAAAATTGAAAAAAAAATAGTATGGAAGGAGATAGATGGCAACTGGGAAAAGGACGGAACAAAATAAATAAACTGGCGTAGGCCACAGAAATTAGGAAACGATCTGCTTCAACGGTGTCTGTGCTATTCTGTAGAACAACTAGTTACTTTCTCGCATACTACATACGTAGAACAGAGAAAGTTATGTAATGCTGCAGCAAAAACGGCTATTTCTAGGCATAAAAATTCGTATTGTAGATCCCTGATACCGAAAAAGGGGACAGTTCTTGTTTATATTTATTATATATATTCAGATTTACTTTATTGCCTTCATAAAACAGGAAGTATTGTAGACGTGAGCCGGAAAACAGCGAATTTTCGACAGGAAAACTCTTATTGTTGGGCTCTGGTAACTAGAAAAGTGTATAAATGTTCCTATACAGGCGCGGATCGTCAATAAAGGCTGTAAGGTGCCTATCGAAATCACCCCTCAAAATAAATTTAAAAATATATTTATAAATGTATTTATTTAGTAATAATAGCAATAACAAATTTTGAGTAATATTATGTAACAATTATATCAAAAATCTTATTTATCAGTTCGATAACAACCGGCCGTACGCATTTGAAGCTGTGGACAGGGAAAAGAAAATCGTTAGGCTCCCACTGCAGTCCACCGTAAGACCCGTGTAAAACAAGGCGTGACGTCATGCATTCACTGCAAATGCTCAGCGAGTAGCATTTAACATCAACTAGTTTTCCCAATCTGTGGGAGGAGCGCTAATCACTTATGCATATATCGGAAGAGATTATGTACAGCAATGCAATGCAATGCAATGCAATGCAATGCAATGCAATGCAATGCAATTAATATTCCTCGCCTTCGTCTTGTGTGATGGAAATTTTGCACTTTGTTATGATTTGCTGCTATTGTAACAATATGGATGAAATTATTTTAAAAATTTCATAATGTTAATAAAAATAGTTATTGTTATGGCATCGAAATACGCCGTTTAGCATTTTCTAGGAGAGCGATTTAGATTGCTACTTATGTTCGACGACGTATTCTATACAGCATTAACAGATTCTGGCCCCTGAAAATGGAACCTTTAGACGGTCATCACATACCGGCGTTAAAATCTGTTTGACGACAAAGTATTTCAAGAAAGATATTATGTGTCACCATTCTTGGCGACACGTTCACTTTTCTTTGCCAATTGTCGCGTGGCTTTTGCCGGTTGCGGTCCTCGAACGCTATCTTAAATTATTTCTAGAGCAAGGTTACCTACCAGAAATTTTTTTCCCAATGGAGGACATTGCAATGAAAATGAGGACATTTTACATTTTGATATTCCATGATATATAGACAATGTACTAAACAATTCCAAACCATTAATAATCTTTAAAAAGCATATTATACTTTGTGTCATTAAAAATAAAAAGTTCCGATTGGATAACTTCGCCCCCGCACTCACCTTCCTTATCCACCAAAAAATAAGCATAAAGAAGTTTTATATCGCAATAAGGTTAGTGATCCATTGTGCAGATCATTTATTTGAATAAAAAAGTACACATTCAAGACACGAATTCGCTTTAATGATTTAAATTACCTTAAAATTATGCCAGTATTATTTTCAATTCAACATAACAAAAAGAAGAACATTCCGTGTAAATTTAAAAAAAGAAGAGGACAATGTTAAAAAAGGAGGACACGTCTTCGAAAAGGAGAACAGATGGCAATCCTGTTCTAGAGGGCGTTCGGTCGCCGCTTTGTGGCGCGCTCGGTGACGGAATACATTTCACGTCACCGCCAAGCATTTTCGATCAATGACTTCGAGTCGAATAATATTCGACAACTCTGGACTGTGCCAGAATGTCTTCTGCTTTGTATGCGGCGCGCTCGCCGATCAGTGAGGTTATGCTAGCGATTCACAAATGCCAGGGGTGCTTCTAGGTAGGAATTTTGTATTCTCCTGAAAATGCCTATTGTAGCGTCATAGGACTAGGCTCCCTGCCTCAGAGACGCACTTGCAACGAATGGGCAGAGGACGGACCGGAGGGATTTCCAGGGGGGGGGAGGTTACCGTCGGAATGTCGCGTGGCGAGACAGATCGCTGTCGGGGCGTCCCAGAGCAGCGCGTGGGAGCGGATGATGTAAAGACCCATTCACAATGCAAATATAAACATACGCATGGTGTTAACATAAACGTTAGGACTAAGTCCATAAGCGGACTCATTCACAATGCGTTTGCGTAAGCATAACACGTAAGACGTTAATTTAAAAGCTTGTAAGCTTCAAGCTTCTGTGCTTATGTTTCAGTAAGACATAAGAAATGAACCAAACACAGTATGTTAACTCAGAATCGAGAATTGAAAGGCGAGTGAAGTCGATAGACGAACTAACGTCATATGGGCCATGGACACAGTCGATACCTTGAAATCGATTCTCACATCCAATCTATAGTAAACCAGAATGTCCCACAGTCAATAAAAACTCTTATTTTGCTTACGTTTGTGTTAGGCATTGTGAATACTTCACTCTATCACTTATGTTAATTATTACGTCTATACGTTATGCTTACGTTTACGTTTGCATTTTGAATGGGCCCTAAGTCACGTGGTTCGGCCCTTTGTAAGGGAGTGCCGCGAAGCTACTCGCGGGTAACGCTTCTTGGTTTCCTCGCAGTGACACTGCAGAACCTTGTCCGCCCGAGCTGGTGCGGAGTGCTGTGTGCACGAGGTGTTCCGATGCGTTCGGGCGCGGCTGAGTGGTTCTTCGCCGCCGTAGGGCAGAGGAGTACCAAGTCACGTGGTTCGGCCCTTAGTAAGGGAGTGCCGCGAAGCTACTCGCGGGTAACGCTTCTTGGCTTCCTCGCAGTGACACTGCAGAACCTTGTCCGCCCGAGCTGGTGCGGAGTGCTGTGTACACGAGGTGTTCCGATGCGTTGGTTGAGTGGTTCTTCGCCGCCGTAGGGCAGAGGGCGTATCTGCCAGGGGCCGGACGGATGCCGAGTCGAGAGGAGGCCGAGTTGGCTTGTCCGCCCGAGCTGGGGCGGAGTGCTGTGTGCACGAGGTGTTCCGATGCGTTCGGGCGCGGCTGAGTGGTTCTTCGCCGCCGTAGGGCAGAGGGCGTATCTGCCAGGGGCCGGACGGATGCCGAGTCGAGAGGAGGCCGAGTTGGCTTGTCCGCCCGAGCTGGTGCGGAGTGCTGTGTACACGAGGTGTTCCGATGCGTTCGGGCGCGGCTGAGTGGTTCTTCGCCGCCGTAGGGCAGAGGGCGTATCTGCCAGGGGCCGGACGGATGCCGAGTCGAGAGGAGGCCGAGTTGGCTTGTCCGCCCGAGCTGGGGCGGAGTGCTGTGTACACGAGGTGTTCCGATGCGTTGGTTGAGTGGTTCTTCGCCGCCGTAGGGCAGAGGGCGTATCTGCCAGGGGCCGGACGGATGCCGAGTCGAGAGGAGGCCGAGTTGGCTTGTTCGCCCGAGCTGGGGCGGAGTGCTGTGTACACGAGGTGTTCCGATGCGTTCGGGCGCGGCTGAGTGGTTCTTCGCCGCCGTAGGGCAGAGGAGTACCAAGTCACGTGGTTCGGCCCTTTGTAAGGGAGTGCCGCGAAGCTACACGCGGGTAACTCTTCTTGGTTTCCTCGCAATGACACTGCAGAACCTTGTCCGCCCGAGCTGGTGCGGGTGCTGTGTACACGAGGTGTTCCGATGCGTTGGTTGAGTGGTTCTTCGCCGCCGTAGGGCAGAGGGCGTATCTGCCAGGGGCCGGACGGATGCCGAGTCGAGAGGAGGCCGAGTTGGCTGTTGGCTGGCGCCGCCGCAAGGCGCGTGTAGAAAGGGGGGGCTGAAGGGAGTTAGCTCCGACAAACGCCTCAGACTGAGAATCTGTACATTGTCTATCTTCTTCTTCTCCACTTCAAGGATAGGTCTATCACATGTTCTGGCTTCTAAGAATTCCATCTTTTTAGGGGTCTACCTCGATCTCTTCTGCCTTGAGGCCTATACTTAAACTCCTGATTTGGTATGCGAGTCTCTTCCATTCTTTCCACGTCTTCTAACCATTCCTGTTTGTAACATTGTACCTTGTCATTGATTGCTTGAACGTTTAATTCTTTTCCAATTTCCTCATTTCTGAGTTTATCTAGTCCAGTACATTATTTGCAGATCTCAAGAATTTCATTTCAGCAGATTGTAACGCCTGTTTATATTTCTCCCTCACAGTCCAGCATTCACTTCCGAACAACAGAGACGGGACAGCCATTACTTTATATATCCTCATTAGAGTATCTCTACGTGTTTTATCTTTAAGAGTTTGCAGAATATTTCCGCATATATTCTGGTATTTATGATTTTTTTTATCTATATTGTAACACCCCCCCGGTCGTCTCGTGAGAGAACGCCCGGTAAGCGGCCCGGTTATTAGCTCAGTCGGTGATGGGAGGAATTGTTAAACAGATACTGGTAACATGAAACAAACACTTTGATCACTGGTAAAAATTACTTTTATTCCTGGGCAATCAAATCTAATGCCCCAGGGAAGTTACACTTGTGAATAGAATAAAAAATGAGAAAATTAGGTGGAAAGAAAAGAAGATGAAAAGTTAGTATCCAGAGTAAAGCTTAAAAATTAGGAAGAATTATGATTAACGTTACAATGGCAAAATACAAAAGTTACAAATCGATGCGCCATAGCGCGGCGCCGCATTACAAAACTTTACACGGGACGAATGCCCATTGAATAATACTGCCTGGAAGAAGGGTCTCTGCGCGCCCGGGGAGGGCGCGGCGCGGTCGAGGAAACGGCTGTCGTCCTTCGGAAGAATTCAGCGGAGGTCGGTGGCCTCCCGGGCCAACAGCTGGCGGTCGGATCGTGACGTCACCAAAGGGGCGGCGGCGCGTGGCTGCGTTGACGGCGTCTGGTAGTGTTGTCTAGTTGAACTCGAAGCGGAACTGGTAGAACTCGGAGTGGCCGGGCGATCTCAATCTCAGGAGCGTAGTGGTCAACCATGCGTCTCTCTGATTTCCGTGATAATAATTGTCGAACACAACTTCGGACAGTTTAGCAATCCTTCGGAGAAACATTCGCCTCTGTTCACGACGAATTCCCACCCCAGAGAATTTTCTCTGTCTACTGCAGTCGGCTCAATGCTCAAAACTCGCAGTAAAATAATATAAGTCCCACATAGGCACATTCGCCCGAATAATTCCCACCCCAGATAAGTTTTTCTCCCAACTGCCCTCAGCCTAAAACTCAGGCTCCGTCTGACAAAAATTACAAGTCTTTCAGAGACACACTGGTCTCTCCCCGACGAATGGTTACCCCCCCGGAGAAGATTCTCTCCCGACTGCTCCCCGTCTAATGATCTGGCCCCGTCTGATGCCCTGCACTTTCTGATATTCTATCCGTCGAAATCGCATCAAGTTAACTTTTGCCCCCACCCGCTTTCTCGCGTATGCTCCAGCTCCTTATAATAGTCGCGTCGCTATTGGCCAAAGGTAACGACGCATTGCTCTATTTCCAACCAATCGCGACAGGGAAGCCACGGAAATTTCCGCTCTCTGCGCCAGCTGTGAGTGCACAGGGTTATTCTAATTCCTTCTAGAACATCAGCCAGCTTGCACAAGGCAGGCGTTGTCCGGTGAAAGAATTTATCACTCTGGGTTTCCCCGGATGTAAGCGGGCGTTCTAGAAATTTCGCAGCTGGTCTTGCGAACACGTGCCTCTCAGTTAATCTGTCGACGACTGACCCTTATAACGACTTTCTTAATGTGCCGGGGGCGCAAATGGCTGTCCGATAAGCGAGGTTGCACGTGCAACACCGTCTGTTTATTTTCCCAACTGCCCTCAGCCTTATGAAATTTTGTATGAGGAAATCGGTATCGCTACAATATCCATTTCTTAAAGAACGTTATGTTGTAGCCCAAATATTTGAAATAGCTAATTCGTTCCAGCATCGTATTTTCCAAAATTATTTTGGTGCGAAGGATGCTTTCCCACAAATGCCTTTGTTTTGGTCTTCGTTTTTGAAATCTTTAGATTATATTCTTTGCAAGTTTGGTGTAATTTATGGATAGACCTTCGTAAGTCATCCTGACTTTCATGTATTTTAATTTGATCATCAGCAAAATGGAGTGTATGTAAGTACAGTCCATTTTTAAGCTTAATTCCTAGGCTGATTTTGGTTTTCCATTCTCAAATGACGTCATCCAAGTATATGTTAAACAATGATGCGGAAAGGATGCATCCTTGGCGAACTCCTTGGTTTGTTTTTATTTCTTTTGAATATTGTTCTTCTAGTTCTCACATAACAGAGGTATTCTAATACAGAGATTTAATGCCATTCATTAAATGGTGTGGGTACCCTCTTCTTTCCATAATTTCCCATAAAGTAGAGCGGTTGTATTGACATTGTATATAATAATGTAAATAAACTGTGTATAGCTCACTTGTGTCTGGGTTCTTGTAGTGTATATCCCTGCCCACGACGTACATTATGTCGCGGCTGGCTGGACAATTCTAAGACGTGTTAGCAACGCCGCGAAGTCGTTTAAAATGTTATATTCACTGGGGGCTCATTTTGAGCGCGCGATGTTTGAAATGGACGATCTTAACCCAAATTTACACCTAGGAGGGCTTATAATTGTTTATTTGAGGTTATGCGCCAAATTTAAATAACTTCCATAAATTCATGAACCAAACCAATCATTTCACCAAATTTGAATTTGTCGTTTACATGCATGCTGCAATAGAAATTAATTCCAATTTAAGAAAATCAGAATTCAACGTCTATCAAGTATATAAAATATTTTTAGTAATGATTGTGAGTTCAGACAATTATTGTTGCTTATTACTTCTACCAAATTTAATTTGAAAGGGATATAGCTTCACGAAACGTCCAACTACCTATATACAATTATTTGGTCACAAATTAATGTGGAAGATATATTAGAATAAAATTTTTCAGACAAAATAGATTGAATCGAAGAGCTACCTTAGAATGTAGTAGTAGGTGTAAAATAAAGTAGTGGGTGTAAAACTGAATGTGTGATTCCTTTAACAAAGTGTTAATAAACTCTTACCCATACCAAGAAAAATATGAAAAAAATATTTCATGCAAATCAGAAAGTGCTTATATTGTCGTTTTTTATACAACAGATGCAGAGTTTGCATCCAGATTCATGCAAGACGGCATGTGCTCTGCAACAGATGTCGTTGCAGCTGCTGCAGGAAAAGCTCCGGCTAAACACATGTGGAGTTTTTCCAGTGGACAGGACTCTCTTGCTGAGTGCAGCTGCATGCGTATTCACCAACGTGCTCATCTTGATGCAATTTGCGACTGGGAAAGCTGAAGATCCATTAAGAGATTTCAGATCTTAAAATTTCCTTAGACGCGTCATTTTTCGGAACGTCGCACTCCAGCTTTTCTGATGGAACCTTGCAATCGGTTGCAAAATCGCTCAACACAAGATGTCACCAAATCTCGTAAACGTACAGACATCAGAGCGAGATATTGAGTTTTTAAAATGCAGCGGGTCTACGAGACCCATGGGCTCCAACGAAACTTTAATTATAACTATATGTTTCGTATATTGATGATGGTAACATATGTTATTTTCACATGAAAAAACTGTTTTAGATTCCTAGTTTCTCCAATTACACAGGTCAACATGGATTTTCCTTTTTTGATTTTGACACCGTTTTATATGTAAATTGGTCACCTGAACTCAATAATGCCATTACTTTTGCTCTATCACATCACAATTTGTAATAATTTCAATAACTGTGAGAATATCACATTATTTTCATAAACATTATTATTCGTGATAGTTAATTGATTACGTCAGTTCATTTTGAATGATTTTGTAACAGAACGCAGATGGCAGCACGCTACAGTATTGTATTAATAGGGCTATGAATACATGTAGCTCCAGGATTATAATAGCAGCCCTATTCAAACGTTAAATCAACCATTGTTGACTAAGATAATCGAATGCATCTCAAGCAGAATGTTTTTAGCTAGTTCGTTTGTTTAAATATTTGTTGTGCAGAGTTAAGAAACTGGTCGAAGGGGAAGAGGAAGGCACTGAGATTTTGAGTTCGTATGATGTGGTGCGAGGCAAAGAACCATCTAAATGATTGTTATTTTTGTATTTGCAAAGTAAAAGGATTCAATACGAAGAACTCCTTGCTTGAACAAATAAAGTTAGAATTGGTTTCAATAGAGCCAACCTAAAGAAAATGAGAGCAAATTTGCAAGTACGTATTGACTTACCCTCGTACTTTATTACAATAGATGTGTTAAAGTAGTAATATAGTAGTATAAGAGAAAGCTATGTAACTGTGGAAAAGTTTTCCAGCTTTTTAACGGAAATACAGAAATGGGTTAAAAATGGGATGTTTTGTCCTTGTGCATGCACATCTCTGTACTGCGAAATGTGTACATCAACAAAGATGACGATCCTTTTGCCCTGATGAAAAGTCAGTTGGAACGTGATAGGAAAGTCATTATCTTCATTTTTCTGTAATACCTCAGATATTGCTAGACCAACCCCGACATACCACCTTCTGCTTGTGCATGATCTTGGCTGACCGGGTGACGCCGCGTGGAAGGCTGTGTTGCCGGCGTTTCGACCATCTTGTCGTGGTCTTCCTCAGGGCAGGTATGGCTGAGGAAGACCACGACAAGATGGTCAAAACGTTGGCATCTTTCGTCGAAACACAGCCTTCACGTTCCAATTGACTTTTTATCAGGGCAAAAGGATCGTCATCTTTGTTGATGCACACATTTCATAGTACAGTGATGTGCACGCACAAGGACAAAAACACCCGTTTTAAACCCATTTCTGTATTTCCGTTAAAAAATTCGAAACACAGCCATCGACGCGGCGTCACCCGGACAGCTAAGATAACATACCAGCCCTGAGGAAGACCACGACAAAGTGGTCGAAACGTCGGCAACACAGCCTTGGACGCGGCGTCACCCGGACAGCCAAGATCCACGCGCATGACTCTGGCCGCGGAAGCCTACGACTTCACCTTCTGCTTGGTTGCGCGGCCGCTCTGAAAATTTGGGGAGGGGGATTCGTCAGGCGAAACATGCGGCATGATTCAAGTAGAACTTAGTTGGACATGAATTTACTGAGTCTGAAAGGTACGTGTACCAGAAAGGGAGATGAGAGGTAGTGGCTGATCATATCAGAGAGTGTGAAATGAATGCAGGTGCGCCCCAAAACTATCTTAAATCAATAAGGTCGCTCCTGCGTCATCCTTCTCTGTTGCGGGTGTGATGAAACAGCGCGACCTGATATCTGCGGCCCGCTGCCGGACTTGCGGTTCATGGTGGATCTGTCTAGACATGCCACCTTTCCAGGGGAGGCCGGGCAACTGGCCACTCAGCCCTTCTTGGAAAAGACACCGAAGTGTTCGGACGTGTGCTGAGAGCGAGGCAGGTGGAGAGAGTAGCCATTTTGTTAAGAGAGTGCGAGTAAGGATAATTACTTATTCAGAAGCGAGCTGTAGAGCGGCGAGAAGTCAATACGTTGAATTGCATTTCCTTTGTCGCAACAGAACATTACGTGGAAACTGCGAAAACTACTGGAACGATTAGGACGAGGAAGAATAGTAGCCGCGAGAGCGAGGGTCGTGAACTATCACAAGTCGTTTGTAGAGATGTGTATTTAACAACACCAGCCCAAAGTGCTGTAAAGAACGCGGAAATACACCGTTATCAATTGCCCTTAAAGACTTTGTAACACGCGTCGGCGTGCTGCTAGTCAAGTGCATCGAAGAAGGAAGAGTAGACGTGGATTATAGATCCGGGCGTGAATAAACGCGAGAAGAAAGAAGAGTACTCGTGGGCCTGGAGGCATCAGGACGAAGACGAGTTTCGAGCGACATCGCGGACGCCTGAACTGGGCGAAGTGACCGTGCGGCCGGGATTTGGGACAAGGCCAGGCGTACGGTGACGACGGGAAAACGGAGGTCGGCACCACCCGCTGCTGAGAGCGCGACGGCAAAGGTAAACAGAATTTCTGACGGGAACCTAGGGCAGACGGCACTGCAAGCATGCCAGCACGGCAGAAGAAAGACTGAACTCTAGCAATGTTGCATAATCCGGTAGCTTTCGTTGCGGTCAATGGTACGAGTGAAAATAGCAAAAAGGGGCCTTGTAATTTGTATAGAACGTTTCATTCATGTATAATTCCTGATGGAATATACTTTATAAATAGTTGTGTGATCTAATCAGTAGCTGTGTTAACGTGTTGCATGCATTCTGAACTGAGAGAATTTAATAGAGAATAAGAAATAATTTCATTTGTTTTGTGGTGATTGAGTAAAGTAAATTGATATTTTACAAACGTTGCTGGTCAAGCAAATAATTACCGTGCACGGGTTTTCATAGAGTGCAGTTAATTTGAAAGAATTTGACTGTCAGTGTCAAATATAGTGAACAAATGTATAAACATTGTGTTAGGTAAGAAAAGTGTTAAAATTTAAAAATAAACTTTCTTATTGCAAAAGGATATAGTTGGAGATACCTTCATCTTTAAAATGAACGTAAGTGAAAAATGAAGATAACATAATGAGTGAAAATTGCCAAGATAAAAGTAAGCAAACAGGAACATTCTACGATACCGAGACATATTTTACATACAATGAAAATGTCAATAACCTATGGCACAGCAGATAATGTCACGACAATCATGATTATATTGCAAAAATGAGAAAATGTTCAATGGTTAGAGGACTCGAAAACTGTAAGATTGAGCACAAATAATGTGATGGTTGTTTGCCTTGGAAACATTTACAAAGTTGCTTTTTAAAAATGTAGTTTCAAAAAATACTTCACTTATTCTAGAAAGGCAACAAGTTGACCAATGCCCACAGAATTATTAGGAAGAAACAAATATTTGTTGATAGTGAGTAAGCATATTGGGAGAAATTTTGTGGAGTTTAGGAAGTAAAAATATGACTAACTAGAAGAAGAAACGAAACGAATCATAAGGTCAAGTTTGAGAGATATGACAATGACGGGGAATGTGTTAATTCTTCCTTGTCAAAGTTATTAAAGAGTAAAGGAATTACAAGTGTACGCACGAAATATTCCCTCACAAAGCAACAATATTGCATAAAAAGCGAAGGAAACGAAACGATTTTTGGGCGAAAGCTACACAAACTGCAGTATTTGCGCACCATGTTATTCCCTCCTCACATACGAAAGATTCATAATATTCAGAATTCAAACAGTCAGGATCAAACCTAGTGTTGTGATTTTATAATATTAAGTTTCAAGATATTTTTTACAAACACTCACAAAAATAAAAACAGATCAATGAAATGAGACAAACAAGGAATATTTATATAATTTTTCCGGTTACCGAAAAAAACCTATAGATTATTTTATCTAAGAATTCATCATATACGTCGTCAAGAGGTGTAGTGTTTGACGACTCACAAATGGGGAAAGTACCATCTAATAATCCGATCAAAACGATTCAGAGAATTTCAAATACGATCAAGTCATTGACAGGTCCTTTGAAAATACTTCTGCAAATCAGGAAAAATGTAAGTAATGTCTACTCAATTAATTCTAACATAGATGAAGGAAATAATAAAAAAATACTGTATCTTTAATTTTTGAAGATAAGTATCAAGTTCCAGTAGTAACAATAGCTGATACGTAAGATAATCACAAGCCTTCCAATCCAAAAATGTGCAGATCTTCTAATGTAAAACATCCTAATTAAAGCACGATGATGCTGCAAATCACGAATGAAATCAATGAAATTTTTCCAAACACTTACAGGGAAATAATGAAAGTATGTAATGGATATACATCAATAGAAGCTATAGAAAAGGAGTTTTTTTATTAATTTTTTCATAAACAGCAAATACCGTAAGTGAAGAGGGAGAAGTACAAAGTGAACAATTATTCTTGAGATCGAGAAACGTATTCCAGTCCGTTTACTTTACGGAGTTGAATAATGAAGGCATACGTACCAACAAAGCGAGGTTATCAACATTTGAAAAACGAAGAATTTTCCCTCCCGAGTTATAGAAAACTTATTTGCTTAGGTAAACGAACTACAGGGTCGATTTTATAGTATTACTCACAAAATCGCAACCAACATTCCCCGCTCTATTCCCGCCACAACTAACAGAAGGTGAGCTCAACAAAACATGCGCAGAGTGAAGCCATTTACATATCAAGAAGTATAGAACATACATGGATCTGTGTCGGAACATACAACGTATCAGGAAAAGTGAACGAAAAACCTGATCGAGATGAAAGGTCATTGATCCGGAAGCTGACGTGCTTGTGAAAGGCGTGATAAGTGTTTTTTAAAAATATACATTACATTGTAAAATGATACAATATTACCTAATCCACTAAATATTATTGTTCAAATAAATCTTACGTTGGTTTTTAATGGTCATTATGGTATTTAATTGTATAGAAACTGTTGTAGGCAGACATTAATTTATTTGACACTTAAACTGTATCGATTTTAATTGTTTAAAGTCATCTGACAATGTGATGTAAAGTAATTTATACGAGTTATATGTGGATTTCTACATACTGCTACCTGATTATTATGATTCCTACATCTGCTAACTTTAACATCTAATAACGTGCGTATTTTTAACAAAATACGTATCATCTTCCTTATGCTGTAATTTTGTCTTTTCTTGCGTATTCTCTTAAAGCCTTTTTTTTCATTGTCTTTTTTTCATTGATTATTGTCCAACTGTTCAAACATGGGAAAATGTTTTTTTATTAAAATATTTTTCGCTCTAAAGAAATATTCTTCTTTCCGTCTAATGTTTATGTTTAAAATATTGTTTACATTTTTAATATGCGGCGAGGCAATTGTATCTACATCGTCCGTGTTTTACAAATTTCAATACCAAAAATACTCCTAATGTATGGTATACAAAAAAATGGATATTCCGTTTGCGGTTTGACTCAATTGACAAACCCAGAAATTTTGTTTTCATAACATCAGCAAATTGCGTATTGTTCATTTTCTATGACTCATGCGATTGCCTGTTGCGACTGCCAAATCTAAAACTGCATTGAAACAGTTTTTCCTAGATGAGTTGAAATGGTCATATATGTATTTGTAGACGGTCAAGTTAGATATGTAATTAAACCCAGTTTATTATTAAAATATGTTTTATTTTAAAAAACATTCGTCAATGAAATGTATAAAACAGCGGAAATCGATCTTCCCATTCCGGGAACTCCAAAAAAGTAGAAAGTTGTACATTATCCTACAGTTTGAGTTTCACTTATTGAGTTTTACTTATTATAACGAAAATTACATATATGTAATTTTAGAAAATTCAAGAGTTTTAATCTAAATTGCCCTGATATATTATTTCTATTAATTTTTCGTATTAGTATTTCTATTGATTTAATATATTATGATATATTCTAGTGATTTAATGTTTTATGCTCTATCTGTAGAAAAATTTAAATACAGTAATTGGTGGCATTTTTTAAGAAATTCATGATTAAGTTTTTGTCCTGATTTCACTCAGTATTGCCAGAAAACTACTGAAATGTTCATGTCATTTCCGAAAGATTTAATTTTAAAGAAGTCTTGGCTAAGAAAACATTTTTAATCATGTAGAACTACATTATTCAAGATTAAAATGCTTTTCAACCTACTCCTACAATATTGATGTTCGAAATTTCAGAGATCTATGAAAATGCACCATTTTTATTCGTGTTATTTGCTGTATTTAAGCAAAAAATTAAACGAAAACTAGGTGCTGCAAAATGTTACACATTTACTAATTAGTTTCTTATTCTTTGAGTCGGAGTTATGTTTTGTGTTATGACACACCTCATTCCCAGCTGCAATGCAACGAGACTTAAAAGACCAATTAGGACCTCCCGTCGTGCATAACGCGCTCCTGAGGACAAATCGCGTTAAGGAGATACCTCGCGCTCCCTGATCAACATGCCGAGATACACCCTGCAGACGTGGTTATGCATCATTACATACATGTAGTGTGAATAAGTCTACAAATACTGATGCTGATAACTCTTTATTGAATATTGAGACTGGACACTTTTTATTTTTTACTTAAGGGCGCATTAACTTCTATTTCATTAGCGACCACATTATTCATTTTAAAGTTGTATCTGTGGGAGTAGTCAGTTGTCAAGAGGACCGCCAGGTAGCATTTCCGCGTTCCCGCCTCTTGACACGCACACTACCCAGCGGCCAGTATTGGGAAGAAATGGGTAGGGTTTAGGATGATTCACAGGCGTTGAACTAGCCCCTGTGAAGCAGTCCAGCTCGTTTTGTCGAAACAAATTTCCCATAAAATTGTCCGGGAATCGAACACGGACCTCCTTGGTGAAAGGCAATCGACTTTCGCTCTGAGCCACGAGTTGGCTTGAGTTACATATTTGTCTGATGAGTTTTCGTGAAAATGTGTCGTTTCCTCAACCAAAGCGACGACTCATAGCAAAAGCCCGCCGCAGCATGTGTTATTTTTACAACGTACCGCCGCAGCATTTCCTCTTACGTAAATTACTCAACATAGCCCTCTATCGTTGTAAGTTCTAAGAACCATTCACAGTTCTAGGAATCTTGGCATTTCTCATTCTTCTGGGTCTAGGAATAAAGTTCCTCAATTATTTTCAGATAAAAATTTCTCTTCACTTGATGAGTTATGAGAAAAATTGAAGTCTTCGATTAGATAACAATGCCCCCTCCCTCTTAAAACTCACCAAGTGTAAAGAAATGCTAATTGGAGAATACACAGCTTTCTCACATGTCTCACACACTGTTATCGGTTAGCCAAAAAATAATGGAAGGATTAAGGTATTGATGTGATGCACGTGGAACTTGAATTTTGCAGTATAGAAATGTCGAAGAGCTGAAGTACAAAATGATGTGATTAATAGCTAGATTCAGAATAAACATATTAATCTAAAATATGAATAATCACATTCGTTGAATATATTAGACTGAAAGTAAACAAATCTATAAACTTCGAAAGGTTTCGTTAGAATGCAATACCGATGAAATACTGTTCACATGCTTCGATCGGGAACAAAAAAGGTGAAGTATACTTAGCCCTGTCATCGGCTAAGAGATGGGAGTTTTTCCTAAAGAAACCGCTTGTGCAGACGTTCTTTAAAAGGGATAGAATCAAAAATTATTTTTCCCGTGTAGGATATATCTACTAAGAACAAAGCAGAACACAATTGACACAAAATGGACTCCCTTTGTTTCCAAGAAGAGGAGATTAGGCGATTTCAGCTCTTCAAGTTGCCGAGCCACGTTGATCGAGACCATAGGTCAGTGTACTTTCTCACGCTGCTACTGTACACATTGGCTGGAGAAACAGCTTGTTTTCACTAAATACTTTTGTTTTTGTCTTGGCCTTGGTCTTTGTCTCTTTTGAATCGTTATCATAGCAATATCATTAATTCTGCTAAGCTGTATCAAAACATGAACATGAAAGGGATTGCCGGGAAATGTGACACAAGTGAAATGAAAGATGTTTTCGCGGGTCATGGAGGAAACTGTGCATGCTGCATGTATGATAATTGCAGAATTATATTAACGCATAGAAGATAACGTGTAAGTTGCAATGAAGTTGAAGACTAAAATACCATACGAGGTAGTTTATCTTCATTTGTGTTCAATGCTTGTTTTTGAAACTAGTTTTGGATATAAATGTAAATTTCACGCGCCACCAACAACTTTTTTTTCAAAAATTTCGAAGAGATAAAGAAATTATAAAAAAAAAGTCGAAGTGAGACATTTCTGTGAAATACAGTTCTAGAAAACATTCACACTTTCAAACGTACAAAATCGACAGGAAACACTGGATCCTCTTTAACCTTTAAGATAACGGAAACGTGTTTTTTGTGTTTCAATCTCCTTTCAGTGTATTCTTGTACAATTTCTAATTGTGACTTCGTATATTAATCGTTACCTTAATGCGAGTTTGATAATATTTTTCTTACACACTGCTGTAGTACATTGACGTTTTATTGTAAACTGTAGTATGAAAATGGTACAGATTTACTATATAAAAGTAAGAAGTTAAAGATTGTAGATATTTGGGTACACTGAGGGGGGGGGCGGAGCAACAAAGCATATACGAAACACATTAAGGAACTGAGAATGAAAGGTGCAAATCCACAAAGAAAGTATGGAGACTTGGGAAAGAATGTGTATCGAAGAGGGGACATTGAAAGAATGGTTTGAGAATTCGGGAGGGGGGGGCTTGTCCCTTATCTGATATAACTACAAGACTATGAGGACAGAGGACTAACTAGTCGATCTTAGATAGAGAAACTGTGCCTGAGCGATTTGTGGAGGTGTTTTGTTAATAGTCTGTGAATTATTACTCATGCAACTTTCCTTGGCCGATGGCCTACCTACCCCCTCTCTGGCAAGGTAACCGCTCGCAGCGAACGCGAATGATAGAATTCCAAACACATTGGCGTTGGCGCGATACAGAAGACGTGAAGTAGCAAACGCAGTCGTCTGGTTGTGTTTTCTCAAAAATAAAGAAGTGGCAAAAGTAGATACAGGTACTTCACAAGAGATACTTCGAACTCCTGAAAAACTTTGAATACAAATTATTGAGAAAATTGCGAAGGCTGACTGATTTTCCAAAGGCGGGCATCGCTTCATCTAGTGGCCTGTTTCCTAACTAATACTCCCTCTCTACCCGCATTTCTCATGGCCGTCGATCAAGAAAAGTTGCGAGGATGTTATATGTAAGGTGACAGATCAACACCAAACGAATTCTAAGGCAGCGCCATCACAAACGGGCCACGAACCGCACGCGATCTTCCCTTCCTCATCCTTGCCTCCTGCTGCCCTCTTCCACTCCCCTTACTCACACACACACTTACACGCACTGTACTTCAACACACATATCGGAAAACCATTCTGGAGCTCAGAGATTCCCCCAGCGGGGGCGGTGTCTTGCTGAAGGGGATTTCAGAAAAGGGGTGGAAAAAAGTAAGCCGTGACTCGCGCATCTATCCTTGAACGATGCGTTGAAGAAATACAGGTAGAGTGGGGGTATTAGTTACGAAATCTGCCACTAGATTTTATGAAGCATTGCCAATCACTGGAGAATCAGTCATTCCTTCGCAAGTTTCCAAATAATTTTCGTTCTAACTTTCTTAGGAGTTCGAGTTATCTCCTGAGATGAATCTTTATCTGCTTCGGTCATTTCTTTAGATTTTTTTTTTTTGAGAAAATCACGGACAGTCGTTCTCGTCTTCAATAGGATATAATTTCTGTTTTGTGCCAGTGAAGATGTGTTTGGAATGTTGGCATCAGTGCTCGCTGCGAGGTTTCGCCTTCAACTGTGCATTGTGCCAGAGAAGGGGAAGCAAGGTCATCGTTCAAGAAAAGTTGCGCGATTAATACTGGCGGTAGCAAGCCTGACACTCACTGACCATGATGCGACCGAAATCACTAAATCCTCACTCATTCTTTAAAATACATCCCGTAAGTTACTTTTCTCCCTGGTTTTAGACACGAGTGACCGTTCAAGAGTCAGTACTTGTCATATTCATTACACAGCAAAGTTTTCTAGGTTATAATTCATGCCGTCAGATTTACTCGACGTATAAATGTGCCAATAAAAGACAGCAATAAAGTTGTGTTCTCTGTCTATTCCTACAGATCACTGTTCAAAATCTGCTTGCACATGAGACATTGTATTCAAAGAAGTTTAACTGCTATGAAACATATTCCTATGAATAGTCTCTGCTAATCTAATGTTTTTTCTATCCCCTTTAAATCTCACTATAGATTTTTGTCGTAAATGGAATATTATTTATGAATAATCTTTATTTTTACAATTTCATTTTTACACTGAATAGCGCACTTATTGATTATTCTGCTTTATAATTCCTAATAACAAGGAGCGTAATACATTTTGCGACCTTGCTGTGGAAACGAAGGTCTACTGATTGGTTTAATATTTTCTCCATCAACGTCTTTTAGACATTTAAAAGATGCAATCTGCAAGAAATACAAATAAATCAATATTTAAAAATAAATAAATGTAGTAAATGGCTTAATGTTCAAATTAAACTTTTGCCAATAGCAATATTACTATCATGTGCATGAATCATTCAGCATAAATTATATACATCAAGCAATTAGAGTTGATGTCATTTTACATCACATCCCATTATTGTACCATAGTTTCAGGGATTTGAAGATGACCTCCCACTGACATAAGCTTGTTTTCAGCATCAAAATTTGATATTAAATGACCCCCTTTGTCCAATTAGTGATATTTTTTCGATGCAGGGATTGAAAACTTCAGGAAGATATTTGTTTACATACCTCTTCTGGGCTAAGACAAAATGCTTGATCAAAAACGATCCAAGTAACTCCAACTGTGCCTGGTGGTGTAGTGAGTGATCCATTGTACATGTACATACCACAATCCGTTCCCCATACGTCCAACAGACGGACTGTTATTTTTGTACTTTTAGGTGCCTTAGAAAAGTTATGTAGAACACCTTCTGTCATCTCTATTCCATCCATTTCACTTTCATTACACTCCTGCACAGTCAACAAAAAGTTGTTATTTCCTGTCTTTCAAAAATGTGAATAATTTGTTAAAATGGATGATTTTGAGAACGAAATTTAAAATATTTGAACATGGCATTGTACACACCTGATACACAGTGCTCAAAATCAGAGTTTTGTTTCTCTCGTAGTCTTTGTAATTTACTTGCATTTGCAAAACGTTTCTGAAATATAATAATAATAAATAAATAAATATATAAATATTAATATAATAATATAATAATATATTAATTTAATAATTTAATAATATAATAATATAATAATATTAATAATAAAGATAATGTATTTTTTTACATTTTGTGTCGTTTGTCATACTTTTGCGACTTTGCCGGCTAGCTAACGATGATTCCCCTGACTGGGCCTAGTTCAATTCCCACGCTTGGGGGTAAGAGAGACATGAGGCGAACATGGCGTATTCCCTTCACCGTAACTAGCAATCTCTGCCTGCCTGATGTTTCCTTCTTCATACAGCTACATAAACTAAGATCATTTTTAAGGGAAAGCTACAACTCTATTTTTACCTTGACCGGCAATCGAACCGGGGACCACGCCACGGGAAACTGCCACAATGCCCATGAGCCATCCTAGAGACATAATAATAATAATAATAATAATAATAATAATAATAATAATAATAATAATAATAATAATAATAATAATAATAATATGTGAATAAAATATCTATAATAGCCAGTTTGGCGGTGCCTATAGCCAAGTACAGTTTCGGACTAGTGGACTGGAATGAGCAATACATTTGAATCTTGGATCGAAAAACAGAAAACGAATGGATCGAAGAAGACTAGGCAAGACACTCGGGCACTGAACGTCTAATGTTACTTAACATGAAATGTGAGTCATAAAAAATGTTAAAGAAATCGTGGAGAGACAAACTATTCCATGGACAATACCTAAAAGGAATGGAGAAGGTGAAAATTAATAAAGATCAATCATTTATGTAGCTTAAAATGGCAAGAATTAAGCCAGAATCCGAAGCAGTTGTAAAAGCTGTCCAGATAAGGCGTTGAAAACACGAAGTTGTAATAAAGCGCGTCTCAAAAATTTCCAAGATAATAAATGCCGCATTTGCCAGGAACTAGTAGAAACCATTGATGAGATCGTTTCAGCTTGTCCAATTCTATAAAAGATTGAATACTTGAGAACACACGATTGAGTGTGTAGTTACCTCCACTGGCAGATCTGTATGGCTCTCGAAGTTCCAAATACTTACCACTTCCAGTGATACAGTCAGTCATCAAAATCCGAGACTTTTGTTGGACTCTACAATATTGTACGACCAACAAATCCAATCTGTTTGAACGCATGTAACGACAAACAAACCTGATATTGTTATCCGAGATCGGGAGGGAAAACATATCTACTTGTAGATAAGTCTGTGCCTCAAAACAACATAACTAAAGAGGTAGTTAATCGTCATAAATACAAGAGTTTGAAAATGGTGATCGACCGAATGTGGGGCTCAAAAGCACAGATCGTCCCGATAGTTATCAGAGCTCTGGGGTTTATTCAAAAACATTTGTTTAAGAACTTGGCTAAACTCCCAGGTGATTGAAGAGACTGGGAAGTGCAAGACATTGCTACTTTATTTCGAACAGCCCACATTTTGCATAAAGTATTGTAGTGGAACTGACTGTCCCTAGATCTGCTCCTTAGGAAACTAGTTGCAACCTGGAGTAGATTTTGTATTCAAGTGATTCACAAGATATTTAGTCGTGAATGATGATGATGACAATAATAATAATAATAATAATAATAATATAATAATAATTTAAGTTACTGCGGTATTGCGTGGGTCCGTTGCCTCGCGGCGCGCTGGCTTCGTAAATGATATTATTTATGGTTTGGTGAACTTGTTTTTGGCGAACGTTATCTAATTACTGGATTTGTCTTCTTCATGTTTATGGAGGTGTTGAGGAAGTAATAACATAAAATGCCCTTCTACCAAATCGAGATATTACCATCTACGAATGTCTATATACGAGATATTACCGTTAAAACTCTTATTGTAATGTTATCTTCTAAAATGTTGCATCGACTAAAAACATTTCATCAAACCCACTAAATTTATTTTCCTATTAGGTTTTTAATTATTTTTTGTCACCCCATACGCCACAGTACGAAGAAAATATTTCCAATAGTAAAATTTTAATACTTTCAAGATTCTTCGCATCACTCATCCCGCTCCTACCCGCTGGATTTGGCAATTGCAAGACCACTTCCAAATTTTAAATCTGAACATCAGTTGTTGTTTTTTTTACGAAAATTTGTATCTAAATTACTCACAATTTTTTAAATATTTTGTAGTATAACAAGAAATTTAGTTGTTCTAAATTGAAACTAACATATGAGTTTCAAATACAAATATTCTTCGTTTATTTTTTATTACAACATCCTCACCTTTCTTCATTAACTATGTGCTCGGCAGGCCAGTGGAACTGAATGCCATCTATAAAATATTCACTCCGTTCATCCCCTATTTTAAGCACCACACTAGGGTTGGGTTTCTGAGGTCGTAGTGGGAGCATCATTTCCACTGCAACAAATACACATTGTTTTAACTCTCATATAGGAAATAAAAATATTTGAGGAGCAACTAATCAAAACGAATATGGTCCACTGGTGGAAAAAAGTGGGTTTGATATGAAATCGTGTAGTTTTTAATACTTTTTACATTCTCCAGGCTTTCAAATTTCAGGAGGAGCGTGTAGAACGTATTCAAAACTACACGATTCCAGATCAAACTTATTTTTTTCTACCAGTGTGCAATATGCAATTTGATTAGCTCGCCCTCGTTTTAAGGAACGGTAGTACGCTAGGCTTTCGAACTCAGGTGATCATAAACTCTACCGCAAATCTCCGTGAGATCAGTTTGAAGTGGAAGTGGAAGAGGAAAACGCTCTAAGAAAATACGGCGCGAAGTGCAGAGTTATTTTTGTGTTATTATTTTGAAAGTGAATTCAAATCCTTAGATACCCCGAAGTATACTCACGAGATCAGTAGTACTTTCGAAGTCAGGCCGCCATGTCAGTGACACGAGGTGCTTCATTTTCAGCGTAGTAGCCCAGTGCGTGAGAATGAAGCGTCCTAATAAATGAAAATTGTCCTGTTCCTGATGTGCTTTTGTGGGAAATATGTTTACTCCTACTCCTCTTTCTCTTAGCTTTCAACTCCCGCAGTTTTGCGAAAGAGTTCAAGATCACCATATCCACGTACACCATGAGCATATGGACTATAATTTCATGCATTTTAGTACACAGCACTACGAGAAACATTTATATTTATTATATTTTTACTGGTGTTATCAAAAATAGCCCAGCTTTGCCACTCATGGTATCGATTTGTCGGTTGGTATACTTTTGGCCACTGTTATGTGTTTAATATCTCTTATAAATTTTTGATGACATTAATTTTTTTTCATATATTTTAAGTATGAAAACAAGTACTTACAAAACATTCCTGTGTTAATTAATTTCCCATTCATTTCTTCGTTTAAACCAGTACGAATTAAGGTATCATCCAGCTCATCAAGATAAAAGTAACTAAGAAGAATAGAACTTTCATTAATGTTCATCTCTTTGCAGGTTTGATAATAATCTTTCAACTTTTCTGAAACATGAAAGACACACTTTGCAGCTTGTTAGTTAGCGAGTACAAAGAGCAGTTCATATTAGACAAGAAACCAGGGAAAAGTTAACAGAGGAGGTACCCGAGAGTAATATCGGAGACATACATATCAAAATTAACAACACTTTGAATTCAAATGTTGAATGCAACCCATTTATTCCATAAAATTAAATGACCAATGATAATTTACTCCATAAAATTAAATTTATCTAAATGCATTGTTTCAATCCAAGTATACAGTATTCAAAACCAATTATCTCAATTCCAGCACCCTTCGAAAATATTTATTCTTTCTAGACTTTTCTTAGATATTTCCTTCATTCTCTTCCTATCCCCAACTCCCTCCCCCTTTAACTCCCGCCCCTCTCCCCAGTTCCTCTCTGACTTCTGATTCGGACGCAAGCTTTCGTTGGACTAACGTCTCGTGATCAGTCAGTCTCTTTACTGGAATTAAACGTGACACATCATGTGGTCAGACTAAATGCTCGAGTGAGATTTGTATAGTACAATATATTATAACGGATACCACAACTCATTTTAACAACTGTAAAGTAAGTGTACTATACATTTTTAAGCTTTTTATGCTTCATGAATACATTAAATGTATTCATGTAAAAGTTGAAAAAAAAGGCCAACGTTTGTGATTATTATTGTTACATAATCTGAAGGTGGGGACTACCCTTCCTCGTAATGTCGTTTGAAAAACTGTATATTGTTTCAATTGTTTTATTTATTTGTTAAACTATCCATTACTAACGGCAATGTAAATGAAATACATTTATTCAACAGTGTTAAGTGTAATAAGACAATATAAGTCTAATAACTCATTAAATAATTTATCAATAATTTTTATGTATAAGGAATAAATGACAGCTGAGTTCTTAAAAATCAACCTGGAGTGTCTCCGCAGTGCAGGGCAGTGCAGTGCATCTCGGAGTGAGCCTGCCTATCATCCGAGAATTGAATGTCGGCCCAGCCTGAAATAGTGACATTCTAGAGCAGACCTACACAGCGTTTTGCAATTTGTCTGACCTCGGGAGCCGCGCGCGAGCAACAGGAGTGCAAAAACGCGCAGACCAGAAGGGTGGGGATGAGTGTCATTCTAGGAGTGGGGACCGACAATCAGAATGTGCAATTCGAACTGTAGATTCAGAATGTGCAATCCTAACTGAAGCCTCGGTAGACGCGCGCGAGCAACAGGAGTGCAAAAACGCGCAGACCAGAAGGGTGGGGATGAGTGTCATTCTAGGAGTGGGGACCGACAATCAGAATGTGCAATTCGAACTGTAGCGCGTAGATTCAGTATGTGCAATCCTAACTGAAGCCTCGGTAGACGCGCGCGAGCAACTGGAGTGCAAATACGGGCAGACCAGAAGGGTGGGGATGAGTGTCTTTCTAGGAGTGGGGACCGCCAATCAGAATGTGCAATTCGAACTGTAGCGCGTAGATTCAGTATGTGCAATCCTAACTGAAGCCTCGGTAGACGCGCGCTAGCAACTGGAGTGCAAATACGGGCAGACCAGAAGGGTGGCGATGAGTGTCATTCTAGGAGTGGGGACCGCCAATCAGAATGTGCAATTCGAACTGTAGCGCATAGATTGACAGGGCTATTGCGAGAACATGACGGACTGTTACAAACGGTTGAAGTACGAGTATCATTACCGTTTATTTTAGAAATTTTTGTTGTCGATATATGACAATGTGAAGTATGAATCAAAACGAATTAGCCTTACATATTTGATTTGGATACCAATTATAAGTGCTTGTATGGATCATAATGTAACTCGTTTCGCTACGATATAATCACAAAAGCCTGATGCTAAACAAAACGTTATGTTGATTTTTTTGTTTGATGATCACAGTAAAAAAATATTTCTTCATTAACTATGTTTCATTGAATTAAACGTTATCTATCAAATCTGAAAAACATTATTCTTAAACAATCAAGATTACTTTCTGCTCTAATTTCTGACTAGAGTACATTATATATTTCTAATTTCTAATCTACGAACAACATTTATTTATCATATTTTACGACATCATATAAAAAGATGAAGCCATTTGCGTTCAATTTAACAAGACACATAATAATCTCATGATTGCCCATAAAATATTGTAATATGGGTTTCATCGTTGGTATCTCTATTCAGCTTCGTAATGAAATAAAATGGTCACAAAAATACGTGCTGCCAAACATTACCCTTTTTGGAATTGCCAATATTTCATTTTTATATCAATCTCGATGTAAGAGACTGCTCTCAATTTCCTCCGTTTTCCTATCATTTGGAGATTATAAAATTCCTGAAGAAAATGCAATTATTATATTGTAAATTTGTGTTAGAATAATATAATAATTTTTAAAAGAAGCCACTGCTTTAAAATATTGTTTACGAGTCACAATTAGCATAAAGTTAAAGAAAATTAAAAATACGTCAGTACGTACCAGGCCCAGAAGAACATAAACAGTGAAATATGACTCTCGTACTTAGAAATACGGGATATTTACCCATATACTGTAAATAAGCGGGCAAATAATTTCACAACATGGATCATTGCATTAGACACCCATGCATTCAATCAACGTGCCGCGTCGGCCCCCCTGTGCAACGTCAGACTTCCCTCCCCCAAAGCTGCTTCCCCCTTCCATTTGCACTTTCACTGCTCTCGCGGACGTCACAATATTTTAAAGCAGCGCTCTCTAGTGCAGAATGCCCGCGCAAGCAGGCGTGGTGCAGGTCTGTTCTAGAGTGTGAACAATGCCTATACACTATGTGATTAAAAGTATCCCGAAACGTCCAAAATGATGTTATGGTGTGGTCGTGTTTTTCATGGACGGGACTTGCACCCCTTGTTTTTTCGTGTGGCACTATCACGGTACAGGCCTACGTTGATGTTTTAAACACCTTCTTGCTTCCACTGTTAAAGAGCAATTCGCGGATGATGATTGCATCTCTCAACACACTCGAATCTTTCAACACGATCGAGCACCTGTTCATACTGCACGGCCTGTGGCGGAGTGGTTACGCAACACTAACATCCATGTAAAGGACTGACCTGCACTTGAATCTTATCGAACACCTTTGGGATGTTTTGGAATGTCGATTTCGTGCCAGTCCTCACCGACCTACGTCAATACCTCTCCTCAGTGCACCACTCCGTGAAGAATGGGTGCCATTTCCCAAGAAAACCTCCAGCACCTGTTTGAAAGTATGCCTGCGAGAGAGGAAGCTGTCAAGGCTGAGGGTAGGCGTGTATCCTATTGAATTTCAACATTACCGACATGAACTGCTAAGTCATTTTCACCCACGCATCCGGATATTTTTGATCACACAGTGCAAGGACGACTAAACCACGCCCGTGCGTTTCTAACGCGTGAGAGACACTAGTTTTCATTGCGTGGAGTCAGGGAGCGTCGGCCTGTGAATATTGCCATCGCCTTTACGAAAGAGCAACCAAGCGCACAAGTAAGACTCTCGAATGGATTCTGCTTGTTAGTGTTTTTTAATCAACGCTGGGCACTTGTTTCAACAAGAAATTTTAATTTATGCAATTCAGGGATACAATAACTTTAAAAGAAATTCGCACTATTACCACACTTGAACAATATTTATGAAGATTTCGGTTCATTACTTTATTAACGAATGATAATATGTCTTTTCCCAACATATGTGACGTTCCTTCAAGAGTCAATTAACAAGTAGCAAGTATAATAAGCGAAAATGTCACGGTAGTATCACTATTTTTTACTGGAAGAAGGGAGTCCCAAGAGGAATTATAGACGGACATATGTAAACTTCTTTATTGTATTTCATGAGCCACGTCATTTTCGTTTTCAACAAACTGCTTAGGCAGTAAGTATTTTATATTTTATTTATTTGATATTATTTGTTTTTTTTTCACAAAATTCACTGTATTTCTTTTCTTTCAACTTATGTTAATGTTTCAATTTTCTCCTTCTTGCTAGAGATCCACTGTGGATGGGTAAAGTGTTTCCCGAAAGTTGACTCTGGGTAATAATTAATAAAATTATTAAACTTTTTGTGAACGATTATTTCCTTTACCATATTATTGGTTTCAACAGTTTCGGGGACTAATTGTTCCCATAATCATGCAAAATCCAAGTACTAGCTCAAGTTGTGAGAAAAAATATGTGCCAAATAGTTCCGCCATGCACTGGCGAGTGACCTCAATCAAGAGAAGTGGATGAAAGTCTTTCATTCACTCCATTTCTCGTGACTGAGTTATGCACTGTCACTCGCCAGTGCATGACGGTACTATATTGTTCTCACAACAAGAGAACCTACAACCTAAAAACCAAAATAAAGAAAAGTAAACGAAAATGCATTCAACTTTGACGTGATTAAAATAATAAATTTCAAAAACAAAACACAACGAACACATGCGAACAAATACAAGTAAACAATCGAAACGCGAGCTTTCTGAGCACAGTATGATGCGCCAACCAAAGCACGTGGCACCGCAGCTGTGGCTGATCCAACAGCCGAACTTATCCCTTCCTACAAAAATTAATAAATTCTAATGATATTTCCCCCGATTTTTGACAAATATATAATGTATACAAGGTATTACATTACTAATGGAATTGTTGTTATGAAAAATTTTTATGAGGATTTAAAACAGTTTTGATTTTTTTTAATGAGAGGGATGTTTATTTAACGGAAAAGCTCATAAGGACCTGTACTTTATTCTTAACCTCGGACGCGCTAATAGAGTCTAGCATTTCGTGTTTATTACATCAGAGGTTTTCTATATCCGGATGATATCAATATAAAATCAGTTTTTCAACTGCGACTGGCTTTATTATTTCAGAGGAGCAGTAAATTATTCATCCGCCGCTAATTCATAATTTCAATAACATTGTGCTTTTATCATACTTTATTGTACATTATTCAGACATTAAATATCTTAATGCTGCCACAACACCCTTCCATGCTTCTTATACAATTGAAACATTCTCTTCATTTTTGGACATTCAACTCACTGATTCTTTCCGTTCTAGAAAACTCTTTCCTCGCATTGGCAGTGTCCTAGCTAGATTGGATTTCCTAGTTGTGGTCCGCGTCCACAGCGGTGCAGAACTGTCCTTGGTGAGCGCTTCCCTCAGAACAACAGTTCATCAAAACTTTTCATTCACAGAAGGTCGCATTCGCCAAAATGACTTCTCTAAAAATGTAGCTACATGAATTCGCGAAGGTGAAGAGTCTCTTTTGCGAATTATGCTTGCTATGTTTTCTGTAACCGAATCTCCTAGTGCTTATTTATTATGAGTGTGAAACGGCACGAGTGACTTCCGATAACTAGAACCGAAAGTTCACTACATCCAAGTTTACTATATCCAGAATGGACTGTGATGGTTGATGAATGGCTTGTGTGTCTTTCATCAACCTAAAGTGCGAAGTATTCTTCCTTTCCATTCCTACTTTGGACTTAATCCACCCACTTTGTGCAAAGTGAACATTAACTGGCTATTTCAAAAATTAGTGTAGTGATTTGCACTTGCGACTAACAAATCACCTATAGTCACACTACAAAATTATATTTTTGTGGAAGCTTAATTTTGTAAAAAAAGGATACAAAATTTGTTTAATTATGTGATTTATTTGCACAGTGAAGTATGTAAGTAAATCAACGCAATTATCAATGAAAATCAAACCCCAAACATATTTTACTGTGATTCCATAAACACTACTGGAATGTGAACTTTGAATGGGATTAGTTTCGCTGTTCTCTGTCAATTTTCCTGAAGTTGGAAGAAATGGATAAGATTATCGCCCTGATTCATGGTACGGAAAAATATTTATTTCTGTTATGGTTGTATATAGTGATTCAAATTGGGCGCGCTTGCAGCCGGGCTGTGCGCGCGGCGTAGCCTTTATGGCGGCAAACGCAGTCACTGTAACAGGAGGCAGGAGCGAGTCTCTGGTGATGGCGTGGCCTAGCGCATGTAAGGGGCGACTGGCGACGGGGCGGCAGTACTTTATTGAGCTAGAGCTCAGAGGTATGTGTGCTGTACCGTGCCTCGTTATATTGTTGGTTCTAATCGGATATTGGTTACTTTGGATTGCACTGGTAAATCTCCTGGCGACGATGACCATGTTTGGTTTGTTGGACATCTGGCATACGCGGTCGTGAGCATTGTATTGGTGCAATACGAAATTTGACTTGTAAGATTTAGATTTAGATTTATTCAGTCAAAAAACAGTAAAAACTGTATGTGACGTAGGGGGGGAGATTATCTGTGCACGTTTTCTTGAATTTAAGAATTCCTTCCCGTCATTTTAACTATAAATAGTTGAAAGGTGAGTAAAAGTTGAACATAAATAAATAAAGTAATAAAAAATTAAAATAATCATAAAAATTAATAATAAAAAATAAAAATAATATTAAATAAATAATAATAAACAATAATAATAAACAATAATAAACAATAATAATAAATAATAATAAAAAATAAAAATAAAAATAAGAATAATAATAAAAAATAAAAATAAAAAATAAATAAAAAATAAAAATAAAAAATAAATAAATTTTAAAAATCGTCAGGTTAGCAATATTTGAAAAATAGTCATTTTCTTTTTTCTGAGTTATAGAAAACTTATTTGAATCGGTACACGAATTGCAAGTATGATTTTTCTGCATTGTTAACAAAATAGTAACTCGCCCTTACCTCTACTCTTACCATTACAAGCAAAATGAGAATTCAACAAAACGTGCGCATAGTGAAGTTACATTTACGTCTAGAAGCGAAACATGGAGCCATCTCAGCATTTGCTCAATGGATCAGGGAAACTGGGCAAAAACCTGATCGAGATGAAGGTCATTGACCCGGAAGCTGAAGTACATTATTTGTTACAAACATGTTAAGTCTTTTAAAAAAATATACAATACTAATGTAAACTATTCATTATATATCACTGTTTTGTTAAAATAAACATTATTTTTCTTTTTGATAATAAGTATAGTCTCTAATAGTATAGAAACAATAGTATTAGACAATTGTAAGAATAAACCATAAATAACCATAAATATTTATACAATTGTAAGAAGTCAATAATAAACGTTTCTTAGTGACTTGTATTTTTCGGGTCATGACAATTTCGTACTTTGATTTAGTTCACGTATGAAATGAAAATTCCATTTACTTAGATATGTTGTTTAACATGGTTATGGTGGTATTGGAAGAAATCTTAACCTAAAGTAGTTTCAATTGTGATGACATTACGGTCACTGAAACGAACTGCTTTACACGTTTCCATTTCAATCCGAAACAGTTTGCAAGATGGAATAGAATGTTCAATCTGTCTGCTTCCCTAGAGAATTAGATAGTTTCTATCTTAAAGTACTTTATTTAATTATTCTAATAGTAGTTTTTGACCTAATTTTGAAATAATTTTTATAGTTTCAAATGCCTGCATCTGGTTTTATGATATTGTGAGAACTAGGGTACATGGTATGTATTTTTTATCTTGTCGATTTTATTTCTCTCCGCTTGAAATCACATTGTCAGCTCTCATGCAAGGAAACTAATTGTCCGTTGATAGGAGACAGTCGATTCGGGGTGCGGGTACACGTATGACAAGGCAAACATATGACTGGGTGACATGAATCAACATGGATTCGACCTCGCGTATTGGAAAACCCTCCCAAGAGTATATGTGTGTAAGTTTCCATGATTTAGTATTAAAAAAACGTACGAAAGAGAATTTGACGCCCATATTTCAAAATGCCGGCTCGACGCCTATCGTCACCTCTCCGTCAACAATCGAACGGCCAGACTCATTTTCTGCACAAGTTATGTAATTATACAGATATTTTTGTAAGAAGGGACCGCTTTGACAGCTACTGCTTGGTTACTACTGATAACATATCAGCGGTATATGTCTATGCATTTAATTCGTCAATGCGTTCGTTTAGATATCTCATTCGTAAATGGTTGTCATTACTACCTCTTGCAATGCAGTCACTCAACATGTCGTTCATTTGTTTCCCAATCTGTCAAACTTGTCCTTTCTTGGAGTAACTCCTTTATAATCATATTCGTCTGTTTTAGTTTTTGAATGTCTCAATGTTCATTGACTTTAACATTTGATGTCGATCACATATATAAATTCAATTGATAATAAAATATAACCCGGAAAGAATTCATAGGCTTACTTTATGCTCTTCAATCGGGTATTTTAGTCACTATTACACTGAAACAATGACATTTGTATCGTGTAAAAATACTTACTTGTGATTTCATAGTTCCAGTCTCCTGCTGTCACTAAACAAAAACAAATGACAAAATGTTAAATTGTTATCTTTCGTTGCAGATTCATGGACCAACATAGGTATCTTCGGTGATGATTTGATGACGGAAATATCATATTTTTTACTTGAAGTTTGGGCTAAGAACATGGCCACTGACATTTAATTCGTGATTTTGTCTCTTCTGACACAGCACAATACGACTCATATAAGGTAGTGAAGTTAAAAATCTCTTATCAGGCACCTCTTTTTAACAGACAAAAAGTTTAGGTTCCGACATGAAATTATAGAATAGGAAACAAGAGAATTGTTTCTATCCTTTGCATTGACGCGTTCTTGAGCTCATTCCACTCGTAACAAGTTATCGTGGAAACAATACTAAACTATCAAGTAACGTAATTTTATAAAATAAGACTCCAAATTTATTTGTAAAAAAATCTGTGCCCTCTCTTGATATGGCTTTTTTATACGCAATGCATTCCTCTCAAAAATACTTTTTTATTACTTTATCAAGAAATAATTGAACCTCACGTAAGAATCTGCATAATATTTTTGCAGATAGATAATATCCAACGTCAACTAGATTGAAGGCACTTTCTCAGAGTATGTTATTTGAAATAAAACATAAAATTTTGTGAAAGATGCGTAACTACAGCAACTAATAGCTTAAATTCGAATCGAGTACAAGCTAAGCACACATTTTTTAATTATCTTGTTTAACGTATTTTAATGCCCGAAATATTAAAATTGTTGCTGTTCATATACTCTCCGTATCAATCACTTCTGGCTTACGTGATTCACTTTGTATAAAAACATAGAACTATTGGTTATTTGCTGGTTGTGTAATTATAGTATTCCAAAAGTATGAATGCAAGCCCCACTCAGGTAAATCCAGTGAATTGCATGCATTATACCTACAAAAAATTAGAACTAATCTATTAAAAAATTTACTAGGTAAGGGTTTTTAAGAGTAAAGTAAAAAAATAATGTAATACAAATATGAATCGATTCTTGTCATATTGCCTACAGAAGTCTAAATTCGCAATTAAGATGGCAACAACTTACATGCAATGCAGAAGAACGAGATCAACACATGTACAGAGACTTCCCAATTTCCCATGGTGGAACTGCAATACAGGATACTCTTATTATATGAGTACATTGATTTATAGGCTCTCGCTTTCATACAGCACTTATTGCTAATAGATAACTCAGATGTACTAAGTTTTTAAGGAATATATTAATTTCTGTTATCTTGTATAATTGTAATACTTTCCTGGTCTTATTAAAAACAGACACTAAAATATATTAACCATTTATTTCTTCGATGTATGACCACTAGTTGGATCTTTTTCAAAAATCTAAATAATAAATAAAAATATTACATTCAAGTGATGGAGATTAAATCAATAAATTGTAAATCATTACAAGAAATATACTCGAAGATATTGAAATTATATATGATAAATATAATAAAAATAAATATTGAAATTAATAATAAAAATCAGTTAGCATTTTATAAAAAATGATCAATGTTATAAATATTTATAAAATGCAACCTGATTTTTCACCACGTGATTTTAATAGGTAGGTATAACACAACTTGCTTTTATAACTTTTAATACTTGTCTTCCGATAACTAAGGTATTAAAGAAATTTTTCCTCTGAATAAAATCTGTTCTTCAACATTATATCTTTAAATGAGGGCATTCAAGATATGAATAGTTGTGGCGTAATGTTGAGTGAAATATGGTCAACAGTAAAAAATATGAAAAATCAGTTTTTCTAAAAAAGGTTGTAAATTTTTTCTTTAAACGTTTTGTGCGGATAGTGTGGAATGCGTTGAATAACGTGCTATCAACGTCATTTTGATGCATTATTTACATTTTTCAAAAAATACACGAACTAATTCTTGTATTTATCACTAACGTTATGAGTGTAATTGTATTTGTCAGTACAAGTGCTTCAAATAGTTTTTGAAGAAGTTTCTCAAAATCTTAGTTTTCAGTGAAAATGAACTCAAAATTGCACATTTTTAGAAATGCAGAAACATTTTCTCGAAAACGGCTCCAATTTTTTCCTTTAATATGTTTGAAAGAATAGTGCTAAAAATACTGAATTATATGACACGTTTGCCATTTTGACGTATTCTTTTGGTTTTTCAAAAACTAAACGAAGGTATTTTTTTTAAATATCTCTCAATCGTCAATAATGTGCACATTATGTGCATTATCTATATATTTTTGAATATCAAAATATTATGAACTTACTTATAAACTTAATTTCAGACATCAAATAATGTTTGATGTTTCTCGGAAACTAAAAAATTATCCCTAAAAGTGAGTTCATAATTCTCAAACGACATTTAATCAAGAACGGCTGCAAATTTTTCAATGAAACTTACATGCCTGCATGCGTCGATTGATAGCAGTGGAAGTGACGGGGTACAATTCCGAATAGCTAGCCTACACTAAAGAGATTAGAAAACTAACGAGAACGAGAAAGTTTAAGCCATTCTGTAGCACTAGATTCAGTTGTGTGACTATACATTAATAAGTAATTTAAGCGAAGGTCAATATTGCATGAATTAAATGCATGTATATAATAAGTGACTTAAGTAGTGCTTTTTGCTTCTAGTCTCACTAACTTTCAAGTTATAGGTATAACTGACTAAACCCGTGGGAATATTCTACATTTGGTAGGTCAGGCTTTTAACTGTGCGTTACATTGCGTGGTGTAGACCCAATAATTGATGTATGTTATAATATTTCCGAGATTTTATCGCCAGAAATCCGTACGATTAAATTCCACAGAGTTACGAATAATGAAATTAATTCTTTCGATATTTCGATTCATGAACGTCTTTTACCACCCGTACTAAAGAAAGGTGTACCCAAATACCCAATACAGATTTGAATATTATTTTGAACTTCCAAAACCTTTGTTTTGCGTACAACTAACACATACGTATAATTGCATCTGCATACTTACGTGCTAGGCTGACTTGAGGCACTAGTGTGTCAGGGTTGTAGAGCGATGTATCTCTTGTGCAAACTGTGCTTTATGTATATACTTACTTATCGGCTGAATTTTCCCTCTAAATAAATCATCACTTGACAACGGTGGTAATTGACTGCATTGCTGCATGCCCAATTGCTTATGTTGAAATTCTGAAACTGCTACCGTTATGACTTCAATATATTAGTCTGTTTTATCTGAACTGTCAACGAAATAATCAACATTTGCCATTGATACACTTACACAAAGCACCGCCCGCGAGGCTAGTCAGGTTAACAAGACCCAGCCAGTGACGCAAGCCTACGGACTCACCCTGAAGAAAGGAAATTTGCTGATGGAGTACTTTGAGCTTAGTATTACAGAATTATAAGTGAGAGAGTGAGGACTCCTTCCAGACGCTAAGACTACGTGGCTCATTAGATTAGTAAGCTTAGATCGTAGGACATATCATATATACCTGCAGCTATCACTGAAAATGAGATCTGGAGCCAACCTATACAACGGTTTGCAGGTTTTTCACACGTCCTGGAAGTTGGCTTATATTTCCTACTCTTTCTAAGTTTTGCTGATTGGTTCTAAGCCATTTTCAATAAATTGTTTACTTATTTTTGTGTGAGACAATGTTAGAAAATTAAAAACTTACTGAATTTTCTGATACTTTTGTCGTCGAAATATTCAGAAGAATGTTAATGGATTCACTACATAAAATAAGAGATAAATGGCAATTTTGTCCTTTAATACAAAAGTATAAATAATAAATAATAATATTTTTTAATTTTTCAATTGCATGTTTGTTTATAATAGTACATTATGTTAATACTTCTATATAAATGATTGATCATCATTAAAATAATTAATTTCACACTTCTTTGTTGCCAAATATACTATTATAAAGAAATAACTTAAAGGAGTCGGAAATGACCTTGCTCCACCTCTAACGTAATTCCGGCAAACTCCACTTCCCCACGGTTAATATGCACATTTCCGGCACTTTGTAAACACTAATGTATTTCTGAGTTAAAGTGCTTCAAAAGACTTCTCATGAAGTTTTTCGAAAACTCAAAAATTTCTGTGAAAAAGAGCTTCAAATTTCTAATTTACAGTAGCGTTTATACGCCATTTCCTTGTAAAGGGATCCAAATTTTTCAATGAAAATTGCCATTTAAGACCAGCTTTTACTGTTCTTTAACAGTCTTAAAATAATATTTCCGTTCTACTATTAGGTAACCAAAAAATTAAGAAAATATACAAAAAACGCACTTAAGACGACGATAGATGACAGCTGGCAAGAGTATGTGGCAAGTCCGAATAGCTAGCCGAGACCAAAGGAAATAGATATCTCTTCTAAGGAGCTCATTTCTTTCGTGAAGACAGTAATAAACTGAATCAGCTTAGCAATCAATCCTCACGAATTCGCTCCTCACGATACGAGTTTTCCCAGCGTTCTCCAACAAATATTTACTTCTTTTTCCCCCACATTCACTTCCTATTAAAAGTAAAAGGTTATGCACACCAAATGAAGAAATGCATTTGCTCGATAGTAAATGCTTTTACCATTTATTTCAGACTTGAAGTAAAATCTAGGTTTTTATTTACACTACCCCATATGTTTTACCGTCCCTTGATACATATGTGGAGAAAATGTGAAGAAATAATTTCGAGCGGTTTTTTAGAAAAAAAATGATATCAAAAACTAAAAATTGCCTGTATTGAAGAAAATTACTACTTTTTTCGAAAAAGTGAACATTATTTCTAGGTGTGTCTTTAAAAAACAGATTTCATTAAGGAGAACTTTATATATCCTCATTAGAGTATCTCTACGTGTTTTATCTTTAATAGTTTGCAGAATATTTCCGCATATATTCTGGTATTTATGCATTTTTTTATCTATATCAATTTCTTAAGGAATGTTATGTTGTAGCCCAAATATTTGAAATGGCTAATTCGTTCCAGCATCGTATTTTCCAAAATTATTTTGGTGCGAATAGGATGCTTTCCCACAAATGCCGTTGTTTTGGTCTTCGTTTTTGAAATCTTTAGATTATATTCTTGGCAAGTTTGGTGTAATTGATGGATAGACCGTAAGTCATCCTGACTTTCTTCTATTTTAATTTGATCATCAGCAAAATGGAGTGTATGTAAGTACACTTTATTTTTAAGCTTAATTCCTAGGCTGATTTTGGTTTTCCATTCTCAAATGACGTCATCCAAGTATATGTTAAACAATGTTGCGGAAAGGATGCATCCTTGGCGAACTCCTTGGTTTGTTTTTATTTCTTTTGAATATTGTTCTTCTAGTTCTCACATAACAGAGGTATTTTAATACAGAGATTTAATGTCATTCATTAAATGGTGTGGGTACCCTCTTCTTTCCATAATTTCCCATAAAGTGGAGCGTTTGTATTGACATTGTATAAAATTGGTAAATAAACTGTGTATAGCTCACTTGTGTCTGAGTTCTTGTAGTGTATATCCCTGCCCACGACGTACATTATGTCGCGGCTGGCTGGACAATTCTAAGACGTGTTAGCAACGCCGCGAAGTCGTTTAAAATGTTATATTCACTGGGGGCTCATTTTGAGCGCGCGATGTTTGAAATGGACGATCTTAACCCAAATTTACACCTAGGAGAGCTTATAATTGTTTATTTGAGGTTATGCGCCAAATTTAAATAACTTTCATAAATTCATGAACCAAACCAATCATTTCACCAAACTTGAATTTGTCGTTTACATGAGTGCTGCAATAGAAATTAATTCCAATTTAAGAAAATCAGAATTCAACGTCTATCAAGTATATAAAATATTTTTAGTAATGATTGTGTGTTCAGACAATTATTGTTGCTTATTACTTTTACCAAATTTAATTTGAAAGGGATATACCTTCACGAAACGTCCAACCTATATACCAATATTTGGTCACAAATTAATGTGGAAGATATATTAGAATAAAATTTTTCAGACCAAATAGATTGGATCGAATAGCTACCTTAGAATGTAGTAGTAGGTGTAAAATGAAGTAGTGGGTGTAAAACTGAATGTGTGATTCCTTTAACAAAGTGTTAATAAACTCTTACCCATACCAAGAAAAATGTGAAAAGAATATTTCATGCAAATCACAAAGTGCTTATATTGTGGTTTTTTATACAACAGATGCAGAATTTGCATCCAGATTCATGCAAGACGGCATGTGCTCTGCAACAGATGTCGTTGCAGCTGCTGCAGGAAAAGCTCCGGCTAAACACATGTGGAGTTCTTCCAGTGGACAGGACTCTCTTGCTGAGTGCAGCTGCATGCGTATTCACCAACGTGCTCATCTTGATGCAATTTGCGACTGGGGAAGCTGAAGATCCATTGAGAGATTTCAGATCTTAAAATTTCCTTAGACGCCTCATTTTTCGGAACATCGCACTCCAGCTTTTCTGATGGGAACCTTGCAATCGGTTGCAAAATCGCTCAACACAAGATGTCACCAAATCTCGTAAACTTACAGCAACATCAGAGCGAGATATTGAGTTTTTAAAATGCAGCGGGTCTACGAGACCCATGTGCTCCAACGAAACTTTAATTATAACTATATGTATCGTATATTGATGATAATAACATATGTTATTTTCCCATGAAAAAATTGTTTTAGATTCCTAGTTTCTCCAATTACAGAGGTCAACATGGATTTTCCTTTTTTGATTTTGACACCGTTTTATATGTAAATTGGTCACCTGAACTCAATAATGCCATTACTTTTGCTCTATCACATCACAATTTGTAATAATTTCAATAACTGTGAGAATATACACATTATTTTCATAAACATTATTATTCGTGATAGTTAATTGATTACGTCAGTTCATTTTGAATGATTTTGTAACAGAACACAGATGGCAGCACGCTACAGTATTGTATTCATAGGGCTATGAATACATGTAGCTCCAGGATTATAATAGCAGCCCTATTCAAACGTTAAATCAACCATTGTTGACTAAGATAATCGAATGCATCTCAAGCAGAATGTTTTTAGCTAGTTCGTTTGTTTAAATATTTGTTGTGCAGAGTTAAGAAACTGGTCGAAGGGGAAGAGGAAGGCACTGAGATTTTGAGTTCGTATGATGTGGTGCGAGGCAAAGAACCATCTAAATGATTGTTATTTTTGTATTTGCAAAGTAAAAGGATTCAATACGAAGAACTCCTTGCTTGAACAAATAAAGTTAGAATTGGTTTCAATAGAGCCAACCTAAAGAAAATGAGAGCAAATTTGCAAGTACGTATTGACTTACCGTCGCACTTTATTACAATAGATGTGTTAAAGTAGTAATATAGTAGTATAAGAGAAAGCTATGTAACTGTGGAAACGTTTTCCAGCTTTTTAACGGAAATACAGAAATGGGTTAAAAATGGGATGTTTTGTACTTGTGCATGCACATCACTGTACTGCGAAATGTGTGCATCAACAAAGATGACGATCCTTTTGCCCTGATGAAAAGTCAGTTGGAACGTGATAGGAAAGTCATTATCTTCATTTTTCTGTAATACCTCAGATATTGCTAGACCAACCCCAACTTACCACCTTCTGCTTGTGCATGATCTTGGCTGACCGGGTGACGCCGCGTCGAAGGCTGTGTTGCCAGCGTTTCGACCATCTTCTCGTGTTCTTCCTCAAGGCAGGTATGGCTGAGGAAGACCACGACAAGATGGTCAAAACGTCGGCAACTTTCGTCGAAACACAGCCTTCACGTTCCAATTGACTTTTTATCAGGGCAAAAGGATCGTCATCTTTGTTGATGCACATATTTCATAGTACAGTGATGTGCACGCACAAGGACAAAACATCCCGTTTTAAACCCACTTCTGTATTACCGTTAAAAAAATCGAAACACAGCCATCAACGCGGCGTCACCCGGACAGCTAAGATAACATACCAGCCCTGAGGAAGACCACGACAAGATGGTCGAAACGTCGGCAACACAGCCTTCGACGCGGCGTCACCCGAACATCCAAGATCCACGCGCATGACCCTGGCCGCGGAAGCCTACGACTTCACCTTCTGCTTGGTTGCACGACCGCTCTGAAAATTTGGGGAGGGGGATTCGTCAGGCGAGACATGCGGCATGATTGAAGTAGAACTTAGTTGGACATGAATTTACTGAGTCTAAAAGGAACGTGTACTAGAAAGGTAGATGAGAGGTAGTGGCTGATCATATCAGAGAGTGTGGAATGAATGCAGGTGCGCGCCAAAACTATCTTAAATCAATAAGGTCGCTCCTGCGGCATCCTTCTCTGTTGCGGGTGTGATGAAACAGCGCGACCTGATATCTGCGGCCCGCTGCCGGACTTGTGGTTCATGGCGAGCGCGCAGGGGTCTGTCGAGACATGCCACCCCTCCAGGGGAGGCCGGGCAACTGACCACTCAGCAGCCCTTCTTGGAAAAGACACCGAAGTGTTCGGACGTGTGCTGAGAGCGAAGCAGGTGGAGAGAGTAGCCATTTTGTTAAGAGAGTGCAAGGAAGGACAATTACTTATTCAGAAGCGAGCTGTAGAGCGGCGAGAAGTCAATACGTTGAATTGCATTTACTTTGTCGCAACAGAACATTACGTGGACACTGCGAAAACTACTGGAACGATTAGGACGAGGAAGAATAGTAGCCGCGAGAGCGAGGGTCGTGAACTATCACAAGTCGTTTGTAGAGATGTGTATTTAACAACACCAGCCCAAAGTGCTGTAAAGAACGCGGAAATACACCGTTATCAATTACACTTAAGTCTCTGTAACACGCGTCGGCGTGCTGCTAGTCAAGTGCATCGAAGAAGGAAGAGTAGACGTGGATTATAGATCCGGGCGTGAATAAACGCGAGAAGAAAGAAGAGTACTCGTGGGCCTGGAGGCATCAGGACGAAGACGAGTTTCGAGCGACATCGCAGACGCCTGGACTGGGAGAAGTGTCCGTGCGGCCGGGATTTAGGACAAGGCCAGGCGTACGGTGACGACGGGAAAACGGAGGTCGGCACAACCCCCTGCTGAGAGCGCAACGGCAAAGGTAAACAGAATTTGTAACGGGAACCTAGGGCAGGCGGCGCTGCGAGCACGCCAGCAGGGCAGATGAATCCGGTAGCTTTCGTTGCGGTCAATGGTACAAGTGAAAATAGCAAAAAGGGGCCTTGTAATTCGTATAGAACGTTTCATTCATGTATAATTCCTAATGGAATATACATTATAAATAGTTGTGTAATCTAATCAGTAGCTGTGTTAACGTGTTGCATGCATTCTGAACTGAGAGAATTTAATAGAGAATAAGAAATAATTTCTTTGTTTTGTGGTGATTGAGTAAAGTATATTGATATTTTACAAACGTTGCTGGTCAAGCAAATAATTACCGTGCACGGGTTTTCATAGAGTGCAGTTAATTTGAAAGAATTAATCATTTAAATGGGTGTCCGTAATATCGAAGTGTTTCAAAAGGGTGATACCATGTCTTTATGGTGTATTTGAATGTGTTCTTTGTCCATATGGTTTTGTGTTTATTCAGTGCCAGTTATAAATTGATTTCTAATTTGAAGAATATATGCACTGACTTTGCCTATTTCTGTCTCTGAAAAAGAACTTTCTCACACCCTAAAGATCCTGCCCCCTGAGATCACAAAGCTCAGTTCAAGCATTCATTCTGCCGTCCCCTCCGTCCCATCTTTTTTAATTATATTCCTAATTACTCTCGTATCTGTAGGTTCTTACTTTAATGCTTGAAATAATATAAAAAAATTGAATTTCTAAATATAAGGGCGTGATTGATGCAAAGGTCCTTAAAAATTAGTAATTTAATACTGTAACCAATGGAGTCCCCAATAATGTGATGTTGATGCGACTTAAAAAAATGAAAAAAGGTTTCTTGGTTATTGGATTTGAGATGTACGGCTCATGTGATGTCAATGAATAAACTATTTGGAGGGGGAAAATTGTCTATATATTGCTACGTTAATTCAGAAAGAAAGATTCGTTCAGTCTTCACAGGAATTGTCGTTGAATATTAGACCGTGGGGGTATGTGAAGTTATCAAAATGCATATGAAATGGATGTTACACATACCGAACCTGATTTCAAACTGTCAGTGTCAAATATAGTGAGCAAATGTATAATCATTGTGTTAGGTAAGAAAAGTGTTAAAATATAAAAATAAACTTTCTTATTGCAAAAGGGTAGAGTTGGAGATACCTTCATCTTTAAAATGAACGTAAGTGAAAAATGAAGATAACATAATGAGTGAAAATTGTCAAGATAAAAGTAAGCAAACAGGAACATTCCACGATACCGAAACATATTTTACATACAATGAAAATGTCAATAACCTGTGGCACAGCAGATAATGTCACGACAATCATTTTTATATTAAACAATTGAGAAAATATTCAATGGTTAGAGGACTCTAAAACTGTAAGATTGAACACAAATAATGTGATGGCTGTTTGCCTTGGAAACATTTACAAAGTTGCTTTTTAAAAATGTAGATTCAAAAAATACTTCACTTATTCTAGAAAGGCAACAAGTTGACCAATGCCGACAGAATTATTAGGAAGAAACAAATATTTGTTGATAGTGAGTAAGCATATTGGGAGATATTTTGTGGAGTTTAGGAAGTAAAAATATGACTAACTAGAAGAAGAAACGAAACGAATCATAAGGTCAAGTTTGAGAGATGTGACAATGACGGGGAATGTGTTAATACTTCCTTGTCAAAGTTATTAAAGTGTAAAGGAATTACAAGTGTACGCACGAAATATTCCCTCACAAAGCAACAATATTGCATAAAAAGCGAAGGGAACGAAACAATTTTTGGAAAAAGCTACACAAACTGCAGTATCTGCGCACCATGTTATTCCCTCCTCACATACGAAAGATTCATAATATTCAGAATTCAAACAGTCAGGATCAAACCTAGTGTTCTGATTTTATAATATTGAGTTTCAAGATATTTTTTACAAACACTCACAAAAATAAAAACAGATTAATGAAATGAGACAAACAAGGAATATTTATATAATTTTTCCGGTTATCGAAAAAAACCTATAGAATATTTTATCTAAGAATTCATCATATACGTCGTCAAGAGGTGTAGTGTTTGACGACTCACAAATGGGGAAAGTATCATCTAATAATGCCGATCAAAACGATTCAGAGAATTTCAAATACGATCAAGTCATTGACAGGTCCTTTGAAAATACTTCTGCAAATCAGGAAAAATGTAAGTAATGTCTACTCAATTAATTCTAACATAGATGAAGGAAATAATAAAAAAATACTGTATCTTCAATTTTTTAAGATAAGTATCAAGTTCCAGTAGTAACAATAGTTGATACCTAAGATAATCACAAGCCTTCCAATCCAAAAATGTGCAAATCTTCTAATGTAAAACATCCTAATTAAAGCACGATGATGCTGCAACTCACGAATGAAATCAATGAAATTTTTCCAAAAACTTACAGAGAAATAATGAAAGTATGTAATGGATATACATCAATAGATGCTATAGAAAAGGAGTTTTTTTATTAATTTTTTCATAAACAGCAAATACCGTAAGTGAAGAGGGAGAAGTACAAAGTGAACAATAATTCTTGAGATCGAGAAACGTATTCCAGTCCGTTTACTTTACGGAATTGAATAATGAAGGCATACCAACAAAGCGATATTATCAACATTTGAAAAACGAAGAATTTTCCCTCCCGAGTTATAGAAAACTTATTTGCTTAGGTAAACGAACTACAGGGCCGATTTTATAGTATTACTCACAAAGTCGCAACCCACATTCCCCGCTCTATTCCCGCCACAACTAACAGAAGGAGAGCTCAACAAAACATGCGCAGAGTGAAGCCATTTACATATCAAGAACATACATGGATCTATGTCGGAACATACAACGTATCAGGAAAAGTGAACGAAAGACATGATCGAGATAAGGGGTCATTGATCCGGAAGCTGACGTGCTTGTGAAAGGCGTAATTTAGTGTTTTTAAAATTATACAGTATATTGTAAAATGATACAATATTACCTAATCCACTAAATATTGTTGTTCAAATAAATGTTACGTTTGTTTTTAATGGTCATTATGGTGTTTAATTGTATAGAAACTGTTATAGGCAGACAATAATTTATTTGACACTTAAACTGTATCGATTTTAATTGTTTAAAGTCATCTGACAATGTGATGTAAAGTAATTTATACGAGTTGTATGTGGATTTCTACATACTGCTACCTGATTATTATGATTCCTACATCTGCTAACTTTAACATCTAATAACGTGCGTATTTTTTACAAAATACGTATCATCTTCCTCCTGCTGTAATTTTGTCTTTTCTTGCGTATTCTCTTAAAGCCTTTTTTTTCATTGTCTTTTTTTCATTGATCATTGTCCATCTGTTCAAACATGGGAAAATGTTTTGTTTTTTTTTAAATATTATTCGCTCTAAAGAAATATTCTTCTTTCCGTCTAATGTTTATGTTTAAAATATTGTTTACATTTTTAATATGCGGCGAGACAATTGTATCTACATCGTCCGTGTTTTACAAATTTCAATACAAAAAATACTCCTAATGTATGGTATACTAAAAAATGGATATTCCGTTTGCGGTTTGACTCAATTGACAAACCCAGAAATTTTGTTTTCATAACATCAGCAAATTGCGTATTGTTCATTTTCTATGACTCATGCGATTGCCTGTTGCGACTGCCAAATCTAAAACTGCATTGAAACAGTTTTTCCTAGATGAGTTGAAATGGTCATATATGTATTTGTAGACGGTCAAGTTAGATATGTAATTAAACCCAGTTTATTATTAAAATATGTTTTATTTTTAAAAACATTTGTCAATGAAATGTATAAAACATCGGAAATCGATCTTCCCATTCCGGGAACTCCAAGAAAGTAGAAAGTTGTACATTATTCTACAGTTTGAGTTTCACTTATTGAGTTTTACTTATTATATCGCTAAATTACATATGTGTAATTTTAGAAAATTCAAGAGTTTTAATCTAAATTGCCCTGATATATTATTTCTATTAATTTTTCGTACTAGTATTTCTATTGATTTAATATATTATGATATATTCTAGTGATTTAATGTTTTATGCTCTATCTGTAGAAAAATTTAAAAACTGTAATTGGTGGCATTTTTTAAGAAATTCATGATTAAGTTTTTGTCCCGATTTCACTCAGTATTGCCAGAAAACTACTGAAATGTTCGTGTCATTTCCGAAAGATTTAATTTTGAAGAAGTCTTGGCTAAGAAAATATTTTTAATCATGTAGAACTACATTATTCAAGATTAAAATGTTTTTCAACCTACTCCTACAATATTGATGTTCGAAATTTCAGAGATCTATGAAAATGCACCATTTTTATTCGTGTTATTTGCTGTATTCAAGCAAAAAATTAAACTAAAACTAGGCGCTGCAAAATGTTACACATTTACTAATTAGTTTCTTATTCTTTGAGTCGGAGTTATGTTTCCTGTTATGACACACCTCATTCCCAGCTGCAATGCAACGAGATTTAAAAGACCAATTAGGACCTCCCGTCGTGCATAACGCGCTCCTGAGGACAAATCGCGTTAAGGAGATACCTGGCGCTCCCTGATCAACATGCCGAGATACACCCTGCAGACGTGGTTATGAATCATTACATACATGTAGTGTGAATAAGTCTACAAATACTGATGCTGATAACTCTTTATTGAATATTGAGACTGGACACTTTTTATTTTTTACTTAAGGGCGCATTAACTTCTATTTCATTAGCGACCACATTATTCATTTTAAAGTTGGATCTGTGGGAGTAGTCATTTGTGAAGAGGACCGCCAGGTAGCATTTCCGCGTCCCCGCCTCTTGACACGCACACTACCCAGCGGCCAGTATTGGGAAGAAATGGGTAGGGTTTAGGATAATTCACAGGCGTTGAACTAGCCTCTGTGATGCAGTCAAGCTCGTTTTGTCGAAACAAATTTCCCATAAAATTGTCCGGGAATCGAACACGGACCTCCTTGGTGAAAGGCAATCGACTTTCGCTCTGAGCCACGAGTTGGCTTGAGTTACATATTTGTCTGATGAGTTTTCGTGAAAATGTGTCGTTTCCTCAACCAAAGCGACGACTCATAGCAAAAGCCCGCCGCAGCATGTGTTATTTTTACAACGTACCGCCGCAGCATTTCCTGTTACGTAAATTACTCAACATAGCCCTCTATCGTTGTAAGTTCTAAGAACCATTCACAGTTCTAGGAATCTTGGCATTTCTCATTCTTCTGGGTCTAGGAATAAAGTTCCTCAATTATTTTCAGATAAAAATTTCTCTTCACTTGATGAGTTATGAGAAAAATTAAAGTCTTCGATTAGATAACAATGCCCCTTCCCTCTTAAAACTCACCAAGTGTAAAGAAATGCTAATTGGAGAATACACAGCTTTCTCACATGTCTCACACACTGTTATCGGTTAGCCAAAAAATAATGGAAGGATTAAGGTATTGATGTGATGCACGTGGAACTTGAATTTTGCAGTATAGAAATGTCGAAAAGCTGAAGTACATAATGATGTGATTAATAGCTAGATTCAGAATAAACATATTAATCTAAAATATGAATAAACACATTCGTTGAATATATTAGACTGAAAGTAAACAAATCTATAAACTTCGAAAGGTTTCGTTAGAATGCAATACCGATGAAATACTGTTCACATGCTTCGATCGGGAACAAAAAAAGGTGAAGTATACTTAGCCCTGTCATCGGCTAAGAGATGGGAGTTTTTCCTAAAGAAACCGCTTGTGCAGACGTTCTTTAAAAGGGATAGAATCAAAAATTATTTTTCCCGTGTAGGATATATCTACTAAGAACAAAGCAGAACACAATTGACACAAAATGGACTCCCTTTGTTTCCAAGAAGAGGAGATTAGGCGATTTCAGCTCTTCAAGTTGCCGAGCCACGTTGATCGAGACCATAGGTCAGTGTACCTTCTCACGCTGCTACTGTACTTATTGGCTGGAGAAACAGCTTGTTTTCACTAAATACTTTTGTTTTTGTCTTGGCCTTGGTCTTTGTCTCTTTTGAATCGTTATCATAGCAATATCATTAATTCTGCTAAGCTGTATCGAAACATGAACATGAAAGGGATTGCCGGGAAATGTGACACAAGTGAAATGAAAGATGTTTTCGCGGGTCATGGAGGAAACTGTGCATGCTGCATGTATGATAATTGCAGAATTATATTAACGCATAGAAGATAACGTGTAAGTTGCAATGAAGTTGAAGACTAAAATACCATACGAGGTAGTTTATCTTCAATTGTGTTCAATGCTTGTTTTTGAAACTAGTTTTGGATATAAATGTAAATTTCACGCGCCATCAACAACTTTTTTTTCAAAAATGTCGAAGAGATAAAGAAATCATAAAAAAAAAGTCGAAGTGAGACATTTCTGTGAAATACAGTTCTAGAAAACATTCACACTTTCAAACGTACAAAATCGACAGGAAACACTGGATCCTCTTTAACCTTTAAGATAACGGAAACGTGTTTTTTGTGTTTCAATCTCCTTTCAGTGTATTCTTGTACAATTTCTAATTGTGACTTCGTATATTAATCGTTACCTTAATGCGAGTTTGATAATATTTTTCTTACACACTGCTATAGTACATTGACGTTTTATTGTAAACTGTAGTATGAAAATGGTACAGATTTACTATATAAAAGTAAGAAGTTAAAGATTGTAGATATTTGGGTACACTGGGGGGGCGGAGCAACAAAACATATACGAAACACATTAAGGAACTGAGAATGAAAGGTGCAAATCCCCAAAGAAAGTATGGAGACTTGGGAAAGAATGTGTATCGAAGAGGGGACATTGAAAGAATGGTTTGAGAATTCGGGAGGGGGGGGCTTGTCCCTTATCTGATATAACTACAAGACTATGAGGACAGAGGACTAACTAGTCGATCTTAGGTAGAGAAACTGTGCCTGAGCGATTTGTGGAGGTGTTTTGTTAATAGTCTGTGAATTATTACTCGTGCAACTTTCCTTGGCCGATGGCCTACCTACCCCCTCTCTGGCAAGGTAACCGCTCGCAGCGAACGCGAATGATAGAATTCCAAACACATTGGCGTTGGCGCGATACAGAAGACGTGAAGTAGCAAACGCAGTCGCCTGGTTGTGTTTTCTCAAAAATAAAGAAATGGCCGAAGTAGATACAGGTACTTCACAAGACATACCTCGAACTCCTGAAAAACTTTGAATGCAAATTATTGAGAAAATTGCGAAGGCTGACTGATTTTCCAAAGGCGGGCATCGCTTCATCTAGTGGCCTGTTTCCTAACTAATACTCCCTCTCTACCCGCATTTCTCATGGCCGTCGATCAAGAAAAGTTGCGAGGATGTTATATGTAAGGTGACAGATCAACACCAAACGAATTCTAAGGCAGCGCCATCACAAAGGGGCCACGAACCGCACGCGATCTTCCCTTCCTCATCCTTGCCTCCTGCTGCCCTCTTCCACTCCCCTTACTCACACACACACGTACACGCACTGTACTTCAACACACATATCGGAAAACCATTCTGGAGCTCAGAGATTCCCCCAGCGGGGGCGGTGTCTTGCTGAAGGGGATTTCAGAAAAGGGGTGGAAAAAAGTAAGCCGTGACTCGCGCATCTTTCCTTGAACGATGCATTGAAGAAATACAGGTAGAGTGGGGGTATTAGTTACGAAATCTGCCACTAGATTTTATGAAGCATTGCCAATCACTGGAGAATCAGTCATTCCTTCGCAAGTTTCCAAATAATTTGCGTTCTAACTTTCTTAGGAGTTCGAGTTATCTCCTGAGATGAATCTTTATCTGCTTCGGTCATTTCTTTAGATGTTTTTTTGAGAAAATCACGGACAGTCGTTCTCGTCTTCAATAGGATATAATTTCTGTTTTGTGCCAGTGAAGATGTGTTTGGAATGTTGGCATCAGTGCTCGCTGCGAGGTTTCGCCTTCAACTGTGCATTGTGCCAGAGAAGGGAAAGCAAGGTCATCGTTCAAGAAAAGTTGCGCGATTAATACTGGCGGTAGCAAGCGTGACACTCACTGACCATGATGCGACCGAAATCACTAAATCCTCACTCATTCTTTAAAATACATCCCGTAAGTTACTTTTCTCCCTGGTTTTAGACACGAGTGATCGTTCAAGAGTCAGTACTTGTCATATTCATTACACAGCAAAGTTTTCTAGGTTATAATTCATTCCGTCAGATTTACTCGACGTATAAATGTGCCAATAAAAGACAGCAATAAAGTTGTGTTCTCTGTCCATTCCTACAGATCACTGTTCAAAATCTGCTTGCACATGAGACATTGTATTCAAAGAAGTTTAACTGCTATGAAACATATTCCTATGAATAGTCTCTGCTAATCTAATGTTTTTTCTATCCCCTTTAAATCTCACTATAGATTTTTGTCGTAAATGGAATATTATTTATGAATAATCTTTATTTTTACAATTTCATTTTTACACCGAATAGCGCACTTATTGATTATTCTGCTTTATAATTCCTAATAACAAGGAGCGTAATACATTTTGCGACCTTGCTGTGGAAACGAAGGTCTACTGATTGGTTTAATATTTTCTCCATCAACGTCTTTTAGATATTTAAAAGATGCAATCTGCAAGAAATACAAATAAATCAATATTTAAAAATAAATAAATGTAGTAAATGGCTTAATGTTCAAATTAAACTTTTGCCAATAGCAATATTACTATCATGTGCATGAATCATTCAGCATAAATTATATACATCAAGCAATTAGAGTTGATGTCATTTTACATCACATTCCATTATTGTACCATAGTTTCAGGGATTTGAAGATGACCTCCCACTGACATGAGCTTGTTTTCAGCATCAAAATTTGATATTAAATGACCCCCTTTGGCCAGTTAGTGATATTTTTTCGATGCAGGGATTGAAAACTTCAGGAAGATATTTGTTTACATACCTCTTCTGGGCTAAGACAAAATGCTTGATCAAAAACGATCCAAGTAACTCCAACTGTGCCTGGTGGTGTAGTGAGTGATCCATTGTACATGTACATACCACAATCCGTTCCCCATACGTCCAACAGACGGACTGTTATTTTTGTACTTTTAGGTGCCTTAGAAAAGTTATGTAGAACACCTTCTGTCATCTCTATTCCATCCATTTCACTTTCATTACACTCCTGCACAGTCAACAAAAAGTTATTTCCTGTCTTTCAAAAATGTGAATAATTTGTTAAAATGGATGATTTTGAGAACGAAATTTAAAATATTTGAACATGGCATTGTACACACCTGATACACAGTGCTCAAAATCAGTGTTTTGTTTCTCTCGTAGTCTTTGTAATTTACTTGCATTTCCAAAACGTTTCTGAAATATAATAATAATAAATAAATAAATATATAAATATTAATATAATAATATAATAATATAATAATATAGTAATATAATAATATAATAATATAATAATATAATAATATAATAATATAATAATATAATAATATAATAATATAATAATATAATAATATAATAATATTAATAATAAAGATAATGTATTTTTTACATTTTGTGTCGATTGTCATACTTTTGCGACTTTGCCGGCTAGCTAACGATGATTCCCCTGACTGGGCCTAGTTCAATTCCCGCGCTTGGGGGTAAGAGAGACATGAGGCGAACATGGCGTATTCCCTTCACCGTAACTAGCAATCTCTGCCTGCCTTATGTTTCCTTCTTCATACAGCTACATAAACTAAGATCATTTTTAAGGGAAAGCTACAACTCTATTTTTACCTTGACCGGCAATCGAACCCGGGGACCACGCCACGGGAAACTGCCACAATGCCCATGAGCCATCCTAGAGACTTAATAATAATAATAATAATAATAATAATAATAATAATAATAATAATAATAATAATAATAATAATAATAATAATAATATGTGAATAAAATATCTATAATAGCCAGTTTGGCGGTGTCTATAGCCAAGTACAGTTTCGGACTAGTGGACTGGAATGAGCAATACATTTGAATCTTGGATCGAAAAACACAAAACGAATGGATCGAAGAAGACTAGGCAAGACACTCGGGCACTGAACGTCTAATAATACTTAACATGAAATGTGAGTCATAAAAAATGTTAAAGAAATCGTGGAGAGACAAACTATTCGATGGACAATACCTAAAAGGAATGGAGAAGGTGAAAATTAATAAAGATCAATCATTTATGTAGCTTAGAATGGCAAGAATTAAGCCAGAATCCGAAGCAGTTGTAAAAGCTGTCCAGATAAGGCGTTGAAAACACGAAGTTGTAATAAAGCGCGTCTCAAAAATTTCCAAGATAATAAATGCCGCATTTGCCAGGAACAAGTAGAAACCATTGATGAGATCGTTTCAGCTTGTCCAATTCTATAAAAGATTGAATACTTGAGAACACACGATTGAGTGTGTAGTTACCTCCACTGGCAGATCTGTAGGGCTCTCGAAGTTCCAAATACTTACCACTTCCAGTGATACAGTCAGTCATCAAAACCCGAGACTTTTGTTAGACTCTACAATATTGTACGACCAACAAATCCAATCTGTTTGAACGCACGTAACGACAAACAAACCTGATATTGTTATCCGAGATCGGGAGGGAAAACATATCTACTTGTAGATAGGTCTGTGCCTCAAAACAACATAACTAAAGAGATAGTTAATCGTCATAAATACAAGAGTTTGAAAATGGTGATCGACCGAATGTGGGGCTCAAAAGCACAGATCGTCCCGATAGTTATCAGAGCTCTGGGGTTTATTCAAAAACATTTGTTTAAGAACTTGGCTAAACTCCCAGGTCATTGAAGAGACTGGGAAGTGCAAGACATTGCTACTTTATTGCGAACAGCCCACATTTTGCATAAAGTATTGTAGTGGAACTGACTGTCCCTAGATCTGCTCCTTAGGAAACTAGTTGCAACCTGGAGTAGATTTTGTATTCAAGTGATTCACAAGATATTTAGTCGTGAATGATGATGATGATGATAATAATAATAATAATAATAATAATAATAATAATAATAATAATAATAATAATAATAATAATAATAATAATAATAATTTAAGTTACTGCGCTATTGCGTGGGTCCGCTGCCTCGCGGCGCGCTCGCTTCGTAAATGATATTATTTATGGTTTGGTGAACTTGTTTTTGGCGAACGTTATCTAATTACTGGATTTGTCTTCTTCATGTTTATGGAGGTGTTGAGGACGTAATAAGATAAAATGCCCTTCTACCAAATCGAGATATTACCATCTACGAATGTCTATATACGAGATATTACCGTTAAAACTCTTATTGTAATGTTATCTTCTAAAATGTTACATCGACTAAAAACATTTCATCAAACCCACTAAATTTATTTTCCTATTAGGTTTTTAATTATTTTTTGTCACCCCATACGCCACAGTACGAAGAAAATATTTCCAATAGTAAAATGTTAATACTTTCAAGATTCTTCGCATCACTCATCCCGCTCCTACCCGCTGGATTGGGCAATTGCAAGATCACTTCCAAATTTTAAATCTGAACAACAGTTGTTGTTTTTTTTACGAAAATTTGTATCTAAATTACTCACAATTTTTTAAATACTTTGTAGTATAACAAGAAATTTAGTTGTTCAAAATTGAAACTAACATATGAGTTTCAAATACAAATATTCTTCGTTTATTTTTTATTACAACATCCTCACCTTTCTTCATTAACTATGTGCTCGGCAGGCCAGTGGAACTCAATGCCATCTATAAAATATTCACTCCGTTCATCCCCTATTTTAAGCACCACACTAGGGTTGGGTTTCTGAGGTCGTAGTGGGAGCATCATTTCCACTGCAACAAATACACATTGTTTTAACTCTCATATAGGAAATAAAAATATTTGAGGAGCAACTAATCAAAACGAATATGGTCCACTGGTGGAAAAAAGTGGGTTTGATATGAAATCGTGTAGTTTTTAATACTTTTTACATTCTCCAGGCTTTCAAATTTCAGGAGGAGCGTGTAGAACGTATTCAAAACTACACGATTCCAGATCAAACTTATTTTTTTCTACCAGTGTGCAATATGCAATTTGATTAGCTCGCCCTCGTTTAGAGGAACGGTAGTACGCTTTGCTTTCGAACTCAGGTGATTCTAAACTCTACCGCAAATCTCCGTGAGATCAGTTTGAAGTGGAAGTGGAAGAGGAAAATGCCCTAAGAAAATACGGCGGGAAGTGCAGAGTTATTTTTGTGTTATTATTTTGAAAGTGTATTCAAATCCTTAGATACCCCGAAGTATACTCACGAGATCAGTAGTACTTTCGAAGTCAGGCCGCCATGTCAGTGACACGAGGTGCTTCATTTTCAGCGTAGTAGCCCAGTGCGTGAGAATGAAGCGTCCTAATAAATGAGAATTGTCTTGTTCCTGATGTGCTTTTGTGGGAAATATGTTTACTCCTACTCCTCTTTCTCTTAGCTTTCAACTCCCGCAGTTTTGCGAAAGAGTTCAAGATCACCATATCCACGTACACCATGAGCATATGGACTATAATTTCATGCATTTTAGTACACAGCACTACGAGAAACATTTATATTTATTATATTTTTACTGGTGTTATCAAAAATAGCCCAGCTTTGCCACTCATGGTATCGATTTGTCGGTTAGTATACTTTTGGCCACTTTTATGTGTTTAATATCTCTTATAAATTTTTGATGACATTAATTTTTTTTTATATATTTTAAGTATGAAAACAAGTACTTACAAAACTTTCCTGTGTTAATTAATTTCCCATTCATTTCTTCGTTTAAACAAGTACGAATTAAGGTATCATCCAGCTCATCAAGATAAAAGTAACTAAGAAGAATAGAACTTTCATTAATGTTCATCTCTTTGCAGGTTTGATAATAATCTTTCAACTTTTCTGAAACATGAAAGACACACTTTGCAGCTTGTTAGTTAGCGAGTACAAAGAGCAGTTCATATTAGACAAGAAACCAGGGAAAAGTTAACAGAGGAGGTACCCGAGAGTAATATCGGAGACATACATATCAAAATTAACAACACTTTGAATTCAAATGTTGAATGCAACCCATTTATTCCATAAAATAAATGACCAATGATAATTTACTCCATAAAATTAAATTTATCTAAATGCATTGTTTCAATCCAAGTATACAGTATTCAAAACCAATTATCTCAATTCCAGCACCCTTCGAAAATATTTATTCTTTCTAGACTTTTCTTAGATATTTCCTTCATTCTCTTCCTATCCCCAACTCCCTCCCCCTTTAACTCCCGCCCCTCTCCCCAGTTCCTCTCTGACTTCTGATTCGGACGCAAGCTTTCGTTGGACTAACGTCTCGTGATCAGTCAGTCTCTTTACTGGAATTAAACGTGACACATATTGTAGTCAGACTAAATGCTCGAGTGAGATTTGTATAGTACAATATATTATAACGGATACCACAACTCATTTTAACAACTGTAAAGTAAGTCTACTATACATTTTTAAGATTTTTATGCTTCATGAATACATTAAATGTATTCATGTAAAAGTTGAAAAAAAAAACCAACGTTTGTGATTATTATTGTTACATAATCTGAAGGTGGGGACTACCCTTCCTCGTAATGTCGTTTGAAAAACTGTATATTGTTTCAATTGTTTTATTTATTTGTTAAACTATCCATTACTAACGGCAATGTAAATGAAATACATTTATTCAACAGTGTTAAGTGTAATAAGACAATATAATTCTAATAACTCAATAAATAATTTATCAATAATTTTTATGTATAAGGAATAAATGACAGCTGAGTTCTTAAAAATCAACCCGGAGTGTCTCCGCAGTGCAGGGCAGTGCAGTGCATCTCGGAGTGAGCCTGCCTATCATCCGAGAATTGAATGTCGGCCCAGCCTGAAATAGTGACATTCTAGAGCAGACCTACACAGCGTTTTGCAATTTGTCTGACCTCGGGAGCCGCGCGCGAGCAACTGGAGTGCAAAAACGCGCAGACCAGAAGGGTGGGGATGAGTGTCATTCTAGGAGTGGGGACCGCCAATCAGAATGTGCAATTCGAACTGTAGCGCGTAGATTCAGTGTGTGCAATCCTAACTGAAGCCTCGGTAGACGCGCGCGAGCAACTGGAGTGCAAATACGGGCAGACCAGAAGGGTGGGGATGAGTGTCTTTCTAGGAGTGGTGACCGCCAATCAGAATGTGCAATTCGAACTGGTGCGCATAGATTGACAGGGCTATTGCGAGAACATGACGGACTGTTACAAACGGTTGAAGTACGAGTATCATTACCGTTTATTTTAGAAATTTTTGTTGTCGATATATGACAATGTGAAGTATGAATCAAAACGAATTAGCCTTACATATTTGATTTGGACACCAATTATAAGTGCTTGTATGGATCATAATGTAACTCGTTTCGCTACGATATAATCACAAAAGCCTGATGCTAAACAAAACGTTATGTTGATTTTTTTGTTTGATGATCACAGTAAAGAAATATTTCTTCATTAACTATGTTTCATTGAATTAAACGTAATCTATCAAATCTGAAAAACATTATTCTTAAACAATCAAGATTACTTTCTGCTCTAATTTCTGACTAGAGTACATTATATATTTCTAATTTCTAATCTACGAACAACATTTATTTATCATATTTTACGACATCATATAAAAAGATGAAGCCATTTGCGTTCTATTTAACAAGACACATAATAATCTCATGATTGCCCATAAAATATTGTAATATGGGTTTCATCGTTGGTATCTCTATTCAGCTTCGTAATGAAGTAAAATGGTCACAAAAATACGTGCTGCCAAACATTACCCTTTTTGGAATTGCCAATATTTCATTTTTATATCAATCTCGATGTAAGAGACTGCTCTCAATTTCCTCCGTTTTCCTATCATTTGGAGATTATAAAATTCCTGAAGAAAATGCAATTATTATATTGTAAATTTGTGTTAGAATAATATAATAATTTTTAAAAGAAGCCACTGCTTTAAAATATTGTTTACGAGTCACAATTAGCATAAAGTTAAAGAAAATTAAAAATACGTCAGTACGTAGCAGCGCCCAGAAGAACATAAACAGTGAAATATGACTCTCGTACTTAGAAATACGGGATATTTACCCGTATACTGTAAATAAGCGGGCAAATAATTTCACTACATGGATCATTGCATTAGACACCCAGGCATTCAATCAACGTGCCGCGTCGGCCCCCCTGTGCAACGTCAGACTTCCCTCCCCCAAAGCTGCTTCCCCCTTCCATTTGCACTTTCACTGCCTTCGCAGACGTCACAATATTTTAAAGCAGGGCTCTCTAGTGCAGAGTGCCCGCGCAAGCAGGCGTGTTGCAGGCCTGTTCTAGTGTGAACAATGCCTATACACTATGTGATTAAAAGTATCCCGAAACGTCCAAAATGATGTTATGGTGTGGTCGTGTTTTTCATGGACGGGATTTGCACCCCTTGTTTCTTCGTGTGGTACTATCACTAAACAGGCCTACGTTGATGTTTTAAACACCTTCTTGCTTCCACTGTTGAAGAGCAATTCGGGAATGACGATTGCATCTTTCAACACACTCGAATCTTTCAACACGATCGAGCACCTGTTCATACTGCACGGCCTGTGGCGGAGTGGTTACGCAACAGTAACATCCCTGTCAAGGACTGACCTGCACTTGAATCTTATCGAACACCTTTGGGATGTTTTGGAATGTCGATTTCGTGCCAGTCCTCACCGACCTACGTCAATACCTCTCCTCAGTGCAGCACTCCGTGAAGAATGGGCTGCCATTTCCCAAGAAAACCTCCAGCACCTGTTTGAAAGTATGCCTGCGAGAGAGGAAGCTGTCAAGGCTGAGGGTAGGCGTACACCCTATTGAATTTCAACATTACCGACATGAACTGCTAAGTCATTTTCACCCACGCATCCGGATATTTTTGATCACACAGTGCAAGGACGACTAAACCACGCCCGTGCGTTTCTAACGCGTGAGAGACACTAGTTTTCATTGCGTGGAGTCAGGGAGCGTCGGCCTGTGAATATTGTCATCGCCTTTACGAAAGAGCAACCAAGCGCACAAGTAAGACTATCGAATGGATTCTGCTTGTTAGTGTTTTTTAATAAACGCTGGACACTTGTTTCAACAAGAAATTTTAATTTATGCAATTCAGGGATACAATAACTTTAAAAGAAATTAGCACTATTACCACACTTGAACAATATTTATGAAGATTTCGATTCATTACTTTATTAACGGATGATAATATGTCTTTTCCCAACATATGTGACGTTCCTTCAAGAGTCAATAAACAAGTAACAAGTATAATAAGCGAAAATGTCACGGTAGTATCGCTATTTTTTACTGGAAGAAGGGAGTCCCAAGAGGAATTATAGACGGACATATGTAAACTCCTTTATTGTATTTCATGAGCCACGTCATTTTTGTTTTCAACAAACTGCTTAGGCAGTAAGTATTTTATATTTTATTTATTTGATATTATTTGTTTGTTTTTTTTCCACAAAATTCACTGTATTTCTTTTCTTTCAACTTATGTTAATGTTTCAATTTTCTCCTTCTTGCTAGAGATCCACTGTGGATGGGTAAAGTGTTTCCCGAAAGTTGACTCTGGGTAATAATTAATAAAATTATGAAACTTTTTGTGAACGATTATTTCCTTTACCATATTATTGGTTTCAACAGTTTCGGGGACTAATTGTTCCCATAATCAGGCAAAATCCAAGTACTAGCTCAAGTTGTGAGAAAAAATATGTACCAAATAGTTCCGCCATGCACTGGCGAGTGACCTCAATCAAGAGAAGTGGATGAAAGTCTTTCATTCACTCCATTTCTCGTGACTGAGTTATGCACTGTCACTCGCCAGTGCATGACGGTACTATATTGTTCTCACAACAAGAGAACCTACAACCTAAAAACCAAAATAAAGAAAAGTAAACGAAAATGCATTCAACTTTGACGTGATTAAAATAATAAATTTCAAAAACAAAACACAACGAACATATACAAGTAAACAATCGAAACGCGAGCTTTCTGAGCACAGTATGATGCGCCAACCAAAGCACGTGGCACCGCAGCTGTGGCTGATCCAACAGCCGAACGTATCCCTTCCTACAAAAATTAATAAATTCTAATGATATTTCCCCCGATTTTTGACAAATATATAATGTATACAAGGTATTACATTACTAATGGAATTGCTGTTATGAAAAATCTTTTATGAGGATTTAAGACAGTTTTGATTTTTTTAATGAGAGGGATGTTTATTTAACGGAAAAGCTCATAAGGACCTGTACTTTATTCTTAACCTCGGACGCGCTAATAGAGTCTAGCATTTCGTGTTTATTACATCAGAGGTTTTCTATATCCGGATGATATCAATATAAAATCAGTTTTTCAACTGCGACTGGCTTTATTATTTCAGAGGAGCAGTAAATTATTCATCCGCCGCTAATTCATAATTTCAATAACATTGTGCTTTTATCATACTTTATTGTACATTATTCAGACATTATATATCTTAATGCTGCCATAACACCCTTCCATGCTTCTTATACAATTATTTTATCAATTTTATAACTAGAACCGAAAGTTCACTACATCCAAGTTTACTATATCCAGAATGGACTGTGATTCGTGTAGTCAAGCCACCTCATGATGACTTGTGTGTCTTTCATCAACCTAAAGTGCGAAGTATTCTACCTTTCTATTCCTACTTTGGACTTAATCCACCCACTTTGTGCAAAGTGAACATTAAATGGCTATTTCAAAAATTAGTGTAGTGATTTGCACTTGCGACTAACAAATCACCTATAGTCACACTACAAAATTATATTTTTGTGGAAGCTTAATTTTGTAAAAAAAGGATACAAAATTTGTTTAATTATGTGATTTATTTGCACAGTGAAGTATGTAAGTAAATCAACGCAATTATCAATGAAAATCAAACCCCAAACATATTTTACTGTGATTCCATAAACACTACTGGAATGTGAACTTTGAATGGGATTAGTTTCGCTGTTCTCTATCAATTTTCCTGAAGTTGGAAGAAATGGATAAGATTATCGCCCTGATTCATGGTACGGAATAATATTTTTTTCTGTTATGGTTGTATATAGTGATTCAAATTGGGCGCGCTTGCAGCCGGGCTGTGCGCGCGGCGTAGGCTTTATGGCGGCAAACGCAGCCACTGTAACAGGAGGCAGGAGCGAGTCTCTGGTGATGGCGTGGCCTAGCGCATGTAAGGGGCGACTGGCGACGGAGCGGCAGTACTTTATTGAGCTAGAGCTCAGAGTTATGTGTGCTGTACCGTGCCTCGTTATATTGTTGGTTCTAATAGGATATTGGTTACTTTGGATTGCACTGGTAAATCTCCTGGCGACGATGACCATGTTTGGTTTGTTGGACATCTGGCATACGCGGTCGTGAGCATTGTATTGGTGCAATACGAAATTTGACTTGTACGATTTAGATTTAGATTTATTCAGTCAAAAAACAGTAAAAACTGTATGTGACGTAGGGGGGGAGATTATCTGTGCACGTTTTCTTGAATTTAAGAATTCCTTCCCGTCATTTTAACTATAAATAGTTGAAAGGTGAGTAAAAGTTGAACATAAATAAATAAAGTAATAAAAAATAAAAATAATCATAAAAATTAATAATAAAAAATAAAAATAATGTTAAATAAATAATAATAAACAATAATAATAAACAATAATAAACAATAATAATAAATAATAATAAAAAATAAAAATAAGAATAATAATAAAAAATAAAAATAAAAAATAAATAAAAAATAAAAATAAAAAATAAATAAATTTTAAAAATCGTCAGGTTAGCAATATTTGAAAAATAGTCATTTTCTTTTTTCTGAGTTATAGAAAACTTATTTGCATCGGTACACGAATTGCAGGTAAGATTTTTCTGCATTGTTAACAAAATAGTAACTCGCCCTTACCTCTACTCTTACCATTACAAGCAAAATGAGAATTCAACAAAACGTGCGCATAGTGAAGTTACATTTACGTCTAGAAGCGAAACATGGGGCTATCTCAGCATTTGCTCAATGGATCAGGGAAACTGGACAAAAACCTGATCGAGATGTAGGTCATTGACCCGGAAGCTGAAGTACATTATTTGTTACAAACATGTTAAGTCTTTTAAAAAAATATACAATACTAATGTAAACTAATTCATTATATATCACTGTTTTGTTAAAATAAACATTATTTTTCTTTTTGATAATAAGTATAGTCTCTAATAGTATAGAAACAGTTGTAAGAAGTGAATAATAAACGTTTCTTAGTGACTTGTATTTTTCGGGTCATGACAATTTCGTACTTTGATTTAGTTCACGTATGAAATGAAAATTCCATTTACTTAGATATGTTGTTTAACATGGTTATGGTGGTATTGGAAGAAATCTTAACCTAAAGTAGTTTCAATTGTGATGACATTACGGTCACTGAAACGAACTGCTTTACACGTTATCCATTTCAATCCGAAACAGTTTGCAAGATGGAATAGAATGTTCAATCTGTCTGCTTCCCTAGAGAATTAGATAGTTTCTATCTTAAAATACTTTATTTGATTATTCTAATAGTAGTTTTTGACCTAATTTTGAAATAATTTTTATAGTTTCAAATGCCTGCATCTGGTTTTATGATATTGTGAGAACTAGGGTACATGGTATGTATTTTTTATCTTGTCGATTTTATTTCTCTCCGCTTGAAATCACATTGTCAGCTCTCATGCATGGAAAGTGATTGTCCGTTGATTGGAAACTGTCGCTTCGGGGTGCGCGTACACGTATGACAAGGCAAACATATGACTGGGTGACATGAATCAATATGGATTCGACCTCGCGTATTGGAAAAACCTCCCAAGAGTATATGAGTGTAAGTTTCCATGATTTAGTATTAAAAAAACGTTAGAAAGAGAATTTGACGCACACATTTCAAAATGCCGGTTCGACGCCTATCGTCACCTCTCCGTCAACAATCGAACGGCCAGACTCATTTTCTGCACAAGTTATGTAATTATACAGATATTTTTGTAAGAAGGGACCGCTTTGACAGCTACTGCTTGGTTACTACTGATAACATATCAGCTGTCTATGCATTTAATTCGTCAATGCGTTCGTTTAGTTATCTCATTCGTAAATGGTTGTCATTACTACCTCTTGCAATGCAGTCACTCAACATGTCGTTCATTTGTTTCCCAATCTTTCAAACTGGTCCTTTCTTGGAGTAACTCCTTTATAATCATATTCGTCTGTTTTAGTTTTTGAATGTCTCAATGTTCATTGACTTTAACATTTGATGTCGATCACATATTTGAGTGTAAAATGTATCAATGAAAAATAAGAAATGCTATAAATTCAATTGATAATAAAATATAACCCGGAAAGAATTCATAGGCTTACTTTATGCTCTTCAATCGGGTATTTTAGTCACTATTACACTGAAACAATTACATTTGTATCGTGTAAAAATACTTACTTGTGTCTTCATAGTTCCAGTCTCCTGCTGTCACTATAACAATAACAAATGACAAAATGTTAAATTGTTATCTTTCGTTGCAGATTCATGGATCCAACATAGGTATCTTCGGTGATGATTTGATTACGGAAATATCATATTTTTTACTTCAAGTTTGGGCTAAGAACATGGCCACTGACATTTAATTCGTGATTTTGTCTCTTCTGACACAGCACAATACGACTCATAGAGGTAGTGAAGTTAAAAATCTCTTATCAGGCACCTCTTTTTAACAGACAACAAGTTTAGGTTCCGACATGAAATTATAGAATAGGAAACAAGAGAATTGTTTCTATCCTTTACATTGACGCGTTCTGGAGCTCATTCCACTAGTAATAATTTATCGTGGAAACAATACTAAACTATCAAGTAACGTAATTTTAAAAAATAAGACTCCAACTTTATTTGTAAAAAAATATGTGCCCTCTCTTGATATGGCTTTTTTATACGCATGCATTCCTCTCAAAAATACGTTTTTATTACTTTATCAAGAAATAATTGAACCTCACGTAAGAATCTGCATAATATTTTTGCAGATAGATAATATCCAACTTCAACTAGATTGAAGGCACTTTCTGAGAGTATGTTATTTGAAATAAAACATAAAATTTTGTGAAAGATGCGTAACTACAGCAACTAATTGCATAAATTCGAATCGGGCTACAAGCTAAGCACACATTTTTTAATTATCTTGTTTAACGTATTTCAATGCCCGAAATATTAAAATTATGTTGCTGTTCATATACTCTCCGTATCAATCAATTCTGGCTTACGTGATTCACTTTGTATAAAAACACAGAACAATTGGTTATTTGCTGGTTGTGTAATTATAGTATTCCAAAAGTAAGAATGCAAGCCCCACTAGGGTAAATCCAGTGAATTGCATGCATTATACCTACAAAAAATTAGAACTAATCTATTAGAAAATTTACTAGGTAAGGGTTTTTAAGAGTAAAGTAAAAAAATAATGTAATACAAATATGAATCGATTCTTGTCATATTGCCTACAGAAGTCTAAATTCGCATTCAAGATGGCAACAACTTACATGCAATGCAGAAGAACGAGATCACCACATGTACAGAGACTTCCCAATTTCCCATGGTGAAACTGCAATACAGGATACTCTTATTATATGAGTACATTGATTTATAGACTCTCGCTTTCATACAGCCCGTATTGATAATAGATAACTCAGATGTACTAAGTTTTTAAAGAATATATTAATTTCTGTTATCTTGTATAATTGTAATACTTTCCTGGCCTTATTAAAAACAGACACTAAAATATATTAACCATTTATTTCTTCGATGTATGACCACTAGTTGTTTCTTTTTCAAAAATCTAAATAATAAATCAAAATATTACATTCAAGTGATGGAGATTAAATCAATAAATTGTAAATCATTACAAGAAATATACTCGAAGATATTGAAATTATATATGATAAATATAATATAAATAAATATTGAAATTATTAATCAAAATCAGTTAGCATTTTATAAAAAATGATCAATGTTATAAATACTTATAAAATGCAACCTGATTTTTCACCACGTGATTTTAATAGGTAGGTATAACACAACTTGCTTTTATATCTTTTAATACTTGTCTTCCGATAACTAAGGTATTGAAGAAATTTTTCCTCTGAATAAAATCTGTTCTTCAACATTATATCTTTAAATGAGGGCATTCAAGATATGAATAGTTGTGGCGTAATTTTGAGTGAAATATGGTCAACAGTAAAAAATATGAAAAATCAGTTTTTCTAAAAAAGGTTGTAAATTTTTTCTTTAAACGTTTTGTGCGGATAGTGTGGAATGCGCTGAATAACGTGGTATAAACGTCATTTTGATGCATTATTTACATTTTTCAAAAACTACACAAACTTAATTCTTGTATTTATCACTAACGTTATGAGTGTATAGATAATTGTATTTGTTACTACAACTGCTTCAAATAGTTTTTGAAGAAGTTTCTCAAAAACTCAAGTTTTCAGTGAAAATGAACTCAAAATTGCACATTTTTAGAAATGCAGAAACATTTTCTCGAAAACGGCTCCAATTTTTTCCTTTAATATGTTTGAAAGACTAGTGCTAAAAATACTGAATTATATGACACGTTTGCCATTTTGACGTATTCTTTTGGTTTTTCAAAAACTAAACGAAGTTATTTTTTTAAATATCTCTCAATCGTCAATAATGTGTACATTATGTGCATTATCTATATATTTTTGAATATCAAAATATTATGAATTTCTTATGAACTTACTTATAAACTTAATTTCAGACTTCAAATAATTTTTGATGTTTCCCGGAAACAAAAAAATTATCCCTAAAAGTGAGTTCATAATTCTCAAACGACATTTACTCAAGAACGGCTGCAAATTTTTCAATGAAACTTACATGCCTGCATGCGTCGATTGATAGCAGTGGAAGTGACGGGGTACAAGTCCGAATAGCTATCCTACACTAAAGAGATTAGAAAACTAACGAGAACGAGAAAGTTTAAGCCATTCTGTAGCACTAGATTCAGTTATGTGACTATACATTAATAAGTAATTTAAGCGAAGGTCAATATTGCATGAATTAAATGCATGTATATCATAAGTGACTTAAGTAATGCTTTTTGCTTCTAGTCTCAGTAACTTTCAAGTTATAGGTATAACTGACTAAACCCGTGGGAATATTCTACAATTGGTAGGTCAGGCTTTTAACTGTGCGTTACATTGCGTGGTGTAGACCCAATAATTGATGTATGTTATAATATTTCCGAGATTTTACCGCCAGAAATCCGTACGATTAAATTCCACAGTTACGAATAATGAAATTAATTCTTTCGATATTTCGATTCATGAACGTCTTTTACCACCCGTACTAAAGAAAGGTGTACCCAAATACCCAATACAGATTTAAATATTATTTTGAACTTCCAAAACCTTTGTTTTGCGTACAACTAACACATACTTATTATTGCATCTGCATACTTACTTGCTAGGCTGACTTGAGGCTCTAGTGTGTCAGGGTTGTAGAGCGATATATCTCTTGTCCAAACTGTGCTTTATGTATATACTTACTTATCGCCTGTACTTTTTCCCTCTAAATAAATCATCACTTGATAACGGTGGTAATTGACTGCATTGCTGCATGCCCAATTGCTTATGTTGAAATTCCGAAACTGCTACCGTTATGACTTCAATATATTAGTCTGTTTTATCTGAACTGTCAACGAAATAATCAACAGTTGCCATTGATACACTTACACAAAGCCACGCCCACGAGGCTAGTCAGGTTAACAAGATCCCGCCAGTGACGCAAGCCTACGGACTCACCCTGAAGAAAGGAAATTTGCTGATGGAGTACTTTGAGCTTAGTATTACAGAATTATAAGTGAGAGAGTGAGGACTCCTTCCAGACGCTAAGACTACGTGGCTCATTAGATTAGTAAGCTTAGATCGTAGGACATATCATATATACCTGCAGCTTTCACTGAAAATGAGATCTGGAGCAAACCTATACAACAGTTTGCAGGTTTTTCTTACGTCCTGGAAGTTGGCTTATATTTCCTACTCTTTCTAAGTTTTGCTGATTGGTTCTAAGCCATTTTCAATAAATTGTTTACTTATTTTTGTGTGAGACAATGTTAGAAACTTAAAAACTTAGTGAATTTTCTGATGCTTTTGTCGTCGAAATATTCAGAAAAATGTTAATGGATTCACTACATAAAATAAGAGATAAATTGCAATTTTGTCCTTTAATACAAAAATATAAATAATAAATAATAATATTTTTTTAATTTTTCAATTGCATGTTTGTTTATAATAGTACATTATGTTAATACTTCCTTATAAATGATTGGTCATCATTAAAATAATTAATTTCACACTTCTTTGTTGCCAAATATACTATTATAAAGAAATAACTTAAAGGGGTCGGAAATGACCTTGCTCCACCTCTAACGTAATTCCGGCAAACTCCACTTCCCCACGGTTAATATGCACATTTCCGGCACTTTGTAAACACTAATGTATTTGTGACTTAAAGTGCTTCAAAAGACTTCTCATGAAGTTTTTCGAAAACTCAAAAATTTCTGTGAAAAATAGCTTCAAATTTCGAATTTACAGTAGCGTTTGTACGCCATTTCCTTGTTAAGGGATCCAAATTTTTCAAAGAAAATTGCCATTTAAGACCAGATTTTACTGTTCTTTAACAGTCTTAAAATAATATTTCAGTTCTACTATTAGGAAACCGAAAAATTAAGAAAATATACAAAAAACGCACTTAAGACGGCGATAGATGGCAGCTGGCAAGAGTATGTGGCAAGTCCGAGTAGCTAGCCGAGACCAAAGGAAATAGATATCTCTTCTAAGGAGCTCATTTCTTTCGTGAACACAGTAATGAACTGAATCAGCTGAGCAATCAATCCTCACGAATTCGCTCCTCACGGTACGAGTTTTCGCAGCGTTCTCCAACAAATATTTACTTCTTTTTCCCCAACATTTACTTTCTATTAAAAGTAAAAGGTTATGCACACCAAAAGAAGAAATGCATTTGCTCGATAGTAAATGCTTTTACCATTTATTTTAGACTTGAAGTAAAATCTAGGTTTTTATTTACACTACCCCATATGTTTTATCGTCCCTTGATACATATGTGGAGAAAATGTGAAGAAAGAATTTCGAGCGGTTTTTGAGAAAAAAAATGTTTTCAAAAATTAAAAATTGCCTGTATTGAAGAAAATTACTACTTTTTTCGAAAAAGTGAACATTATTTCTAGGTGTGTCTTTAAAAAACAGATTTCATTAAGGAGAACTTTATATATCCTCATTAAAGTATCTCTACGTGTCTTATCTTTAAGAGTTTGCAGAATATTTCCGCATATATTCTGGTATTTATGCATTTTTTATCTATATCCATTTCTTAAGGAACGTTATGTTGTAGCCCAAATATTTGAAATGGCTAATTCGTTCCAGCATCGTATTTTCCAAAATTATTTTGGTGCGAATAGGATGCTTTCCCACAAATGCCGTTGTTTTGGTCTTCGATTTTGAAATCTTTAGAATGTATTCTTTGCAAGTTTGGTGTAATTGATGGATAGACCTTCGTAAGTCATCCTGACTTTCTTGTATTTTAATTTGATCATCAGAAAAATGGAGTGTAAAGTACACTCCATTTTTAAGCTTAATTCTTAGGCTGATTTTGGTTTTCCATTCTCAAATGACGTCACCCAAATATATGTTAAACAATGTCGCGGAAAGGATACATCCTTGGCGAACTCCTTGGTTTGTTTTTATTTCTTTTGAATATTGTTCTTCTAGTTCTCAACTAACAGAGGTATTCTAATACAGAGATTTAATGTCATTCATTAAATGGTGTGGATACCCTCTTCTTTCCATAATTTCCCTTAAAGTAGAGCGGTTGTATTGACATTGTATATAATAATCTAAATAAACTGTGTATAGCTCACTTGTGTCTGGGTTCTTGTAGTGTATATCCCTGCCCACGACGTACATTATGTCGCGGCTGGCTGGACAATTCTAAGACGTGTTAGCAACGCCGCGAAGTCGTTTAAAATGTTATATTCACTGGGGGCTCATTTTGAGCGCGCGATGTTTGAAATGGACGATCTTAACCCAAATTTACACCTAGGAGAGCTTATAATTGTTTATTTGAGGTTATGCGCCAAATTTAAATAACTTTCATAAATTCATGAACCAAACCAATCATTTCACCAAACTTGAATTTGTCGTTTACATGCATGCTTCAATAGAAATTAATTCCAATTTAAGAAAATCAGAATTCAACGTCTATCAAGTATATAAAATATTTTTAGTAATGATTGTGAGTTCAGACAATTATTGTTGCTTATTACTTCTACCAAATTTTAATTTGAAAGGGATATACCTTCACGAAACGTCCAACTACCTATATACAATTATTTGGTCACAAATTAATGTGGAAGATATATTAGAATAAAATTTTTCAGACAAAATAGATTGGATCGAAGAGCTACCTTAGAATGTAGTAATATTCGTGCAACTTTTCTTGAACGATGACCTTGAACCCCCTCCCTTGTGCAAGAAACAGTTGAAGGCAAAAGCTCGCAGCGGGCACTGATGACAACCTTCCAAGTGTTAAAACTTCGTTGGCGCGAAACAGAAGCTAGTGAAAGCCAGTTGCTATTATAGTGCAGAACCTCTGTTCAGGCTTTTTGTCAAAATCAAAAGAAATAGCTGAGTCAGGTCCAGGTCCTTCAAGGGAGTCTCCTAAAACTCCCGAAAAAGTTAAGAGGACATATAGAGGCGAACGCAAAATGATTGAAAAAGTGGTGCATGCATGTGAAATGGAAAAGGGGAACAATGTTTTGTTGCATCCTCTGAGTCATGCTCTAGATCGGGCTTCTGCGTATACTGGAGCCAGTATTTCCACTATACGAAGAATAAAGTTAAAAAGAGCCAATGACCCTTCACAATCCCCCGTAAAAGGTAACATTTAAGGAAATCAATTTATCATACTCTCGGAAATTATATTTTTTACATACTATTTCCATATACTTTACACAGATCTTCAAATGAAAGGCTGATTTATAGTACTTTAAGACATTAAAAATGTTCGCCTTGTTAGTTCCTCTTTAGACAGTCACAATTTATAAGAAGAAAGTATTACAATAAATGTATTACAATAAAAGTATTTCTCACTAGAGGCAAACAAAAGTCAATAAATTAACCAGTCATGTATTAAAAAATGTGAGGAGCAATTTTAAATACAAATCTGACACAGAACATTTCTATTAAAGATGTACTGAGAGCAAAAATCAATTAAGCTAAAATGAAAAAGTTGCGAATACTTAAAGTACAAATCTTAATAATCTATTATTTTCTGGAACTGAATATTACTTTACTACAATCAGTCAATGAATAATTGTTATTGAGTATTATTTTTATAATTATGGCATAATATAATATTAAAAAACAAAAATATTAATGTTTATTAATTTTTAATTTGAATTGAATCTCTTTAAATTGAATTGAATTGAATTCCCTTCCTCCATAATCAGTATTGCTGTTTGGTATCCACTCATTAAAAACAATGATGGTTTAATTAAATAACATTTAATTATGATATAATCTAATGTTTTAACATGTCTTTATTTTTAATCAACTTTGCCTTATTGACTTCAAAATGATTTTAGTTTTTTTCTGATCAGCAAAATACGAACATCTTCATTTTGCTGGGCATTAAACTTGGTTGCATTATGACATAAAAATGAATTCCTTCTTCTCAATTCTGTCAACACTAATATTGTTTTTAAACATCTAATTACTTATGATATTATGAATCAACCATTCATTCTAAAAATTTGGAAACAATTGTGAAAAGATGTAAAAGGAAAATATAGATATACTTCAATTATAATAAATTGGACACCTCTGTAATTATTAAACTAAGGCATCCTATCTTAAAATATATAAAATGGAATTTTGATGTCATTGCGTCATCATTTTTTGCTAATTTGAAATATTCCATAATATTTACATATTATTTAAGGGCTTATTCTTTTCTTTTTTATATTAGAACAAGAACAAAAGGTAAGGTTGCTGTTGATGATTTTGACAAGAGAGTTATTCGAGATACAATCCAGCATTTTTATTCAGTAGAAAAAATTGTTCCATCATTAGAAAAACTTCTACCTGTTCTGCGAAAAAAGATTAATTGGAAATGGGGGAGAAGCTCTCTTGGAAAAACATTGCACAGCATGGGTTTTTTTTTGGAGAAGAGTTCAAAATAAGAGAACTTTGCTTCTGGAGAGAGCCGATATTGTGGATTGGCGAACTCGTTTCATTGTACAAATGAAACATTTCCGAGAGAATGGGAGAGAAATTTTTTACCTAGACGAATCATGGATCGACAGCAATCTTACTGTGAGAAAATGCTGGCAAAGGAAAGATGTTATTGGTGTCACTGATTGGGGAAGTACATCTAAAAGATTTATTGTTGCTAGTATTGGTTCCAAAAATGGATTCATTGAGGAGGCTCAATTAATATTTAAAGCCAAATCAACAACAGGGGATTATCATGGTCAGATGAACTCAGAAAATTTTGAAAGATGGTTTTGTACAAAAATACTTGACAATCTGCCTCCTGAATCAGTAATAGTGCTGGACAATGTATCGTATCACAGCAAACAGGTAGAAAAAACCCATGCAGATATGACACCAAAATAACCATGGTTCAATGGTTAGAAAATAAGGGCATTTCATGTGATATGTCCATGAGAAAAGAAGCACTATTTAAAAAAATTAAGGAAAATAAGCCTGCTCATAAGACATATGTTGTAGATGAAATTGCAGCAAAAAAAAGGCCACACAGTAATTCGTCTGCCCCCATATCATTGTGATTTGAACCCCATAGAACTTGCATGGGCTAAAATCAAAAGATATGTCAGAGAGCAGAACATTTCAGGAGATATGTCGGCAGAAAATTTACTTAAGCTCACTAAATCAGCTTTTGCACAAGTATCACCATCAGACTGGGAAGGTTATTGTAGACATGTGATAAAACCTTGAGGTGGAATATTGGACCAATGATGGCATTTTAGAAATGTCCATTGATGATATTATTATTAACACCTCCTCACGGTCCAGTGATGAGAGTGAAGATTTGCATTCATCAGAAAACTCTGATTCTGATTAATTTGACCATTACCCGATTACGACACCAAACGCGGACTTGACATTAAAAGCTTCGATTATGACTAACTTGCTCTCAAAAGGTAGGGTGGATGGGAGGGCAAGTGGGGAACTCGATGTGTAGACACCTCCACGTGGTGAGTTCTGGGTAATTTCGACAAAAATGCTTGTCAAAATTAGCGAAGATCTACACTATCTGACTGCTTAAATACATTTTCATTCATCTAGTGTCCCTGCTGTTGCCTTCCCAGGGCGATGACGTGGCCGCACAAGATGCAGGTTTCACTTTCATTTCAAACACGTTGGCATTACTTAAAATACTCTAGTGGCCGACTTCGTAACTAATACCCCCACTCCTCCCGAAATCGTCTATCCATCGTTCAAGAAAAGTTGCACGAATATTAGTAGGTGTAAAATGAAGTAGTGGGTGTAAAACTGAATGTGTGATTCCTTTAACAAAATGTTAATAAACTCTTACCCATACCAAGAAAAATGTGAAAAGAATATTTCATGCAAATCAGAAAGGGCTTATATTGTCGTTTTTTATACAACAGGTGCAGAGTTTGCATCCAGATTCATGCAAGACGGCATGTGCTCTGCAACAGATGTCGTTGCAGCTGCTGCAGGAAAAGCTCCGGCTGAACACATGTGGGGTTCTTCCAGTGGACAGGACTCTCTTGCTGAGTGCAGCTGCATGCGTATTCACCAACGTGCACATCTTGATGCAATTTGCGACTGGGGAAGCTGAAGATCCATTAAGAGATTTCAGATCTTAAAATTTCCTTAGACGCGTCATTTTTCGGAACGTCGCACTCCAGCTTTTCTGATGGGAACCTTGCAATCGGTTGCAAAATCGCTCAACACAAGATGTCACCAAATCTAGTAAACGTACAGCAACATCAGAGCGAGATATTGAGTTTTTAAAATGCAGCGGGTCTACGAGACCCATGTGCTCCAACGAAACTTTAATTATAACTATATGTATCGTATATTGATGATAGTAACATATGTTATTTTCACATGAAAAAACTGTTTTAGATTCCTAGTTTCTCCAATTACACAGGTCAACATGGCTTTTCCTTTTTTTGATTTTGACACTTGTTTTATATGTAAGTTGGTCACCTGAATTCAATAATGCCATTACTTTTGCTCTATCACATCACAATTTGTAATAATTTCAATAACTGTGAGAATATACACATTATTTTCATAAACATTATTATTCGTGATAGTTAATTGATTACGTCAGTTCATTTTGAATGATTTTGTAACAGAACACAGATGGCAGCACGCTACAGTAATGTATTCATAGGGCTATGAATACATGTAGATCCAGGATTATAATAGCAGCCCTATTCAAACGTTAAATCAACCATTGGTGACTAATCGAATGCATCTCAAGCAGAATGTTTTTAGCTAGTTCGTTTGTTTAAATATTTGTTGTGCAGAGTTAAGAAACTGGTCGAAGGGTAAGAGGAACACACTGAGATTTTGAGTTCCTATGATGTGGTGCGAGGCAAAGAACCATCTAAATGATTGTTATTTTTGTATTTGCAAAGTAAAAGGATTCAATACGAAGAACTCCTTGCTTGAACAAATAAAGTTAGAATTGGTTTCAATAGAGCCAACCTAAAGAAAATGAGAGCAAATTTGCAAGTACGTATTGACTTACCCTCGCACTTTATTACAATAGATGTGTAAAGTAGTAATATAGTAGTATAAGAGAAAGCTTTGTAACTGTGGAAAATAGTTTTCCAGCTTTTTAACGGAAATACAGAAATGGGTTAAAATGGGATGTTTTGTCCTTGTGCATGCACATCACTGTACTGCGAAATGTGTGCATCAACAAAGATGACGATCCTTTTGCCCTGATGAAAAGTCAGTTGGAACGTGATAGGAAAGTCATTATCTTCATTTTTCTGTAATACCTCAGATATTGTTAGAGCAACCCCAACTTACCACCTTCTGCTTGTGCATGATCTTGGCTGACCGGGTGACGCCGCGTCGAAGGCTGTGTTGCCAGCGATTCGACCATCTTGTCGTGGTCTTCCTCAAGGCAGGTATGGCTGAGGAAGACCACGACAAGATGGTCAAAACGTCGGCATCTTTCGTCGAAACACAGCCTTCACGTTCCAATTGACTTTTTATAAGGGCAAAAGGATCGTCATCTTTGTTGATGCACATATTTCATAGTACAGTGATGTGCATGCACAAGGACAAAACATCCCGTTTTAAACCCATTTCTGTATTTCCGTTAAAAAATTCGAAACACAGCCATCGACGCGGCGTCAGCCGAACATCCAAGATCCACGCACATGACTCTGGCCGCGGAAGCCTACGACTTCACCTTCTGCTTAGTTGCGCGGCGGCTCTGAAAATTTGGGGAGGGGGATTCGTCAGGCGAGAAATGCGGCATGATTGAAGTAGAACTTAGTTGGACATGAATTTACTGAGTCTAAAAGGTACGTGTACCAGAAAGGGAGATGAGAGGTAGTGGCTGATCATATCAGAGAGTGTGAAATGAATGCAGGTGCGCGCCAAAACTATCGTAAATCAATAAGGTCGCTCCTGCGGCATCCTTCTCTGTTGCGGGTGTGATGAAACAGCGCGACCTGATATCTGCGGCCCGCTGCCGGACTTGTGGTTCATGGCGAGCGCGCAGGGGTCTGTCGAGACATGCCACCCCTCCAGGTGAGGCCGGGCAACTGGCCACTCAGCCCTTCTTGGAAAAGACACCGAAGTGTTTGGACGTGTGCTGAGAGCGAGTCAGGTGGAGAGAGTAGCCATTTTGTTAAGAGAGTGCAAGGAAGGACAATTACTTATTCAGAAGCGAGCTGTAGAGCGGCGAGAAGTCAATACGTTGAATTGCATTTACTTTGTCGCAACAGAACATTACGTGGACACTGCGAAAACTACTGGAACGATTAGGACGAGGAAGAATAGTAGCCGCGAGAACGAGGGTCGTGAACTATCACAAGTCGTTTGTAGAGATGTGTATTTAACAACGCCAGCCCAAAGTGCTGTAAAGAACGCGGAAATACACCGTTATCAATTACACTTAAAGACTTTGTAACACGCGTCGGCGTGCTGCTAGTCAAGTGCATCGAAGAAGGAAGAGTAGACGTGGATTCTAGAGCCGGGCGTGAATAAACGCGAGAAGAAAGAAGAGTACTCGTGGGCCTGGAGGTATCAGGACGAAGACAGCGGTTTCGAGCGACATCGCGGACGCCTTGCCTGGGAGAAGTGACCGTGCGGCCGGGATTTGGGACAAGGCCAGGCGTACGGTGACGACGGGAAAACGGAGGTCGGCACAACCCGCTGCTGAGAGCGCGACGGCAAAGATAAACAGAATTTGTAACGGGAACCTAGGGCAGGCGGCGCTGCGAGCACGCCAGCAGGGCAGATGAATCCGGTAGCTTTCGTTGCGGTCAATGGTACGAGTGAAAATAGCAAAAAGGGGCCTTGTAATTCGTATAGAACGTTTCATTCATGTATAATTCCTAATGGTATATACATTATAAATAGTTGTGTAATCTAATCAGTAGCTGTGTTAACGTGTTGCATGCATTCTGAACTGAGAGAATTTAATAGAGAATAAGAAATAATTTCTTTGTTTTGTGGTGATTGAGTAAAGTATATTGATATTTTACAAACGTTGCTGGTCAAGCAAATAATTACCGTGCACGGGTTTTCATAGAGTGCAGTTAATTTGAAAGAATTAATCATTTAAATGGGTGTCCGTAATATCGAAGTGTTTCAAAAGGGTGATTCCATGTCTTTATGGTGTATTTGAATGTGTTCTTTGTCCATATGGTTTTGTGTTTATTCAGTGCCAGTTATAAATTGATTTCTAATTTGAAGAATATATGCACTGACTTTGCCTATTTCTGTCTCGGAAAAAGAACTTTCTCACACCCTAAAGATCCTGCCCCCTGAGATCACAAAGCTCAGTTCAAGCATTCATTCTGCCGTCCCCTCCGTCCCATCTTTTTTAATTATATTCCTAATTACTCTCGTATCTGTAGGTTCTTACTTTAATGCCTGAAATAATACAAAAGCATTGAATTTCTAAATATAAGGGCGTGATTGATGCAAAGGTCCTTAAAAATTAGTAATTTAATACTGTAACCAATGGAGTTCCCAATAATGTGATGTTGATGCGACTTAAAAAAACGAAAAAAGGTTTCTTGGTTATTGGATTTGAGATGTACGGCTCATGTGATGTTAATGAATCAATTATTTGGAGGGAAAAAATTGCCTATATGTTGCTACTTCTAATTCTGAAAGAAAGATTCGTTCAGTCTTCATAGGAATTGTCGTTGGACCACGTTGACCGTGGGGGTATGTGAAGTTATCAAAATGCATATGAAATGGATGCTACACATACCGAACCTGATTTCAAACTGTCAGTGTCAAATATAGTGAGCAAATGTATAATCATTGTGTTAGGTAAGAAGAGTGTTAAAATATAAAAATAAACTTTCTTATTGCAAAAGGATATAGTTGGAGATACTTTCATCTTTAAAATGAACGTAAGTGAAAAATGAAGATAACATAATGAGTGAAAATTGTCAAGATAAAAGTAAGCAAAAAGGAACATTCCACGATACCGAAACATATTTTACATACAATGAAAATGCCAATAACCTGTGGCACAGCAGATAATGTCACGACAATCATTTTTATATTAAACAATTGAGAAAATATTCAATGGTTAAAGGACTCGAAAACTGTAAGATTGAACACAAATAATGTGATGGCTTTTTGCCTTGGAAACATTTACAAAGTTGCTTTTTAAAAATGTAGATTCAAAAAATACTTCACTTATTCTAGAAAGGCAACAAGTTGACCAATGCCGACAGAATTCTTAGGAAGAAACAAATATTTGTTGATAGTGAGTAAGCATATTGGGAGATATTTTGTGGAGTTTAGGAAGTAAAAATATGACTAACTAGAAGAAGAAACGAAACGAATCATAAGGTCAAGTTTGAGAGATATGACAATGACGGGGAATGTGTTAATACTTCCTTGTCAAAGTTATTAAAGTGTAAAGGAATTACAAGTGTACGCACGAAATATTCCCTCACAAAGCAACAATATTGCATAAAAAGCGAAGGGAACGAAACAATTTTTGGAAAAAGCTACACAAACTGCAGTATCTGCGCACCATGTTATTCCCTTCTCACATACGAAAGATTCATAATATTCAGAATTCAAACAGTCAGGATCAAACCTAGTGTTCTGATTTTATAATATTAAGTTTCAAGATATTTTTTACAAACACTCACAAAAATAAAAACAGATTAATGAAATGAGACAAACAAGGAATATTTATATAATTTTTCCAGTTATCGAAAAAAATCTATAGAATATTTTATCTAAGAATTCATCATATACGTCGTCAAGAGGTGTAGTGTTTGACGACTCACAAATGGAGAAAGTACCATCTAATAATGCCGATCAAATCGATTCAGAGAATTTCAAATACGATCAAGTCATTGACAGGTCATTTGAAAATACTTCTGCTAATCAGGTAAAATTTAAGTAATGTCTACTCAATTAATTCTAACATAGATGAAGGAAATAATAAAAAAATACTGTATCTTCAATTTTTTAAGATAAGTATCAAGTTCCAGTAGTAACAATAGTTGATACCTAAGATAATCACAAGCCTTCCAATCCAAAAATGTGCAAATCTTCTAATGTAAAACATCCTAATTAAAGCACGATGATGCTGCAACTCACGAATGAAATCAATGAAATTTTTCCAAAAACTTAGAGAGAAATAATGAAAGTATGTAATGGATATACATCAATAGATGCTATAGAAAAGGAGTTTTTTATTAATTTTTTCATAAACAGCAAATACCGTAAGTGAAGAGGGAGAAGTACAAAGTGAACAATTATTCTTGAGATCGAGAAACGTATTCCAGTCCGTTTACTTTACGGAGTTGAATAATGAAGGCATACATACCAACAAAGCGAGGTTATCAGCATTTGAAAAACGAAGAATTTTCCCTCCCGAGTTATAGAAAACTTATTTGCTTAGGTAAACGAACTACAGGGCCGATTTTATAGTATTACTCACAAAATCGCAACCCACATTCCCCGCTCTATTCCCGCCACAACTAACAGAAGGAGAGCTCAACAAAACATGCGCAGAGTGAAGCCATTTACATATCAAGAAGTATAGAACATACATCGATCTATGTCGGAACATACAACGTATCAGGAAAAGTGAACGAAAAACCTGATCGAGATGAGGGGTCATTGATCCGGAAGCTGACGTGCTTGTGAAAGGCGTAATTTAGTGTTCTTAGTATTATACAGTATATTGTAAAATGATACAATATTACCTAATCCACTAAATATTATTGTTCAAATAAATATTACGTTTGTTTTTAATGGTCATTATGGTATTTAATTGTATAGAAACTGTTATAGGCAGACATTAATTTATTTGACACTTAAACTGTATCGATTTTAATTGTTTAAAGTCATCTGACAATGTGATGTAAAGTAATTTATACGAGTTGTACGTGGATTTCTACATACTGCTACCTGATTATTATGATTCCTACATCTGCTAACTTTAACATCTAATAACGTGCGTATTTTTAACAAAATACGTATCATCTTCCTTATGCTGTAATTTTGTCTTTTCTTGCGTATTCTCTTGAAGCCTTTTTTTTCATTGTCTTTTTTCATTGATTATTGTCCAACTGTTCAAACATGGGAAAATGTTTTTTTATTAAAATATTTTTCGCTCTAAAGAAATGTTATTCTTTCCGTCTAATGTTTATGTTTAAAATATTGTTTACATTTTTAATATGCGGCTAGGCAATTGTATCTACATCGTCCGTGTTTTACAAATTTCAATACCAAAAATACTCCTAATGTAAGGTATACTAAAAAATGGATATTCCGTTTGCGGTTTGACTCAATTGACAAACCCAGAAATTTTGTTTTCATAACATCAGCAAATTGCGTATTGGACATTTTCTATGACTCATGCGATTGCCTGTTGCGACTGCCAAATCTAAAACTGCATTGAAACAGTTTTTCCTAGATGAGTTGAAATGGTCATATATGTATTTGTAGACGGTCAAGTTAGATATGTAATTAAACCCAGTTTATTATTAAAATATGTTTTATTTTTAAAAGCATTCGTCAATGAAATGTATAAAACAGCGGAAATCGATCTTCCCATTCCGGAAACTCCAAAAAAGTAGAAAGTTGTACATTATTCTACAGTTTGAGTTTCACTTATTGAGTTTTACTTATTATAACGAAAATTACATATATGTAATTTTAGAAAATTCAAGAGTTTTAATCTAAATTGCCCTGATATATTATTTCTATTAATTTTTCGTATTAGTATTTCTATTGATTTAATATATTATGATATATTCTAGTGATTTAATGTTTTATGCTCTATCTGTAGAAAAATTTAAATACAGTAATTGGTGGCATTTTTTAAGAAATTCATGATTAAGTTTTTGTCCTGATTTCACTCAGTATTGCCAGAAAACTACTGAAATGTTCATGTCATTTCCGAAAGATTTAATTTTAAAGAAGTCTTGGCTAAGAAAACATTTTTAATCATGTAGAACTACATTATTCAAGATTAAAATGCTTTTCAACCTACTCCTACAATATTGATGTTCGAAATTTGAGAGATATTTATGAAAATGCACCATTTTTATTCGTGTTATTTGCTGTATTTAAGCAAAAAATTAAACGAAAACTAGGTGCTGCAAAATGTTACACATTTACTAATTAGTTTCTTATTCTTTGAGTCGGAGTTATGTTTTGTGTTATGACACACCTCATTCCCAGCTGCAATGCAACGAGACTTAAATGACCAATTACGACCTCCCGTCGTGCATAAAGCGCTCCTGAGGACAAATCGCGTTAAGGATATACCTCGCGCTCCCTGATCAACATGCCGAGTTACACCGTGCAGACGTAGTTATGCATCATTACATAAATGTAGTGTGAATAAGTCTACAAATACTGATGCTGATAACTCTTTATTGAATATTGAGACTGGACACTTTTTATTTTTTATTTAAGGGTGCACTAACTTCTATTTCATTAGCGACCACATTATTCATTTTAAAGTTGTATCTGTGGGAGTAGTCAGTTTTCAAGAGGAACGCCAGGTATCATTTCCGCGTTCCCGCCTCTTGACACGCACACTACCCAGCGGCCAGTATTGGGAAGAAATGGGTAGGGTTTAGGATAATTCACAGGCGTTGAGCTAGCCCCTGTGAAGCAGTCCAGCTCGTTTTGTCGAAACAAATTTCCCATAAAATTGTCCGGGAATCGAACATGGACCTCCTTGGTGAAAGGCAATCGACTTTCGCTCTAAGCCACGAATTGTCTTGAGTTACATATTTGTCTGATGAGTTTTCGTAAAAATGGGTCGTTTCGTCAACCAAAGCGACGACTCATAGCAAAAGCCCGCCGCAGCATGTGTTATTTTTAACATAGCACGCCGCAGCATTTCCTGTTCAGTAAATTACTCAACAGAGCCCTCTATCGTTGTAAGTTCTAGGTACCATTCACAGTTCTAGGAATCTTGGCATTTCTCATTCTTCTTAGTCTAGGAATAAAGTTCCTCAATTATTTTCAGATAAAAACTTCTCTTCACTTGATGAGTTATGAGAAAAATTGAAGTCTTCGATTAGATAACAATGCCCCATCCCTCTTAAAACTCACCAAGTGTAAAGAAATGCTAATTGGAGAATACACAGCTTTCTCACATGTCTCACTCACTGTTATCGGTTAGCCAAAAAATAATGGAAGGATTAAGGTATTGATGTGATGCACGTGGAACTTGGAATTGTGCAGTATATAAATGTCGAAAAGCTGAAGTACATAATGATGTGATTAATAGCTAGATTCACAATAAACATATTAATCTGAAAAAATGAATAATCACATTCGTTAAATATATTAGACTGAAAGTAAATAAAATCTATAAACTTCGAAAGGTTTCGTTAGAATGCAATACCGATGAAATACTGTTCACATGCTTCGATCGGGAACAAAAACAGTATACTTAGCCCTGTCATCGGCTAAGAGATGGGAGTTTTTCCTAAAGAAACCGCTTGTGCAGACGTTCTTTAAGAGGGATAGAAACAAAAATTATTTTTCCCGTGTAGGATATATCTACTAAGAACAAAGCAGAACACAATTGACACAAAATGGACCCCCTTTGTTTTCAAGAAGAGGAGATTAGGCGATTTCAGCTCTTCAAGTTGCCGAGCCACGTTGATCGAGACCATAGGTCAGTGTACCTTCTCACGCTGCTACTGTACACATTGGCTGGAGAAACAGCTTGTTTTCACTAAATACTTTTGTTTTTTGTCTTGGCCTTGGTCTTTGTCTCTTTTGAATCGTTATCATAGCAATATCATTAATTCTGCTAAGCTGTATCGAAACATGAACATGAAAGGGATTGCCGGGAAATGTGACACAAGTGAAATGAAAGATGATTTCGCGGGTCATGGAGGAAACTGTGCATGCTGCATGTATGATAATTGCAGAATTATATTAACGCATAGAAGATAACGTGTAAGTTGCAATGAAGTTGAAGACTAAAATACCATACGAGGTAGTTTATCTTCAATTGTGTTCAATGCTTGTTTTTGAAACTAGTTTTGGATATAAATGTAAATTTCACGCGCCACCAACAACTTTTTTTCAAAAATGTCGAAGAGATAAAGAAATTGGAAAAAAAAATAAAAGTCGAAGTGAGACATTTCTGTGAAATACAGTTCTAGAACATTCACACTTTCAAACATGTACAAAATCGACAGGAATCACTGGATCCTCCTGAACCTTTAAGATAACGGAAACGTATTTTTTGTGTTTCAATCTCCTTTCAGTGTATTCTTGTACAATTTCTAATTGTGACTTCGTATATTAATCGTTACCTTAATGCGAGTTTGATAATATTTTTCTTCCACACTGCTGTAGTACATTGACGTTTTATTGTAAACTGTAGTATGAAAATGGTACAGATTTACTATATAAAAGGAAGAAGTTAAAGATTGTAGATAATTGGGTACACTGGGGGGGGGGCGGAGCAACAAAGCATATACGAAACACATTAAGGAACTGAGAATGAAAGGTGCAAATCCCCAAAGAAAGTATGGAGACTTAGGAAAGAATGTGTGTCGAAGAGGGGACATTGAAAGAATGGTTTGAGAATTCGGGAGGGGGGGGCTTGTCCCTTATCTGATATAACTACAAGACTATGAGGACAGAGGACTAACTAGTCGATCTTAGGTAGAGAAACTGTGCCTGAGCGATTTGTGGAGGTGTTTTGTTAATAGTCTGTGAATTATTACTCGTGCAACTTTCCTTGGCCGATGGCCTACCTACCCCCTCTCTGGCAAGGTAACCGCTCGCAGCGAACGCGAATGATAGAATTCCAAACACATTGGCGTTGGCGCGATACAGAAGACGTGAAGTAGCAAACGCAGTCGCCTGGTTGTGTTTTCTCAAAAATAAAGAAGTGGCAGAAGTAGATACAGGTACTTCACAAGAGATACTTCGAACTCCTGAAAAACTTTGAATGCAAATTATTGAGAAAATTGCGAAGGCTGACTGATTTTCCAAAGGCAGGCATCGCTTCATCTAGTGGCCTGTTTCCTAACTAATACTCCCTCTCTACCCGCATTTCTCATGGCCGTCGATCAAGAAAAGTTGCGAGGATGTTATATGTAAGGTGACAGATCAACACCAAACAAATTCTAAGGCAGCGCCATCACAAACGGGCCACGAACCGCACGCGATCTTCCCTTCCTCATCCTTGCCTCGTGCTGCCCTCTTCCACTCAACTTACTCACACACACACACTTACACGCACTGTACTTCAACACACATATCGGAAAACCATTCTGGAGCTCAGAGATTCCCCCAGCGGGGGCGGTGTCTTGCTGAAGGGGATTTCAGAAAAGGGGTGGAAAAAAGTAAGCCGTGACTCGCGCATCTTTCCTTGAACGATGCATTGAAGAAATACAGGTAGAGTGGGGGTATTAATTACGAAATCTGCCACTAGATTTTATGAAGCATTGCCAATCACTGGAGAATCAGTCATTCCTTCGCAACTTTCCAAATAATTTGCGTTCTAACTTTCTTAGGAGTTCGAGTTATCTCCTGAGATGAATCTTTATCTGCTTCGGTCATTTCTTTAGATTTTTTTTTTGAGAAAATCACGGACAGTCGTTCTCGTCTTCAATAGGATATAATTTCTGTTTTGTGCCAGTGAAGATGTGTTTGGAATGTTGGCATCAGTGCTCGCTGCGAGGTTTCGCCTTCAACTGTGCATTGTGCCAGAGAAGGGGAAGCAAGGTCATCGTTCAAGAAAAGTTGCGCGATTAATACTGGCGGTAGCAAGCGTTACACTCACTGACCATGATGCGACCGAAATCACTAAATCCTCACTCATTCTTTAAAATACATCCCGTAAGTTACTTTTCTCCCTGGTTTTAGACACGAGTGACCGTTCAAGAGTCAGTACTGGTCATATTCATTACACAGCAAAGTTTTCTAGGTTATAATTCATGCCGTCAGATTTACTCGACGTATAAATGTGCCAATAAAAGACAGCAATAAAGTTGTGTTCTCTGTCTATTCCTACAGATCACTGTTCAAAATCTGCTTGCACATGAGACATTGTATTCAAAGAAGTTTAACTGCTATGAAACATATTCCTATGAATAGTCTCTGCTAATCTAATGTTTTTTCTATCCCCTTTAAATCTCACTATAGATTTTTGTCGTAAATGGAATATTATTTATGAATAATCTTTATTTTTACAATTTCATTTTTACACTGAATAGCACACTTATTGTTAATTCTGCTTGATAATTCCTAATAACAAGGAGCGTAATACATTTTGCAAACTTGCTGTGAAAACGAAGGTCTACTGTTTGGTTTAATATTTTCTCCATCAACGTCTTTTAGATTTTTAATAGATGCAATCTGCAAGAAATACAAAAAAATCAATATTTAAAAAAATATATAGTAAATGGCTTAATATTCAAATTAAACTTTTGCCAATAGCAATATTTCTATCATGTGCATGAATCATTCAGCATAAATTATATACATCAAGCAATTAGAGTTGATGTCATTTTACATCACATCCCATTATTGTACCATAGTTTCAGGGATTTGAAGATGACCTCCCACTGACATGAGCTTGTTTTCAGCATCAAAATTAGATATTAAATGACCCCCTTATGCCAATTAGTGATATTTTTTCGATGCAGGGATTGAAAACTTCAGGAAGATATTTGTTTACATACCTCTACTGGGCTAAGACACAATGCTTGATGAATAAAGATCCAAGTAACTCCAACTGTGCATGGTGGTGTGGTGAGTGATCCATTGCACATGTACATACAACAATCCGTTCCCCATAAGTCATACAGACGGACTGTCATTTTTGCACTTTTAGGTGCCTTAGAAAAGCCTATCATCTCCATTGCGTTCATTTCACCTTCATCACACTCCTGCACAGTTAACAAAAAGTTGTTATTTCCTGTCTTTCGAAAATGTGAATAATTTGTTAAAATGGATGTTTTTGAGAACGAAATTTAAAATATTTGAACATGGCATTGTACACACCTGATACACAGTGTACACAATCAGAGTTTTGTCTTTCTCGTAGTCTTTGTAATGTACTTGCATTTCCAAAGCGTTTCTGAAACATAATGATAATAAATAAATAAATAAATAAATAAATAAATAAATAAAGATTAATATAATAATTTAATAATATAATAATATAATAATATAATAATATTAATAATATAATAATATAATAATATTAATAATAAAGATAATGTATTTTTTGACATTTTGTGTCGTTTGTCATACTTTTGCGACTTTGCCGGCTAGCTAACGATGTTTCCCGTGACTGGGCCTAGTTCAATTCCCGCGCTTGGGGGTAAGAGAGACATAAGGCGAACATGGCGTATTCCCTTCACCGTAACTAGCAATCTCTGCCTGCCTGATGTTTCCTTCTTCATAGAGCTACATAAACTAAGATCATTTGTAAGGGAAAGCTACAACTCTATTTTTACCTTGACCGGCAATCGAACAGGGGACCACGCCACGGGAAACTGCCACAATGCCCATGAGCCATCCTAGAGACTTAACAATAAAAATAATAATAATAATAATAATAATAATAATAATAATAATAATAAAAATAATAATAATAATTAAATTACTGCGTTATTGCGTGTGTCCGCTGCCTCGCGTTGCGCTGGCTTCGTAAATGATATTATTTATGGTTTGGTGAACTTGCTTTTGGCGAACGTTATCTAATTACTGGATTTGTCTTCTTCATGTTTATGGAGGTGTTGAGGAAGTAATAAGATAAAATGCCCCTCTACCAAATCGAGATATTACCATCTACGAATGTCTATATACGAGATATTACCGTTAAAACTCTTATTGTAATGTTATCTTCTAGAATGTTGCATCGACTAAAAACATTTCATCAAACCCACTCAATTTATTTTCCTATTAGGTTTTTAATTATTTTTTGTCACCCCATACGCCACAGTACGAAGAAAATATTTCTAATAGTAAAATGTTAATACTTTCAAGATTCTTCGCATCACTCATCCCGCTCCTACCCGCTGGATTGGGCAATTGCAAGACCACTTCCAAATTTTAAATCTGAACATCAGTTGTTGTTTTTTTTTACGAAAATTTGTATCTAAATTACTCACAATTTTTTAAATATTTTGTAGTATAACAAGAAATTTAGTTGTTCAAAATTGAAACTAACATATGAGTTTCAAATACAAATATTCTTCGTTTATTTTTTATTACAACATCCTCACCTTTCTTCATTAACTATGTGCTCGGCAGGCCTGTGGAACTGAATGCCATCTATAAAATATTCACTCCGTTTATCCCCTATTTTAAGCACCACAATAGGTGTGGGTTTCTGAGGTCGTAGTGGGAGCATCATTTCCACTGCAACAAATACACATTGTTTTAACTCTCATATAGGAAATAAAAATATTTTAGGAGCAACTAATCAAAACGAATATGGTCCACTGGTGGAAAAAAGTGGGTTTGATATGAAATCGTGTAGTTTTTAATACTTTTTACATTCTCCAGGCTTTCAAATTTCAGGAGGAGCGTGTAGAACGTATTCAAAACTACACGATTCCAGATCAAACTTATTTTTTTCTACCAGTGTACAATATGCAATTTGATTAGCTCGCCCTCGTTTAGAGGAACGGTAGTACGCTTTGCTTTCGAACTCAGGTGATTCTAAACTCTACCGCAAATCTCCGTGAGATCAGTTTGAAGTGGAAGTGGAAGAGGAAAATGCCCTAAGAAAATACGGCGGGAAGTGCAGAGTTATTTTTGTGTTATTATTTTGAAAGTGTATTCAAATCCTTAGATACCCCGAAGTATACTCACGAGATCAGTAGTACTTTCGAAGTCAGGCCGCCATGTCAGTGACACAAGGTGCTTCATTTTCAGCGTAGTAGCCCAGTGCGTGAGAATGAAGCGGCCTAATAAATGAGAATTGTCCTCTTCCTGGTGTGCTTTTGTGGGAAATATGTTTACTCCTACTCCTCTTTCTCTTAGCTTTCAACTCCTGCAGTTTTGCGAAAGAGTTCAAGATCACCATATCCACGTACACCATGTGCATTTGGATTAAAATTTCATGCATTTTAGTACACAGCACTACGAGAAACATTTATATTTATTATATTTTTACTGGTGTTATCAAAAATAGCCCAGCTTTGCCACTCATGGTATCGATTTGTCGGTTAGTATACTTTTGGCCACTGTTATGTGTTTAATATCTCTTATAAATTTTTTATGACATTAATTTTTTTTCATATATTTTAAGTATGAAAACAAGTACTTACAAAACATTCCTGTGTTAATTAATTTCCCATTCATTTCTTCATTGAAACCAGAATGACGTAAGGTATAATCCAGCTCATCAAGTAAAAAGTAACTAAGAAGAATAGAACTTTGATTAATGTTCATTTCTTTGCAGGTTTGATAATAATCTTCCCACTTTTCTGAAACATGAAAGACGCACTTTGCAGCTTGTTAGTTAGCGAGTACAAAGAGCAGTTCATATTAGACAAGAAACCAGGGAAAAGTTAACAGAGGAGGTACCCGAGAGTAATATCGGAGACATACATATCAAAATTAACAACACTTTGAATTCAAATGTTGAATGCAACCCATTTATTCCATAAAATTAAATGACCAATGATAATTTACTCCATAAAATTAAATTTATCTAAATGCATTGTTTCAATCCAAGTATACAGTATTCAAAACCAATTATCTCAATTCCAGCACCCTTCGAAAATATTTATTCTTTCTAGACTTTTCTTAGATATTTCCTTCATTCTCTTCCTATCCCCAACTCCCTCCCCCTTTAACTCCCGCCCCTCTCCCCAGTTCCTCTCTGACTTCTGATTCGGACGCAACCTTTCGTTGGACTAACGTCTCGTGATCAGTCAGTCTCTTTACTGGAATTAAACGTGACACATCATGTGGTCAGACTAAATGCTCGAGTGAGATTTGTATAGTACAATATATTATAACGGATACCACAACTCATTTTAACAACTGTAAAGTAAGTGTACTATACATTTTTAAGCTTTTTATGCTTCATGAATACATTAAATGTATTCATGTAAAAGTTGAAAAAAAAGGGTAATGTTTGTGATTATTATTGTTACATAATTTGAAGGTGGGGACTACCCTTCCTCGTAATGTCGTTTGAAAAACTGTATATTGTTTCAATTGTTTTATTTATTTGTTAAACTATCCATTACTAACGGCAATGTAAATGAAATACATTTATTCAACAGCGTTAAGTTTAATAAGCCAATATAAGTCTAATAACTCAATAAATAATTTATCAATAATTTTTATGTATAAGGAATAAATGACAGCTGTGTTCTTAAAAATCAACCCGGAGTGTCTCCGCAGTGCAGGGCAGTGCAGTGCATCTCGGAGTGAGCCTGCCTATCATCCGAGAATTGAATGTCGGCCCAGCCTGAAATAGTGACATTCTCGAGCAGACCTTCACAGCGTTTTGCAATTTGTCTGACCTCGGGAGCCGCGCGCGAGCAACTGGAGTGCAAAAACGCGCAGACCAGAAGGATGGGGATGAGTGTCATTCTAGGAGTGGGGACCGCCAATCAGAATGTGCAATTCGAACTGTAGCGCGTAGATTCAGTATGTGCAATCCTAACTGAAGCCTCGGTAGACGCGCGCTAGCAACTGGAGTGCAAATACGGGCAGACCAGAAGGGTGGGGATGAGTGTCTTTCTAGGAGTGGGGACCGCCAATCAGAATGTGCAATTCGAACTGTAGCGCATAGATTGACAGGGCTATTGCGAGAACATGACGGACTGTTACAAACGGTTGAAGTACGAGTATCATTACCGTTTATTTTAGAAATTTTTGTTGTCGATATATGACAATGTGAAGTATGAATCAAAACGAATTAGCCTTACATATTTGAATTGGATACCAATTATAAGTGCTTGTATGGATCATAATGTAACTCGTTTCGCTACGATATAATCACAGAAGCCTGATGCTAAACAAAAAGTTATGTTGATTTTTTTGTTTGATGATCACAGTAAAAAAATATTTCTTCATTAACTATGTTTCATTGAATTAAACGTTATCTCTCAAATCTGAAAAACATTATTCTTAAACAATCAAGATTACTTTCTGCTCTAATTTCTGACTAGAGTACATTATATATTTCTAATTTCTAATCTACGAACAACATTTATTTATCATATTTTACGACATATAAAAAGATGAAGCCATTTGCGTTCTATTTAACAAGACACATAATAATCTCATGATTGCCTATAAAATATTGTAATATGGGTTTCATCGTTGGTATCTCTATTCAGCTTCGTAATGAAGTAAAATGGTCACAAAAATACGCGCTGCCAAACATTACCCTTTTTGGAATTGCCAATATTTCATTTTTATATCAATCTCGATGTAAGAGACTGCTCTCAATTTCCTCCGTTTTCCTATCATTTGGAGATTATAAAATTCCTGAAGAAAATGCAATTATTATATTGTAAATTTGTGTTAGAATAATATAATAATTTTTAAAAGAAGCCACTGCTTTAAAATATTGTTTACGAGTCACAATTAGCATAAAGTTAAAGAAAATTAAAAATACGTCAGTACGTAGCAGTGCCCAGAAGAACATAAACTGTGAAATATGACTCTCGTACTTATAAATACGGGATATTTACCCGTATACTGTAAATAAGCGGGCAAATAATTTCACAACATGGATCATTGCATTAGACACCCAGGCAATCAATCAACGTGCCGCGTCGGCCCCCCTGTGCAACGTCAGACTTCCCTCCCCCAAAGCTGCTTCCCTCTTCCATTTGCACTTTCACTGCTCTCGCGGACGTCACAATATTTTAAAGCAGCGCTCTCTAGTGCAGAATGCCCGCGCAAGCAGGCGTGGTGCAGGCCTGTTCTAGAGTGTGAACAATGCCTATACACTATGTGATTAAAAGTATCCCGAAACGTCCAAAATGATGTTATGGTGTGGTCGTGTTTTTCATGGACGGGACTTGCACCCCTTGTTTTTTCGTGTGGCACTATCACGGTACAGGCCTACGTTGATGTTTTAAACACCTTGTTGCTTCCACTGTTGAAGAGCAATTCGCGGATGACGATTGCATCTTTCAACACACTCGAATCTTTCAACACGATCGAGCACCTATTCATACTGCACGGCCTGTGGCGGAGTGGTTACGCAACACTAACATCCTTATAAAGGACTGACCTGCACTTGAATCTTATCGAACACCTTTGGGATGTTTTGGAATGTCGATTTCGTGCCAGTCCTCACCGACCTACGTCAATACCTCTCCTCAGTGCACCACTCCGTGAAGAATGGGCTGCCATTTCCCAAGAAAACCTCCAGCACCTGTTTGAAAGTATGCCTGCGAGAGAGGAAGCTGTCAAGGCTAAGGGTAGGCGTACACCCTATTGAATTTCAACATTACCGACATGAACTGCTAAGTCATTTTCAGCCACGCATCCGGATATTTTTGATCACACAGTGCAAGGACGACTAAACCACGCCCGTGCGTTTTTAACGCGTGAGAGACACTAGTTTGCATTGCGTGGAGTCAGGGAGCGTCGGCCTGTGAATATTGTCATCGCCATTACGAAAGAGCAACCAAGCGCACAAGTAAGACTCTCGAATGGATTCTGCTTGTTAGTGTTTTTTAATAAACGCTGGACACTTGTTTCAACAAGAAATTTTAATTTATGCAATTCAGGGATACAATAACTTTAAAAGAAATTAACACTATTACCACACTTGAACAATATTTATGAAGATTTCGGTTCATTACTTTATTAACGGATGATAATATGTCTTTTCCCAACATATGTGACGTTCCTTCAAGAGTCAGTTAACAAGTAGCAAGTATAATAAGCGAAAATGTCACGGTAGTATCACTATTTTTTACTGGAAGAAGGGAGTCCCTAGAGGAATTATAGACGGACATATGTAAACTTCTTTATTGTATTTCATGAGCCACGTCATTTTTGTTTTCAACAAACTGCTTAGGCAGTAAGTATTTTATATTTTATTTATTTGATATTATTTGTTTGTTTTTTCCACAAAATTCGCTGTATTTCTTTTCTTTCAACTTATGTTAATGTTTCAATTTTCTCCTTCTTGCAAGAGATCCACTGTGGATGTGTAAAGTGTTTCCCGATAGTTGACTCTGGGTAATAATTAATAAAATTATTAACCTTTTTGTGAACGATTATTTCCTTTACCGTATTATTGGTTTCAACAGTTTCGGGGACTAATTGTTCCCATAATCAGGCAAAATCCAAGTACTAGCTCAAGTTGTGAGAAAAAATTTGTACCAAATAGTTCCGCCATGCACTGGCGAGTGATCTCAATCAAGAGAAGTGGATGAAAGTCTTTCATTCACTCCACTTCTCGTGACTGAGTTATGCACTGTCACTTGCCAGTGCATGACGGTACTATATTTTTTCTCACAACAAGAGCACCTAGAACCTAAAAACCAAAATAACGAAAAGTAAACGAAATTGCATTCAACTTTGACGTGATTAAAATAATAAATTTCAAAAACAAAACACAACGAACACATGCGAACAAATACAAGTAAACAATCGAAACGCGAGCTTTCTGAGCACAGTATGATGCGCCAACCAAAGCACGTGGCACCGCAGCTGTGGCTGATCCAACAGCCGAACGTATCCCTTCCTACAAAAATTAATAAATTCTAATGATATTTCCCCCGATTTTTGACAAATATATAATGTATACAAGATATTACATTACTAATGGAATTGCTGTTATGAAAAATCTTTTATGAGGATTTAAAACAGTTTTGAATTTTTTTAATGAGAGGGATGTTTATTTACTGGAAAAGCTCATAAGGACCTTTACTTTATTCTTAACCTCGGACGCGCTAATAGAGTCTAGCATTTCGTGTTTATTACATCAGAGGTTTTCTATATCCGGATGATATCAATATAAAATCAGTTTTTCAACTGCGACTGGCTTTATTATTTCAGAGGAGCAGTAAATTATTCATCCGCCGCTAATTCATAATTTCAATAACATTGTGTTTTTATCATACTTTATTGTACATTATTCAGACATTAAATATCTTAATGCTGCCATAACACCCTTCCATGCTTCTTATACAATTGAAACATTCTCTTCATTTTTGGACTTTCAACACACTGATTCTTTCCGTTCTAGAGAACTCTCTCCTCGCATTGGCAGTGTCCTAGCTAGATTGGATTTCCTAGTTGTGGTCCGCGTCCACAGCGGTGCAGAACTGTCCTTGGTGAGCGCTTCCCTCGGAACAACAGTTCATCAATACTTTTCATTCACAAAAGGTCGCATTCGCCAAAATGACTTCTCTAAAAATGTAGCTACATGAATTCGCGAAGGTGAAGAGTCTCTTTTACGAATTATGCTTGCTATGTTTTCTGTAACCGAATCTCCTAGCGCTTATTTATTATGAGTGTGAAACGACACGAGTGACTTCCGATAACTAGAACCGAAAGTTCACTACATCCAAGTTTACTATATCCAGAATGGACTGTGATTCGTGTAGTCAAGCCACCTCATGATGGCTTGTGTGTCTTTCATCAATCTAAAGTGCGTAGTATTCTTCCTTTCTATTCCTACTTTGGACTTAATCCACCCACTTTGTGCAAAGTGAACATTAACTGGCTATTTCAAAAATTAGTTGAGTGATTTGCACTTACGATTAACAAATCACCTATAGACACATTACAAAATTATATTTTTGTGAAAGCTTAATTTTGTAAAAAAAGGATACAAAATTTGTTTAATTATGTGATTTATTTGCACAGTTAAGTATGTAAGTAACTCAACGCAATTATCAATGAAAATGAAACCCCAAACAGGTTTTACTGTGATTCCATAAACACTACTGGAATGTGAACTTTGAATGGGATTAGTTTCGCTGTTCTCTATCAATTTTCCTGAAGTTGGAAGAAATGGATAAGATTATCGCCCTGATTCATGGTACGGAATAATATTTTTTTCTGTTATGGTTGTATATAGTGATTCAAATTGGGCGCGCTTGCAGCCGGGCTGTGCGCGCGGCGTAGGCTTTATGGCGGCAAACGCAGTCACTGTAACAGGAGGCAGGAGCGAGTCTCTGGTGATGGCGTGGCCTAGCGCATGTAAGGGGCGACTGGCGACGGAGCGGCAGTACTTTATTGAGCTAGAGCTCAGAGTTATGTGTGCTGTACCGTGCCTCGTTATGTTGTTGGTTCTAATCGGATATTGGTTACTTTGGATTGCACTGGTAAATCTCCTGGCGACGATGACCATGTTTGGTTTGTTGGACATCTGGCATACGCGGTCGTGAGCATTGTATTGGTGCAATACGGAATTTGACTTGTAAAATTTAGATTTAGATTTATTCAGTCAAAAAACAGTAAAAACTGTATGTGACGTAGGAGGGAAAGATTATCTGTGCACGTTTTCTTGAATTCCATAATTCCTTCCCGTCATTTTAACTAAAATAGTTGAAAGGTGAGTAAAAGTTGAACATAAATAAATAAAGTAATAAAAAATAAAAAATATCATAAATAATAATAAATAATAATAAATAATAATAAAAAATAATAAAATAAATAATAATAATATATAATAATAAAAATAATAATAAAAAATAAATAAATTTTAAAAATCGTCAGGTTAGCAATATTTGAAAAATAGTCATTTTCTTTTTTCTGAGTTATAGAAAACTTATTTGCATCGGTACACGAATTGCAAGTATGATTTTTCTGCATTGTTAACAAAATAGTAACTCGCCCTTACCTCTACTCATACCATTACAAGCAAAAGGAGAATTCAACAAAACGTGCGCATAGTGAAGTTACATTTACGTCTATAAGCGAAACAAGGGGCCATCTCAGCATTTGCTCAGTGGATCAGGGAAACTGGACAAAAACATGATCGAGATGGGGGTCATTGACCCGGAAGCTGAAGTACATTATTTGTTACAAACATGTTAAGTCTTTTAAAAAAATATACAATACTAATGTAAACTAATTCATTATATATCACTGTTTTGTTAAAATAAACATTATATATCTTTTTGATAATCAGTGTAGTCTCTAATTGTATAGAAACTCTTATAAGAAACAGTTGTAAGAAGTGAATAATAAACGTTTCTTAGTGACTTGTATTTTTCTGGTCATGACAATTTCGTTCTTGTTTTAGTTCACGTATCAAATGAAAATTCCATTTACTTAGATATGTTGTTTAACATTGTTATGGTGGTATTGGAAGAAATCTTAACCTAAAGTAGTTTCAAATGTGATGACATTACGGTCACTGAAACGAACTGCTTTACCCGTTATCCATTTCAATCCGAAACAGTTTGCAAGATGGAATAGAATGTTCAATCTGTCTGCTTCCCTAGAGAATTAGATAGTTTCTATCTTAAAATACTTTATTTGATTATTCTAATAGTAGTTTTTGACCTAATTTTGAAATAATTTTTATAGTTTCAAATGCCTGCATCTGGTTTTATGATATTGTGAGAACTAGGGTACATGGTATGTATTTTTTATCTTGTCGATTTTATTTCTCTCCGCTTGAAATCACATTGTCAGCTCTCATGCATGGAAAGTGATTGTCCGTTGATTGGAAACTGTCGCTTCGGGGTGCGCGTACACGTATGACAAGGCAAACATATGACTGGGTGACATGAATCAATATGGATTCGACCTCGCGTATTGGAAAAACCTCCCAAGAGTATATGAGTGTAAGTTTCCATGATTTAGTATTAAAAAAACGTACGAAAGAGAATTTGACGCACACATTTCAAAATGCCGGCTCGACGCCTATCGTCACCTCTCCGTCAACAATCGAACTGCCAGACTCATTTTCTGCACAAGTTATGTAATTATACAGATATTTTTGTAAGAAGGGACCGCTTTGACAGCTACTGCTTGGTTACTACTGATAACATATCAGCGGTATATGTCTATGCATTTAATTCGTCTATGCGTTCGTTTAGTTATCTCATTCGTAAATGGTTGTCATTACTACCTCTTGCAATGCAGTCACTCAACATGTCGTTCATTTGTTTCCCAATCTGTCAAACTGGTCCTTTCTTGGAGTAACTCCTTTATAATCATATTCGTCTGTTTTAGTTTTTGAATGTCTCAATGTTCATTGACTTTAACATTTGATGTCGATCACATATTTGAGTGTAAAATGTATCAATGAAAAATAAGAAATGCTATAAATTCAATTGATAATAAAATATAACCCGGAAAGAATTCATAGGCTTACTTTATGCTCTTCAATCGGGTATTTTAGTCACTATTACACTGAAACAATTACATTTGTATCGTGTAAAAATACTTACTTGTGTCTTCATAGTTCCAGTCTCCTGCTGTCACTATAACAATAACAAATGACAAAATGTTAAATTGTTATCTTTCGTTGCAGATTCATGGATCCAACATAGGTATCTTCGGTGATGATTTGATTACGGAAATATCATATTTTTTACTTCAAGTTTGGGCTAAGAACATGGCCACTGACATTTAATTCGTGATTTTGTCTCTTCTGACACAGCACAATACGACTCATAGAGGTAGTGAAGTTAAAAATCTCTTATCAGGCACCTCTTTTTAACAGACAACAAGTTTAGGTTCCGACATGAAATTATAGAATAGGAAACAAGAGAATTGTTTCTATCCTTTACATTGACGCGTTCTGGAGCTCATTCCACTAGTAATAATTTATCGTGGAAACAATACTAAACTATCAAGTAACGTAATTTTAAAAAATAAGACTCCAACTTTATTTGTAAAAAAATATGTGCCCTCTCTTGATATGGCTTTTTTATACGCATGCATTCCTCTCAAAAATACGTTTTTATTACTTTATCAAGAAATAATTGAACCTCACGTAAGAATCTGCATAATATTTTTGCAGATAGATAATATCCAACTTCAACTAGATTGAAGGCACTTTCTGAGAGTATGTTATTTGAAATAAAACATAAAATTTTGTGAAAGATGCGTAACTACAGCAACTAATTGCATAAATTCGAATCGGGCTACAAGCTAAGCACACATTTTTTAATTATCTTGTTTAACGTATTTCAATGCCCGAAATATTAAAATTATGTTGCTGTTCATATACTCTCCGTATCAATCAATTCTGGCTTACCTGATTCACTTTGTATAAAAACACAGAACAATTGGTTATATCTGGTTGTGTAATTATAGTATTCCAAAAGTAAGAATGCAAGCCCCACTAGGGTAAATCCAGTGAATTGCATGCATTATACCTACAAAAAATTAGAACTAATTTATTAGAAAATTTACTAGGTAAGGGTTTTCAAGACCCTATTCTAATAAAAATGTAGCCTGTAAGCAATCAATTACGTTCACTGCTTAATTTCTTAACAAAAATATTTCAAAAAATATTATAACAAAAATAATGTAATACAAATATGAATCGATTCTTGTCATATTGCCTACAGAAGTCTAAATTCGCATTCAAGATGGCAACAACTTACATGCAATGCAGAAGAACGACATCAACACATGTACAGAGACTTCCCAATTTCCCATGGTGAAACTGCAATACAGGATACTCTTATTATATGAGTACATTGATTTATAGACTCTCGCTTTCATACAGCCCGTATTGATAATAGATAACTCAGATGTACTAAGTTTTTAAAGAATATATTAATTTCTGTTATCTTGTATAATTGTAATACTTTCCTGGCCTTATTAAAAACAGACACTAAAATATATTAACCATTTATTTCTTCGATGTATGGCCACTAGTTGTTTCTTTTTCAAAAATCTAAATAATAAATCAAAATATTACATTCAAGTGATGGAGATTAAATCAATAAATTGTAAATCATTACAAGAAATATACTCGAAGATATTGAAATTATATATGATAAATATAATATAAATAAATATTGAAATTATTAATCAAAATCAGTTAGCATTTTATAAAAAATGATCAATGTTATAAATACTTATAAAATGCAACCTGATTTTTCACCACGTGATTTTAATAGGTAGGTATAACACAACTTGCTTTTATAACTTTTAATACTTGTCTTCCGATAACTAAGGTATTGAAGAAATTTTTCCTCTGAATAAAATCTGTTCTTCAACATTATATCTTTAAATGAGGGCATTCAAGATATGAATAGTTGTGGCGTAATTTTGAGTGAAATATGGTCAACAGTAAAAAATATGAAAAATCAGTTTTTTCTAAAAAATGTTGTAAATTTTTTCTTTAAACGTTTTGTGCGGATAGTGTGGAATGCGCTGAATAACGTGGTATAAACGTCATTTTGATGCATTATTTACATTTTTCAAAAACTACACAAACTTAATTCTTGTATTTATCACTAACGTTATGAGTGTATAGATAATTGTATTTGTTACTACAACTGCTTCAAATAGTTTTTGAAGAAGTTTCTCAAAAACTCAAGTTTTCAGTGAAAATGAACTCAAAATTGCACATTTTTAGAAATGCAGAAACATTTTCTCGAAAACGGCTCCAATTTTTTCCTTTAATATGTTTGAAAGACTAGTGCTAAAAATACTGAATTATATGACACGTTTGCCATTTTGACGTATTCTTTTGGTTTTTCAAAAACTAAACGAAGTTATTTTTTTATTTATTTATTTATTCGTTCGATTTGCCAGAAGCTTACACGAATCATACACAGTCATTTCATGCAAGAAATAAAACATTACAATAAAATAATATAGTAATATAGTACTACAAACACACTTTTAGGTCTCTCAGCCATTCGGCTCCCGCGTCGCTTAAGTTATGAAGTGATTCAAGATTACCATTTTCAAATCCATAAATCGGGCACTGAATAATGTGGTCCATGGTCTGGGGTAGTCCACACTCACACTCACCGTCCTCACTATATCCCCATTTCCTTAGCTGCTCTTTGCATCTTCCAAATCCAGGCCGGAGTCGATTTAACGTTGTCCACTGGCGCCTCTTCAGGTTGAAACCTGGAACCCGCTTAGTGGGGTCATCTATGAGGGTCCAATTCCTAACCTTCGTCTCCTTCCATATTCTTTTCCATTCTCCAGAGGAGTCGTACAGGTCTCTTGGGTTCATGCAAAAGGGTCGCCTCGATTTGAGACGATTGTTTCCATACACATACTCATGTATTGGGAGTTTGGGATTGGCTTCTATTTTCGATCTTTCTTTAAATGCGGCTTGTTCTCTGCGGATATATGGTGGCTGTATATTAGTTAACACAGGAAGCCAGTGGACAGGGGCTGCTTTCAGCGTTCCGCTAATCAGCCTCATGGCCTCGTTTAGCTGGACGTCCACTTTTTTGGCATGTACGCTGTTCTTCCATACTGGGGCACAATACTCCGCAACGGAATAGACCAGCGCCAGCGCGGATGTACGGAGAGTGGCAGCAGAACTTCCCCACGAGGTACCTGCCAATTTCGAAATAAGGTTGTTTCGGGTCTTCATTTTTTGACTTGTCGCCACCAGGTGCTCTCTGTAGGTAAGACTTCGATCGAGTTTAACTCCTAGATATTTTGGTGCTCTTTCATGTTTTATGTTCCGGCCGCAGAACTTCAATTTCATCTCTCTCTTAGCCTCTTTGTTATTGAGATGCATTACCGTACATACAGTTTTGTGTGGGTTAGCCATCAAGTGCCATCTCCGATAGTAATGCTGTAGTCTCGTCAGGTCCGGGTTTAAATCTTTTTCCAATTGCTCAAAAGTCTTACGTTGGAGAGCTACCGCAAGGTCGTCAGCATACGCAAACTTTTTTGCTTTCAGCTCCGGAAGATCTGCTATATAGAGATTAAATAAACACGGAGACATTACCGATCCTTGTGGTAGTCCGTTTCGCAAAAACCGTGGTTGACAAGCTTTTCCTTGTGATATTACCCGAAACTTCCTTCCTGACAACATATTTTTCAGAAGTCTAGTTATTTTTAAGCACTTTATAGTTCTTGTCAGTTTGAAGAACAAACCATCCAGCCATACAGTGTCATAGGCCGCTGATAGGTCGAGCAGTACGACTCCTGTCTTGTTCCTATTTTGGAAACCATTTTCGATAAATGTAGTCAGTGAGAGAACCTGGTCACAGCAGCTTCTATTTGCACGAAAGCCAGCTTGTTCCATGGGTATTTCCTTATCCAATATAGGTCCTAATCTTGTCAACAGGATTCTCTCAAAGAGCTTGTACGTAGTACAAAGGAGGGAAATCGGTCTATAATCTGCAGTCTCATTCCCCTCTTTTCCTGGCTTTAAGATAGCTATGATTCTTGCCTCTTTCCATATCTCAGGCACCATACTAGTCTCAAGGATATTAGTAAAGAGGTCCGCCAGCCACTTTATTCCTCTGAGCCCAAGGTTTTTCAGAAATTCTGGCGGGATATCGTCCGGGCCGGCAGCTTTCCCTTGCTGCATTTGTAGGATTCCTTTATTCACCTCTTCTACGGAAATCTGCTCAGACAACTGGGTATTCTCAGAGCAGTTCTTCTCAGCGTCCCTCATTAATGCCTGAATTTTCATCCTTTGCCTTTTTGAAACGCTGATTCTTGCTCTTCGAGCGAGGGATGCACTTATCTTCACTGGATTCATCTTACTCGCCTTCTTTTGAGGTAGATGTGCGCCTCCGAGTTTTCGCAATAGATTCCAGGTCTTTCGGCTAGAGTGCGAGAAATCCAGGCTTTCCACCAGCTCATGCCAACGTTGTCTCCGTTCTTCGTCCAGGAGCGATGTTAGGGCTTCTGCGGTCTCCGGTTCTTCCAATTCATTACATCTATACAACAGCCTTTGACACTCCTCAGACCAACCTGGTATGAAGGCCTTTCTTGCCCCTCTAGGAATGCTTTTATGGGCCGATTTAATAACCAGTCTTAAGAATCTATAATAATTTGCTGGGATGGGAGGAATCCTAGGCACCACCTTCTCTATATACTCCTTGTACTCGGTCCATTGTGCTTTCCTCATATTCCAGCGTGGGATGGGGGGGCTTATCAGAATTGGTATTTGGAGGCCTACACTGATAACTGTGGGCCTATGTTGGCTTTTTGGGAATCTGCTAAGTACTGTCCTCTGTACTGGCAACACTCTCCCCGAGCTCTCTGTTGAGACAAAACATAGGTCGGGAGTGGTAGATGTTCTCCACACCCGAGAAGTAAAGGTGGCTCTATCTTTCCCGTCATAGACTAAGTGGAAGCTATTAATGTCGGCCCAGTCTCCAAGGCGCTCTCCATGTTTGTCAGGCGAATGATAACCCCACCTGGTATGATGGGAGTTAAAATCTCCGACATATATAGCTGGATGTTCTGCTTTGGGCAGCACGTGGGGCTCCCACTCCTGGGAAGGTGGCTTGTAGACATTGTATATTGTGGTACCACCAATCTTCATACCAATACAATGGATAGATGTATCCATTATCTCTGTCACTTTGTCCAGAAGTTCTTGTCGGACCAATGTTGCGGTACCAAATTTCTCATGTCCCATGGATGTAACGATTTCATATCCGGGTATGTTAAGTTTATGGATAGATCTCTCGTCTAGGTGCGTCTCCTGGATAGCCAGTACGTCGATCTTTTCTATGTGCATCATCTTAGAGAGGATATCTCCTTTTGCTTTACTATAGCCTTCCACATTCACTTGTAAGATACGAAGTTGGTATTTCATCTTTATTGGTAATTCTTCCCTACTCATCCTACCACGTCTCCTCTTATACTGCTGTGATATCTGTCGCTGCCGCTTCTGGCTGGGCCGGGAGGTACTAGGACGTTCGGCCATCGTTGTGGTGACTATTAGCTTCATGAGTGATATTTTCTACCACACACTAGCTCTCAGTAGCGGTGCACACTCACTACTGAGGGGAGTAGGCCTCGTCAAGGCTGTCACCATCTACCCCCGTTATTTTTTTAAATATCTCTCAATCGTCAATAATGTGTACATTATGTGCATTATCTATATATTTTTGAATATCAAAATATTATGAATTTCTTATGAACTTACTTATAAACTTAATTTCAGACTTCAAATAATTTTTGATGTTCCCCGGAAACAAAAAAATTATCCCTAAAAGTGAGTTCATAATTCTCAAACGACATTTACTCAAGAACGGCTGCAAATTTTTCAATGAAACTTACATGCCTGCATGCGTCGATTGATAGCAGTGGAAGTGACGGGGTACAAGTCCGAATAGCTATCCTACACTAAAGAGATTAGAAAACTAACGAGAACGAGAAAGTTTAAGCCATTCTGTAGCACTAGATTCAGTTATGTGACTATACATTAATAAGTAATTTAAGCGACGGTCAATATTGCATGAATTAAATGCATGTATATCATAAGTGACTTAAGTAGTGCTTTTTGCTTCTAGTCTCACTAACTTTCAAGTTATAGGTATAACTGACTAAACCCGTGGGAATATTCTACAATTGGTAGGTCAGGCTTTTAACTGTGCGTTACATTGCGTGGTGTAGACCCAATAATTGATGTATGTTATAATATTTCCGAGATTTTACCGCCAGAAATCCGTACGATTAAATTCCACAGAGTTACGAATAATGAAATTAATTCTTTGGATATTTCGATTCATGAACGTCTTTTACCACCCGTACTAAAGAAAGGTGTACCCAAATACCCAATACAGATTTAAATATTATTTTGAACTTCCAAAACCTTTGTTTTGCGTACAACTAACACATACTTATTATTGCATCTGCATACTTACTTGCTAGGCTGACTTGAGGCTCTAGTGTGTCAGGGTTGTAGAGCGATATATCTCTTGTCCAAACTGTGCTTTATGTATATACTTACTTATCGCCTGTACTTTTCCCTCTAAATAAATCATCACTTGATAACGGTGGTAATTGACTGCATTGCTGCATGCCCAATTGCTTATGTTGAAATTCCGAAACTGCTACCGTTATGACTTCAATATATTAGTCTGTTTTATCTGAACTGTCAACGAAATAATCAACATTTGCCATTGATACACTTACACAAAGCACCGCCCGCGAGGCTAGTCAGGTTAACAAGACCCAGCCAGTGACGCAAGCCTACGGACTCACCCTGAAGAAAGGAAATTTGCTGATGGAGTACTTTGAGCTTAGTATTACAGAATTATAAGTGAGAGAGTGAGGACTCCTTCCAGACGCTAAGACTACGTGGCTCATTAGATTAGTAAGCTTAGATCGTAGGACATATCATATATACCTGCAGCTTTCACTGAAAATGAGATCTGGAGCAAACCTATACAACGGTTTGCAGGTTTTTCATACGTCCTGGAAGTTGGCTTATATTTCCTACTCTTTCTAAGTTTTGCTGATTGGTTCTAAGCCATTTTCAATAAATTGTTTACTTATTTTTGTGTGAGACAATGTTAGAAACTTAAAAACTTAGTGAATTTTCTGATGCTTTTGTCGTCGAAATATTCAGAAAAATGTTAATGGATTCACTACATAAAATAAGAGATAAATTGCAATTTTGTCCTTTAATACAAAAATATAAATAATAAATAATAATATTTTTTTAATTTTTCAATTGCATGTTTGTTTATAATAGTACATTATGTTAATACTTCCTTATAAATGATTGGTCATCATTAAAATAATTAATTTCACACTTCTTTGTTGCCAAATATACTATTATAAAGAAATAACTTAAAGGGGTCGGAAATGACCTTGCTCCACCTCTAAAGTAATTCCGGCAAACTCCACTTCCCCACGGTTAATATGCACATTTCCGGCACTTTGTAAACACTAATGTATTTGTGACTTAAAGTGCTTCAAAAGACTTCTCATGAAGTTTTTCGAAAACTCAAAAATTTCTGTGAAAAATAGCTTCAAATTTCGAATTTACAGTAGCGTTTGTACGCCATTTCCTTGTTAAGGGATCCAAATTTTTCAAAGAAAATTGCCATTTAAGACCAGATTTTACTGTTCTTTAACAGTCTTAAAATAATATTTCAGTTCTACTATTAGGAAACCGAAAAATTAAGAAAATATACAAAAAACGCACTTAAGACGGCGATAGATGGCAGCTGGCAAGAGTATGTGGCAAGTCCGAGTAGCTAGCCGAGACCAAAGGAAATAGATATCTCTTCAAAGGAGCTCATTTCTTTCGTGAACACAGTAATGAACTGAATCAGCTGAGCAATCAATCCTCACGAATTCGCTCCTCACGGTACGAGTTTTCGCAGCGTTCTCCAACAAATATTTACTTCTTTTTCCCCAACATTTACTTTCTATTAAAAGTAAAAGGTTATGCACACCAAAAGAAGAAATGCATTTGCTCGATAGTAAATGCTTTTACCATTTATTTTAGACTTGAAGTAAAATCTAGGTTTTTATTTACACTACCCCATATGTTTTACCGTCCCTTGATACATATGTGGAGAAAATGTGAAGAAAGAATTTCGAGCGGTTTTTGAGAAAAAAAAATGTTTTCAAAAATTAAAAATTGCCTGTATTGAAGAAAATTACTACTTTTTTCGAAAAAGTGAACATTATTTCTAGGTGTGTCTTTAAAAAACAGATTTCATTAAGGAGAACTTTATATATCCTCATTAGAGTATCTCTACGTGTCTTATCTTTAAGAGTTTGTAGAATATTTCCGCATATATTCTGGTATTTATGCATTTTTTATCTATATCCATTTCTTAAGGAACGTTATGTTGTAGCCCAAATATTTGAAATGGCTAATTCGTTCCAGCATCGTATTTTCCAAAATTATTTTGGTGCGAATAGGATGCTTTCCCACAAATGCCATTGTTTTGGTCTTCGATTTTGAAATCTTTAGAATGTATTCTTTGCAAGTTTGGTGTAATTGATGGATAGACCTTCGTAAGTCACCCTGACTTTCTTGTATTTTAATTTGATCATCAGCAAAATGGAGTGTAAAGTACACTCCATTTTTAAGCTTAATTCTTAGGCTGATTTTGGTTTTCCATTCTCAAATGACCTCACCCAAGTATATGTTAAACAATGTCGCGGAAAGGATACATCCTTGGCGAACTCCTTGGTTTGTTTTTATTTCTTTTGAATATTGTTCTTCTAGTTCTCAACTAACAGAGGTATTCTAATACAGAGATTTAATGTCATTCATTAAATGGTGTGGATACCCTCTTCTTTCCATAATTTCCCTTAAAGTAGAGCGGTTGTATTGACATTGTATATAATAATGTAAATAAACTGTGTATAGCTCACTTGTGTCTGGGTTCTTGTAGTGTATATCCCTGCCCACGACGTACATTATGTCGCGGCTGGCTGGACAATTCTAAGACGTGTTAGCAACGCCGCGAAGTCGTTTAAAATGTTATATTCACTGGGGGCTCATTTTGAGCGCGCGATGTTTGAAATGGACGATCTTAACCCAAATTTACACCTAGGAGAGCTTATAATTGTTTATTTGAGGTTATGCGCCAAATTTAAATAACTTTCATAAATTCATGAACCAAACCAATCATTTCACCAAACTTGAATTTGTCGTTTACATGCATGCTTCAATAGAAATTAATTCCAATTTAAGAAAATCAGAATTCAACGTCTATCAAGTATATAAAATATTTTTAGTAATGATTGTGAGTTCAGACAATTATTGTTGTTTATTACTTCTACCAAATTTAATTTGAAAGGGATATACCTTCACGAAACGTCCAACTACCTATATACAATTATTTGGTCACAAATTAATGTGGAAGATATATTAGAATAAAATTTTTCAGACAAAATAGATTGGATCGAAGAGCTACCTTAGAATGTAGTAATATTCGTGCAACTTTTCTTGAACGATGACCTTGAACCCCCTCCCTTGTGCAAGAAACAGTTGAAGGCAAAAGCTCGCAGCGGGCACTGATGACAACCTTCCAAGCGTTAAAACTTCGTTGGCGCGAAACAGAAGCTAGTGAAAGCCAGTTGCTATTATAGTGCAGAACCTCTGTTCAGGCTTTTTGTCAAAATCAAAAGAAATAGCTGAGTCAGGTCCAGGTCCTTCAAGGGAGTCACCTAAAACTCCCGAAAAAGTTAAGAGGACATATAGAGGCGAACGCAAAATGATTGAAAAAGTGGTGCATGCATGTGAAATGGAAAAAGGGAACAATGTTTTGTTGCATCCTCTGAGTCATGCTCTAGATCGGGCTTCTGCGTATACTGGAGCCAGTATTTCCACTATACGTAGAATAAAGTCAAAAAGAGCCAATGACCCTTCACAATCCCCCGAAACGCCCGGTAAAAAAAGGTAACATTCAAGGAAATCAATTTATCATACTCTCTGTAATTATATTTCTTACATACTATTTCCATATACTTTACACAGATCTTCAAATGAAAGGCTGATTTATAGTACTTTAAGACATTAAAAATGTTCGCCTTGTTAGTTCCTCTTTAGACAGTCACAATTTATAAGAAGAAAGTATTACAATAAATGTATTACAATAAAAGTATTTCTCACTAGAGGCAAACAAAAGTCAATAAATTAACCAGTCATGTATTAAAAAATGTGAGGAGCAATTTTAAATACAAATCTGACACAGAACATTTCTATTAAAGATGTACTGAGAGCAAAAATCAATTAAGCTAAAATGAAAAAGTTGCGAATACTTAAAGTACAAATCTTAATAATCTATTATTTTCTGGAACTGAATATTACTTTACTACAATCAGTCAATGAATAATTGTTATTGAGTATTATTTTTATAATTATGGCATAATATAATATTAAAAAACAAAAATATTAATGTTTATTAATTTTTAATTTGAATTGAATCTCTTTAAATTGAATTGAATTGAATTCCCTTCCTCCATAATCAGTATTGCTGTTTGGTATCCACTCATTAAAAACAATGATGGTTTAATTAAATAACATTTAATTATGATATAATCTAATGTTTTAACATGTCTTTATTTTTAATCAACTTTGCCTTATTGACTTCAAAATGATTTTAGTTTTTTTCTGATCAGCAAAATACGAACATCTTCATTTTGCTGGGCATTAAACTTGGTTGCATTATGACATAAAAATGAATTCCTTCTTCTCAATTCTGTCAACACTAATATTGTTTTTAAAAATCTAATTACTTATGATATTATGAATCAACCATTCATTCTAAAAATTTGGAAACAATTGTGAAAAGATGTAAAAGGAAAATATAGATATACTTCAATTATAATAAATTGGACACCTCTGTAATTATTAAACTAAGGCATCCTATCTTAAAATATATAAAATGGAATTTTGATGTCATTGCGTCATCATTTTTTGCTAATTTGAAATATTCCATAATATTTACATATTATTTAAGGGCTTATTCTTTTCTTTTTTATATTAGAACAAGAACAAAAGGTAAGGTTGCTGTTGATGATTTTGACAAGAGAGTTATTTGAGATACAATCCAGCATTTTTATTCAGTAGAAAAAATTGTTCCATCATTAGAAAAACTTCTACCTGTTCTGCGAAAAAAGATTAATTGGAAATGGGGGAGAAACTCTCTTGGAAAAACATTGCACAGCATGGGTTTTTTTTGGAGAAGAGTTCAAAATAAGAGAACTTTGCTTCTGGAGAGAGCCGATATTGTGGATTGGCGAACTCGTTTCATTGTACAAATGAAACATTTCCGAGAGAATGGGAGAGAAATTTTTTACCTAGACGAATCATGGATCGACAGCAATCTTACTGTGAGAAAATGCTGGCAAAGGAAAGATGTTATTGGTGTCACTGATTGGGGAAGTACATCTAAAAGATTTATTGTTGCTAGTATTGGTTCCAAAAATGGATTCATTGAGGAGGCTCAATTAATATTTAAAGCCAAATCAACAACAGGGGATTATCATGGTCAGATGAACTCAGAAAATTTTGAAAGATGGTTTTGTACAAAAATACTTGACAATCTGCCTCCTGAATCAGTAATAGTGCTGGACAATATATCGTATCACAGCAAACAGGTAGAAAAAACCCATGCAGATATGACACCAAAATAACCATGGTTCAATGGTTAGAAAATAAGGGCATTTCATGTGATATGTCCATGAGAAAAGAAGCACTATTTAAAAAAATTAAGGAAAATAAGCCTGCTCATAAGACATATGTTGTAGATGAAATTGCAGCAAAAAAAGGCCACACAGTAATTCGTCTGCCCCCATATCATTGTGATTTGAACCCCATAGAACTTGCATGGGCTAAAATCAAAAGATATGTCAGAGAGCAGAACATTTCAGGAGATATGTCGGCAGAAAATTTACTTAAGCTCACTAAATCAGCTTTTGCACAAGTATCACCATCAGACTGGGAAGGTTATTGTAGACATGTGATAAAACCTTGAGGTGGAATATTGGACCAATGATGGCATTTTAGAAATGTCCATTGATGATATTATTATTAACACCTCCTCACGGTCCAGTGATGAGAGTGAAGATTTGCATTCATCAGAAAACTCTGATTCTGATTAATTTGACCATTACCCGATTACGACACCAAACGCGGACTTGACATTAAAAGCTTCGATTATGACTAACTTGCTCTCAAAAGGTAGGGTGGATGGGAGGGCAAGTGGGGAACTCGATGTGTAGACACCTCCACGTGGTGAGTTCTGGGTAATTTCGACAAAAATGCTTGTCAAAATTAGCGAAGATCTACACTATCTGACTGCTTAAATACATTTTCATTCATCTAGTGTCCCTGCTGTTGCCTTCCCAGGGCGATGACGTGGCCGCACAAGATGCAGGTTTCACTTTCATTTCACACACGTTGGCATTACTTAAAATACTCTAGTGGCCGACTTCGTAACTAATACCCCCACTCCTCCCGAAATCGTCTATCCATCGTTCAAGAAAAGTTGCACGAATATTAGTAGGTGTAAAATGAAGTAGTGGGTGTAAAACTGAATGTGTGATTCCTTTAACAAAATGTTAATAAACTCTTACCCATACCAAGAAAAATGTGAAAAGAATATTTCATGCAAATCAGAAAGGGCTTATATTGTCGTTTTTTATACAACAGGTGCAGAGTTTGCATCCAGATTCATGCAAGACGGCATGTGCTCTGCAACAGATGTCGTTGCAGCTGCTGCAGGAAAAGCTCCGGCTGAACACATGTGGGGTTCTTCCAGTGGACAGGACTCTCTTGCTGAGTGCAGCTGCATGCGTATTCACCAACGTGCTCATCTTGATGCAATTTGCGACTGGGGAAGCTGAAGATCCATTAAGAGATTTCAGATCTTAAAATTTCCTTAGACGCGTCATTTTTCGGAACGTCGCACTCCAGCTTTTCTGATGGGAACCTTGCAATCGGTTGCAAAATCGCTCAACACAAGATGTCACCAAATCTAGTAAACGTACAGCAACATCAGAGCGAGATATTGAGTTTTTAAAATGCAGCGGGTCTACGAGACCCATGTGCTCCAACGAAACTTTAATTATAACTATATGTATCGTATATTGATGATAGTAACATATGTTATTTTCACATGAAAAAACTGTTTTAGATTCCTAGTTTCTCCAATTACACAGGTCAACATGGCTTTTCCTTTTTTTGATTTTGACACTTGTTTTATATGTAAGTGGGTCACCTGAATTCAATAATGCCATTACTTTTGCTCTATCACATCACAATTTGTAATAATTTCAATAACTGTGAGAATATACACATTATTTTCATAAACATTATTATTCGTGATAGTTAATTGATTACGTCAGTTCATTTTGAATGATTTTGTAACAGAACACAGATGGCAGCACGCTACAGTATTGTATTCATAGGGCTATGAATACATGTAGATCCAGGATTATAATAGCAGCCCTATTCAAACGTTAAATCAACCATTGGTGACTAATCGAATGCATCTCAAGCAGAATGTTTTTAGCTAGTTCGTTTGTTTAAATATTTGTTGTGCAGAGTTAAGAAACTGGTCGAAGGGTAAGAGGAACGCACTGAGATTTTGAGTTCCTATGATGTGGTGCGAGGCAAAGAACCATCTAAATGATTGTTATTTTTGTATTTGCAAAGTAAAAGGATTCAATACGAAGAACTCCTTGCTTGAACAAATAAAGTTAGAATTGGTTTCAATAGAGCCAACCTAAAGAAAATGAGAGCAAATTTGCAAGTACGTATTGACTTACCCTCGCACTTTATTACAATAGATGTGTTAAAGTAGTAATATAGTAGTATAGGAGAAAGCTTTGTAACTGTGGAAAATAGTTTTCCAGCTTTTTAACGGAAATACAGAAATGGGTTAAAATGGGATGTTTTGTCCTTGTGCATGCACAACACTGTACTGCGAAATGTGTGCATCAACAAAGATGACGATCCTTTTGCCCTGATGAAAAGTCAGTTGGAACGTGATAGGAAAGTCATTATCTTCATTTTTCTGTAATACCTCAGATATTGTTAGAGCAACCCCAACTTACCACCTTCTGCTTGTGCATGATCTTGGCTGACCGGGTGACGCCGCGTCGAAGGCTGTGTTGCCAGCGATTTGACCAACTTGTCGTGGTCTTCCTCAAGGCAGGTATGGCTGAGGAACACCACGACAAGATGGTCAAAACGTCGGCATCTTTCGTCGAAACACAGCCTTCACGTTCCAATTGACTTTTTATAAGGGCAAAAGGATCGTCATCTTTGTTGATGCACATGTTTCATAGTACAGTGATGTGCATGCACAAGGACAAAACATCCCGTTTTAAACCCATTTCTGTATTTCCGTTAAAAAATTCGAAACACAGCCATCGACGCGGCGTCAGCCGAACATCCAAGATCCACGCACATGACTCTGGCCGCGGAAGCCTACGACTTCACCTTCTGCTTAGTTGCGCGGCGGCTCTGAAAATTTGGGGAGGGGGATTCGTCAGGCGAGAAATGCGGCATGATTGAAGTAGAACTTAGTTGGACATGAATTTACTGAGTCTAAAAGGTACGTGTACCAGAAAGGGAGATGAGAGGTAGTGGCTGATCATATCAGAGAGTGTGGAATGAATGCAGGTGCGCGCCAAAACTATCCTAAATCAATAAGGTCGCTCCTGCGGCATCCTTCTCTGTTGCGGGTGTGATGAAACAGCGCGACCTGATATCTGCGGCCTGCTGCCGGACTTGCGGTTCATGGCGAGCGCGCAGGGGTCTGTCGAGACATGCCACCCCTCCAGGGGAGGCCGGGCAACTGACCACTCAGCAGCCCTTCTTGGAAAAGACACCGAAGTGTTCGGACGTGTGCTGAGAGCGAAGCAGGTGGAGAGAGTAGCCATTTTGTTAAGAGAGTGCAAGGAAGGACAATTACTTATTCAGAAGCGAGCTGTAGAGCGGCGAGAAGTCAATACGTTGAATTGCATTTACTTTGTCGCAACAGAACATTACGTGGACACTGCGAAAACTACTGGAACGATTAGGACGAGGAAGAATAGTAGCCGCGAGAACGAGGGTCGTGAACTATCACAAGTCGTTTGTAGAGATGTATATTTAACAACACCAGCCCAAAGTGCTGTAAAGAACGCGGAAATACACCGTTATCAATTACACTAAAGTCTCTGTAACACGCGTCGGCGTGCTGCTAGTCAAGTGCATCGAAAAAGGAAGAGTAGACGTGGATTCCAGTGCCGGGCGTGAATAAACACGAGAAGAAAGAAGAGTAGACGTGAACTGGAGGCATCAGGACGAAGACAGGGGTTTCGAGCGACATCGCGGACGCCTAGACTGGGAGAAGTGTCCGTGCGGCCGGGATTTAGGACAAGGTCAGGCGTACGGTGACGACGGGAAAACGGAGGTCGGCACAACCCCCTGCTGAGAGCGCGACGGCAAAGGTAAACAGAATTTGTAACGGGAACCTAGGGCAGGCGGCGCTGCGAGCACGCCAGCAGGGCAGATGAATCCGGTAGCTTTCGTTGCGGTCAATGGTACGAGTGAAAATAGCAAAAAGGGGCCTTGTAATTCGTATAGAACGTTTCATTCATGTATAATTCCTAATGGTATATACATTATAAATAGTTGTGTAATCTAATCAGTAGCTGTGTTAACGTGTTGCATGCATTCTGAACTGAGAGAATTTAATAGAGAATAAGAAATAATTTCTTTGTTTTGTGGTGATTGAGTAAAGTATATTGATATTTTACAAACGTTGCTGGTCAAGCAAATAATTACCGTGCACGGGTTTTCATAGAGTGCAGTTAATTTGAAAGAATTAATCATTTAAAAGGGTGTCCGTAATATCGAAGTGTTTCAAAAGGGTGATTCCATGTCTTTATGGTGTATTTGAATGTGTTCTTTGTCCATATGGTTTTGTGTTTATTCAGTGGCAGTTATAAATTGATTTCTAATTTGAAGAATATATGCACTGACTTTGCCTATTTCTGTCTCGGAAAAAGAACTTTCTCACACCCTAAAGATCCTGCCCCCTGAGATCACAAAGCTCAGTTCAAGCATTCATTCTGTCGTCCCCTCCGTTCCATCTTTTTTAATTATATTCCTAATTACTCTCGTATCTGTAGGTTCTTACTTTAATGCCTGAAATAATATAAAAGCATTGAATTTCTAAATATAAGGGCGTGATTGATGAAAAGGTCCTTAAAAATTAGTAATTTAATACTGTAACCAATGGAGTTCCCAATAATGTGATGTTGATGCGACTTAAAAAACGAAAAAAGGTTTCTTGGTTATTGGATTTGAGATGTACGGCTCATGTGATGTCAATGAATCAATTATTTGGAGGGAAAAAATTGCCTATATGTTGCTACTTCTAATTCTGAAAGAAAGATTCGTTCAGTCTTCATAGGAAATGTCGTTGGACCACGTTGACCGTGGGGGTATGTGAAGTTATCAAAATGGATATGAAATGGATGCTACAAATACCGAACCTGATTTCAAACTGTCGGTGTCAAATATAGTGAGCAAATGTATAATCATTGTGTTAGGTAAGAAAAGTGTTAAAATATAAAAATAAACTTTCTTATTGCAAAAGGATATAGTTGGAGATACTTTCATCTTGAAAATGAACGTAAGTGAATAATGAAGATAACATAATGAGTGAAAATTGTCAAGATAAAAGTAAGCAAACAGGAACATTCCACGATACCGAAACATATTTTACATACAATGAAAATGTCAATAACCTGTGGCACAGCAGATAATGTCACGACAATCATTTTTACATTAAACAATTGAGAAAATATTCAATGGTTAGAGGACTCTAAAACTGTAAGATTGAACACAAATAATGTGATGGCTTTTTGCCTTGGAAACATTTACAAAGTTGCTTTTTAAAAATGTAGATTCAAAAAATACTTCACTTATTCTAGAAAGGCAACAAGTTGACCAATGCCGACAGAATTCTTAGGAAGAAACAAATATTTGTTGATAGTGAGTAAGCATATTGGGAGATATTTTGTGGAGTTTAGGAAGTAAAAATATGACTAACTAGAAGAAGAAACGAAACGAATCATAAGGTCAAGTTTGAGAGATATGACAATGACGTGGAATGTGTTAATACTTCCTTGTCAAAGTTATTAAAGTGTAAAGGAATTACAAGTGTACGCACGAAATATTCCCTCACAAAGCAACAATATTGCATAAAAAGCGAAGGGAACGAAACAATTTTTGGAAAAAGCTACACAAACTGCAGTATCTGCGCACCATGTTATTCCCTCCTCACATACGAAAGATTCATAATATTCAGAATTCAAACAGTCTGGATCAAACCTAGTGTTCTGATTTTATAATATTAAGTTTCAAGATATTTTTTACAAACACTCACAAAAATAAAAACAGATTAATGAAATGAGACAAACAAGGAATATTTATATATTTTTTCCGGTTATCGAAAAAAACCTATAGAATATTTTATCTAAGAATTCATCATATACGTCGTCAAGAGGTGTAGTGTTTGACGACTCACAAATGGAGAAAGTACCATCTAATAATGCCGATCAAATCGATTCTGAGAATTTCAAATACGATCAAGTCATTGACAGGTCATTTGAAAATACTTCTGCTAATCAGGTAAAATTTAAGTAATGTCTACTCAATTAATTCTAACATAGATGAAGGAAATAATAAAAAAATACTGTATCTTCAATTTTTTAAGATAAGTATCAAGTTCCAGTAGTAACAATAGTTGATACCTAAGATAATCACAAGCCTTCCAATCCAAAAATGTGCAAATCTTCTAATGTAAAACATCCTAATTAAAGCACGATGATGCTGCAACTCACGAATGAAATCAATGAAATTTTTCCAAAAACTTACAGAGAAATAATGAAAGTATGTAATGGATATACATCAATAGAAGCTATAGAAAAGGAGTTTTTTTATTATTTTTTTCATAAACAGCAAATACCGTAAGTGAAGAGGGAGAAGTACAAAGTGAACAATTATTCTTGAGATCGAGAAACGTATTCCAGTCCGTTTATTTACGGAGTTGAATAATGAAGGCATACGTACCAACAAAGCGAGGTTATCAGCATTTGAAAAACGAAGAATTTTCCCTCCCGAGTTATAGAAAACTTATTTGCTTAGGTAAACGAACTACAGGGTCGATTTTATAGTATTACTCACAAAATCGCAACCCACATTCCCCGCTCTATTCCCGCCACAACTAACAGAAGGAGAGCTCAACAAAACATGCGCAGAGTGAAGCCATTTACATATCAAGAAGTATAGAACATACATCGATCTATGTCGGAACATACAACGTATCAGGAAAAGTGAACGAAAAACCTGATCGAGATGAGGGGTCATTGATCCGGAAGCTGACGTGCTTGTGAAAGGCGTAATTTAGTGTTCTTAGTATTATACAGTATATTGTAAAATGATACAATATTACCTAATCCACTAAATATTATTGTTCAAATAAATATTACGTTTGTTTTTAATGGTCATTATGGTATTTAATTGTATAGAAACTGTTATAGGCAGACATTAATTTATTTGACACTTAAACTCTATCGATTTTAATTGTTTAAAGTCATCTGACAATGTGATGTAAAGTAATTTATACGAGTTGTATGTTAATTTCTACATACTGCTACCTGATTATTATTATTCCTACATCTGCTAATTTTATCATCTAATAACGTGCGTATTTTTAACAAAATACGTATCATCTTCCTTATGCTGTAATTTTGTCTTTTCTTGCGTATTCTCTTGAAGCCTTTTTTTTCATTGTCTTTTTTCATTGATTATTGTCCAACTGTTCAAACATGGGAAAATGTTTTTTTATTAAAATATTTTTCGCTCTAAAGAAATATTCTTCTTTCCGTCTAATGTTTATGTTTAAAATATTGTTTACATTTTTAATATGCGGCGAGGCAATTGTATCTACATCGTCCGTGTTTTACAAATTTCAATACCAAAAATACTCCTAAAGTATGGTATACTAAAAAATAGATATTCCGTTTGCGGTTTGACTCAATTGACAAACCCTGAAATTTTGTTTTCATAACATCAGCAAATTGCGTATTGGTCATTTTCTATGACTCATGCGATTGCCTGTTGCGACTGCCTAATCTAAAACTTCATTGAAACAGTTTTTCCTAGATGAGTTGAAATGGTCATATATGTATTTGTAGACGGTCAAGTTAGATATGTAATTAAACCCAGTTTATTATTAAAATATGTTTTATTTTAAAAAAACATTCGTCAATGAAATGTATAAAATATCGGAAATCGATCTTCCCATTCCGGAAACTCCAAAAAAGTAGAAAGTTGTACATACTCCTACAGTTTGAGTTTCACTTATTGAGTTTTACTTATTATAACGAAAATTACATATATGTAATTTTAGAAAATTCAAGAGTTTTTTTCTAAATTGCCCTGATATATTATTTCTATTAATTTTTCGTATTAGTATTTCTATTGATTTAATATATTATGATATATTCTAGTGATTTAATTTTTTATGCTCTATCTGTAGAAAAAATTAAATACAGTAATTGGTGGCATTTTTTAAGAAATTCATGATTAAGTTTTTGTCCTGATTTCACTCAGTATTGCCAAAAAACTACTGAAATGTTCATGTCATTTCCGAAAGATTTAATTTTAAAGAAGTCTTGGCTAAGAAAACATTTTTAATCATGTAGAACTACATTATTCAAGATTAAAATGCTTTTCAACCTACTCCTACAATATTGATGTTCGAAATTTCAGAGATATCTATGAAAATGCACCATTTTTATTCGTGTTATTTGCTGTATTCAAGCAAAAAATTAAACGAAAACTAGATGCTGCAAAATGTTACACATTTACGAATTAGTTTCTTATTCTTTGAGTCGGAGTTATGTTTTGTGTTATGACACACCTCATTCCCAGCTGCAATGCAACGAGACTTAAAAGACCAATTAGGACCTCCCGTCGTGCATAAAGCGCTCCTGAGGACAAATCGCGTTAAGGAGATACCTCGCGCTCCCTGATCAACATGCCGAGTTACACCGTGCAGACGTAGTTATGCATCATTACATAAGTGTAGTGTGAATAAGTCTACAAATACTGATGCTGATAACTCTTTATTGAATATTGAGACTGGACACTTTTTATTTTTTATTTAAGGGTGCGCTAACTTCTATTTCATTAGCGACCACATTATTCATTTTAAAGTTGTATCTGTGGGAGTAGTCAGTTGTCAAGAGGACCGCCAGGTAGCATTTCCGGGTTCCCGCCTCTTGACACGCACACTACCCAGCGGCCAGTATTGGGAAGAAATGGGTAGGGTTTAGGATAATTCACAGGCGTTGAACTAGCCCCTGTGAAGCAGTCCAGCTCGTTTTGTCGAAACAAATTTCCCATAAAATTGTCCGGGAATCGAACACGGACCTCCTGGGTGAAAGGCAATCGACTTTCGCTCTGAGCCACGAATTGGCTTGAGTTACATATTTGTCTGATGAGTATTCGTAATAATGGGTCGTTTCGTCAACCAAAGCGACGACTCATAGCAAAAGCCCGCCGCAGCATGTGTTATTTTTAACATAACACGCCGCAGCATTTCCTGCTCAGTAAATTACTCAACAGAGCCCTCTATCGTTGTAAGTTCTAGGAACCATTCACAGTTCTAGGAATCTTGGCATTTCTCATTCTTCTTAGTCTAGGAATAAAGTTCCTCAATTATTTTCAGATAAAAATTTCTCTTCACTTGATGAGTTATGAGAAAAATTGAAGTCTTCGATTAGATAACAATGCCCCATCCCTCTTAAAACTCACCAAGTGTAAAGAAATGCTAATTGGAGAATACACAGCTTTCTCACATGTCTCACTCACTGTTATCGGTTAGCCAAAAAATAATGGAAGGATTAAGGTATTGATGTGATGCACGTGGAACTTGGAATTGTGCAGTATAGAAATGTCGAAAAGCTGAAGTACATAATGATGTGATTAATAGCTAGATTCAGAATAAATATATTAATCTGAAATATGAATAATCACATTCGTTGAATATATTAGACTGAAAATAAACAAAATCTATAAACTTCGAAAGGTTTCGTTAGAATGCAATAAGGATGAAATACTGTTCACATGCTTCGATCGGGAACAAAAACAGAATACTTAGCCCTGTCATCGGCTACGAGATGGGAGTTTTTCCTAAAGGAACCGCTTGTGCAGACGTTCTTTAAAAGGGATAGAAACAAAAATTATTTTTCCCGTGTAGGATATATCTACTAAGAACAATGCAGAACACAATTGACACAAAATGGACCCCCTTTGTTTCCAAGAAGAGGAGATTAGGCGATTTCAGCTCTTCAAGTTGCCGAGCCACGTTGATCGAGACCATAGGTCAGTGTACCTTCTCACGCTGCTACTGTACACATTGGCTAAAGAAACAGCTTGTTTTCACTAAATACTTTTGTTTTTGTCTTGGCCTTGGTCTTTGTCTCTTTTGAATCGTTATCATAGCAATATCATTAATTCTGCTAAGCTGTATCAAAACATGAACATGAAAGGGATTGCCGGGAAATGTGACACAAGTGAAATGAAAGATGATTTCGCGGGTCATGGAGGAAACTGTGCATGCTGCATGTATGATAATTGCAGAATTATATTAACGCATAGAAGATAACGTGTAAGTTGCAATGAAGTTGAAGACTAAAATACCATACGAGGTACTTTATCTTCAATTGTGTTCAATGCTTGTTTTTGAAACTAGTTTTGTATATAAATGTAAATTTCACGCGCCACCAACAAATTTTTTTCAAAAATGTCGAAGAGATAAAGAAATTGGAAAAAAAATAAAAGTCGAAGAGAGACATTTCTGTGAAATACAGTTCTAGAAAACATTCACACTTTCAAACATGTACAAAATCGACAGGAAACACTGGATCCTCCTTAACCTTTAAGATAACGGAAACGTATTTTTTGTGTTTCAATCTCCTTTCAGTGTATTCTTGTACAATTTCTAATTGTGACTTCGTATATTAATCGTTACCTTAATGCGAGTTTGATAATATTTTTCTTCCACACTGCTGTAGTACATTGACGTTATATTGTAAACTGTAGTATGAAAATGGTACAGATTTACTATATAAAAGGAAGAAGTTAAAGATTGTAGATATTTGGGTACACTGGGGGGGTGGCGGAGCAACAAAGAATATACGAAACACATTAAGGAACTGAGAATGAAAGGTGCAAATCCCCAAAGAAAGTATGGAGACTTGGGAAAGAATGTGTATCGAAGAGGGGACATTGAAAGAATGGTTTAATAATTCGGGAGGGGGGGGTTGTCCCTTATCTGATATAACTACAAGACTATGAGGACAGAGGACTAACTAGTCGATCTTAGGTAGAGAAACTGTGCCTGAGCGATTTGTGGAGGTGTTTTGTTAATAGTCTGTGAATTATTACTCGTGCAACTTTCCTTGGCCGATGGCCTACCTACCCCCTCTCTGGCAAGGTAACCGCTCGCAGCGAACGCGAATGATAGAATTCCAAACACATTGGCGTTGGCGCGATACAGACGTGAAGTAGCAAACGCAGTCGCCTGTTCGTGTTTTCTCAAAAATAAAGAAGTGACCGAAGTAGATACAGGTACTTCACAAGAGATACCTCGAACTCCTGAAAAACTTTGAATGCAAATTATTGAGAAAATTGCGAAGGCTGACTGATTTCCCAAAGGCGGGCATCGCTTCATCTAGTGGCCTGTTTCCTAACTAATACTCCCTCTCTACCCGCATTTCTCATGGCCGTCGATCAAGAAAAGTTGCGAGGATGTTATATGTAAGGTGACAGATCAACACCAAACGAATTCTAAGGCAGCGCCATCACAAACGGGCCACGAACCGCACGCGATCTTCCCTTCCTCATCCTTGCCTCGTGCTGCCATCTTCCACTCCCCTTACTCACACACACACACACTTACACGCACTGTACTTCAACACACATATCGGAAAACCATTCTGGAGCTCAGAGATTCCCCCAGCGGGGGCGGTGTCTTGCTGAAGGGGATTTCAGAAAAGGGGTGGCAAAAAGTAAGCCGTGACTCGCGCATCTTTCCTTGAACGATGCATTGAAGAAACACAGGTAGAGTGGGGGTATTAGTTACGAAATCTGCCACTAGATTTTATGAAGCATTGTCAATCACTGGAGAATCAGTCATTCCTTCGCAACTTTCCAAATAATTTGCGTTCTAACTTTCTTAGGAGTTCGAGTTATCTCCTGAGATGAATCTTTATCTGCTTCGGTCATTTCTTTAGATGTTTTTTTGAGAAAATCACGGACAGTCGTTCTCGTCTTCAATAGGATATAATTTCTGTTTTGTGCCAGTGAAGATGTGTTTGGAATGTTGTCATCAGTGCTCGCTGCGAGGTTTCGCCTTCAACTGTGCATTGTGCCAGAGAAGGGGAAGCAAGGTCATCGTTCAAGAAAAGTTGCGCGATTAATACTGGCGGTAGCAAGCGTTACACTCACTGACCATGATGCGACCGAAATCACTAAATCCTCACTCATTCTTTAAAATACATCCCGTAAGTTACTTTTCTCCCTGGTTTTAGACACGAGTGACCGTTCAAGAGTCAGTACTGGTCATATTCATTACACAGCAAAGTTTTCTAGGTTATAATTCATGCCGTCAGATTTACTCGACGTATAAATGTGCCAATAAAAGACAGCAATAAAGTTGTGTTCTCTGTCTATTCCTACAGATCACTGCTCAAAATCTGCTTGCACATGAGACATTGTATTCAAAGAAGTTTAACTGCTATGAAACATATTCCTATGAATAGTCTCTGCTAATCTAATTTTTTTTCTATCCCCTTTAAATCTCACTATTGATTTTTGTCGTAAATGGAATATTATTTATGAATAATCTTTATTTTTACAATTTCATTTTTACACTGAATAGCACACTTATTGTTTATTCTGCTTGATAATTCCTAATAACAAGAAGCGTAATACAGTTTGCGACATTGCTGTGAAAACGAAGGTCTACTGTTTGGTTTAATATTTTCTCCATCAACATCTTTTAGATTTTTAAAAGATGCAATCTGCAAGAAATACAAAAAAATCAATATTTAAAAAAAAATAAATATAGTAAATGGCTTAATTTTCAAATTAAACTTTTGCCAATAGCAATATTTATATCATGTTAATGAATCATTCAGCATATATTATATACATCAAGCAATTAGAGTTGATGTCATTTTACATCACATCCCATTATTGTACCATAGTTTCAGGGATTTGAAGATGACCTCCCACTGACATGAGCTTGTTTTCAGCATCAAAATTTGATATTAAATGACCCCCTTTTGCCAATTAGTGTAATTTTTTCGATGCAGGGATTGAAAACTTCAGGAAAATATTTGTTTACATACCTCTTCTGGGCTAAGACAAAATGCTTGTTCAAAAACGATCCAAGTAACTCCAACTGTGCATGGTGGTGTAGTGAGTGATCCATTGTACATGTACATACCACAATCCGTTCCCCATACGTCCAACAGACGGACTGTCATTTTTGCACTTTTAGGTGCCTTAGGAAAGCCTATCATCTCCATTGCATTTTTTTCACCTTCATCACACTCCTGCACAGTTAACAAAAAGTTGTTATTTCCTGTCTTTCAAAAATGTGAATAATTTGTTAAAATGGATGATTTTGAGAACGAAATTTAAAATATTTGAACATGGCATTGTACACACCTGATACACAGTTCTCACAATCAGAGTTTTGTCTTTCTCGTAGTCTTTGTAATGTACTTGCATTTCCAAACCGTTTCTGAAACAATAATAATAATAAATAAATAAATAAATAAAGATTAATATAAAAATATAATAATATAATAATAAAATAATATAATAATATAATAATATAATAATATATTAATATAATAATATAATAATATAATAATATAATAATATAATAATATAATAATATAATAATATAATAATATAATAATATAATAATATTAATAATAAAGATAATGTATTTTTTGACATTTTGTGTCGATTGTCATACTTTTGCGACTTTGTTGGCTGGCTAACGATGTTTCCCGTGACTGGGCCTAGTTCAATTCCCGCGCTTGGGGGTAAGAGAGACATAAGGCGAACATGGCGTATTCCCTTCACCGTAACTAGCAATCTCTGCCTGCCTGATGTTTCCTTCTTCATACAGCTACATAAACTAAGATCATTTTTAAGGGAAAGCTACAACTCTATTTTTACCTTGACCGGCAATCGAACCGGGGACAACGCCACGGGAAACTGCCACAATGCCCATGAGCCATCCTAGAGACTTAATAATAATAATAATAATAATAATAATAATAATACGTGAATAAAATATCTATAATAGCCAGTTTGGCGGCGCCTATAGCCAAGTACAGTTTCGGACTAGTGGACTGGAATGAGCAATACATTTGAATCTTGGATCGAAAAACAGAAAACGAATGGATCGAAGAAGACTAGGCAAGACACTCGGGCTCTGAACGTCTAATGTTACTTAACATGAAATGTGAGTCATAAAAAATGTTAAAGAAATCGTGGAGAGACAAACTATTCCATGGACAATACCTAAAAGCAATGGAGAAGGTGAAAAAAATAAAGATCAATCATTTATGTAGCTTAAAATGGCAAGAATTAAGCCAGAATCCGAAGCAGTTGTAAAAGCTATCCAGATAAGGCGTTGAAAACACGAAGTTGTAATAAAGCGCGTCTCAAAAATTTCCAAGATAATAAATGCCGCATTTGCCAGGAACTAGTAGAAACCATTGATGAGATCGTTTCAGCTTGTCCAATTCTATAAAAGATTAATACTTGAGAACACACGATTGAGTGTGTAGTTACCTCCACTGGCAGATCTGTAGGGCTTTCGAAGTTCCAAATACTTACCACTTCCAGTGATACAGACAGTCATCAAAACCCGAGACTTTTGTTGGACTCTACAATATTGTACGACCAACAAATCCAATCTGTTTGAACGCACGTAACGACAAACAAACCTGATAAAATTTTATCCGAGATCGGGAGGGAAAACATATCTACTTGTAGATAAGTCTGTGCCTCAAAACAACATAACTAAAGAGGTAGTTAATCGTCATAAATACAAGAGTTTGAAAATGGTGATCGACCGAATGTGGGGCTCAAAAGCACAGATCGTCCCGATAGTTATCAGAGCTCTGGGGTTTATTCAAAAACATTTGTTTAAGAACTTGGCTAAACTTCCAGGTCACTGAAGAGACTGGGAAGTGCAAGACATTCCTACTTTATTGCGAACAGCCCACATTTTGCATAAAGTATTGTAGTGGAACTGACTGTCCCTAGATCTGCTCCTTAGGAAACTAGTTGCAACTTGGAGTAGATTTTGTATTCAAGTGATTCACAAGATATTTAGTCGTGAATGATGATGATGATAATAATAATAATAATAATAATAATAATAATAATAATAATAATAATAATAATAATAATAATAATAATAATAATAATAATTTAAGTTACTGCGCTATTGCGTGGGTCCGCTGCCTCGCGGCGCGCAGGCTTCGTAAATGATATTATTTATGGTTTGGTGAACTTGTTTTTGGCGAACGTTATCTAATTACTGGATTTGTCTTCTTCATGTTTATGGAGGTGTTGAGGAAGTAATAAGATAAAATGCCCCTCTACCAAATCGAGATATTACCACCTACGAATGTCTATATACGAGATATTACCGTTAAAACTCTTATTGTAATGTTATCTTCTAAAATGTTGCATCGACTAAAAACATTTCATCAAACCCACTAAATTTATTTTCCTATTAGGTTTTTAATTATTTTTTGTCACCCCCATACGCCACAGTACGAAGAAAATATTTCCAATAGTAAAATTTTAATACTTTCAAGATTCTTCGCATCACTCATCCCGCTCCTACCCGCTGCATTGGGCAAGTGAAAGACCACTTCCAAATTTTAAATCTGAACATCAGTTGTTTTTTTACGAAAATTTGTATTTAAATTAATTAGAATTTTTTAAATATTGTGTAGTATAACAAGAAATTTAGTTGTTCTAAATTGAAACTAATATATGAGTTTCAAATACAAATATTCTTCGTTTATTTTTTATTACAACATCCTCACCTTTCTTCATTAACTATGTGCTCGGCAGGCCAGTGGAACTGAATGCCATCTATAAAATATTCACACCGTTCATCCCCTATTTTAAGCACCACACTAGGGTTGGGTTTCTGAGGTCGTAGTGGGAGCATCATTTCCACTGCAACAAATACACATTGTTTTAACTCTCATATAGGAAATAAAAATATTTGAGGAGCAACTAATCAAAACGAATATGGTCCACTGGTGGAAAAAAGTGGGTTTGATATGAAATCGTGTAGTTTTTAATACTTTTTACATTCTCCAGGCTTTCAAATTTCAGGAGGAGCGTGTAGAACGTATTCAAAATTACACGATTCCAGATCAAACTTATTTTTTTCTACCAGTGTGCAATATGCCATTTGATTAGCTCGCCCTCGTTTTAAGGAACGGTAGTACGCTAGGTTTCCAAACTCAGGTGATCCTAAACTCTACCGCAAATCTCCGTGAGATCAGTTTGAAGTGGAAGTGGAAGAGGAAAATGCCCTAAGAAAATACGGCGGGAAGTGCAGAGTTATTTTTGTGTTATTATTTTGAAAGTGAATTCAAATCCTTAGATACCCCGAAGTATACTCACGAGATCAGTAGTACTTTCGAAGTCAGGCCGCCATGTCAGTGACACGAGGTGCTTCATTTTCAGCGTAGTAGCCCAGTGCGTGAGAATGAAGCGTCCTAATAAATGAGAATTGTCCTGTTCCTGATGTGCTTTTGTGGGAAATATGTTTACTCCTACTCCTCTTTCTCTTAGCTTTCAACTCCCGCAGTTTTGCGAAAGAGTTCAAGATCACCATATCCACGTACACCATGTGCATATGGACTATAATTTCATGCATTTTAGTACACAGCACTACGAGAAACATTTATATTTATTATATTTTTACTGGTGTTATCAAAAATAGCCCAGCTTTGCCACTCATGGTATCGATTTGTCGCTTAGTATACTTTTGGCCACTGTTATGTGTTTAATATCTCTTATAAATTTTTGATGACATTAATTTTTTTTCATATATTTTAAGTATGAAAACAAGTACTTACAAAACATTCCTGTGTTAATTAATTTCCCATTCATTTCTTCATTGAAACCAGAATGACGTGAGGTATAATCCAGCTCATCAAGTAAAAAGTAACTAAGAAGAATAGAACTTTGATTAATGTTCATTTCTTTGCAGGTTTGATAATAATCTTCCCACTTTTCTGAAACATGAAAGACGCACTTTGCAGCTTGTTAGTTAGCGAGTACAAAGAGCAGTTCATATTAGACAAGAAACCAGGGAAAAGTTAACAGAGGAGGTACCCGAGAGTAATATCGGAGACATACATATCAAAATTAACAACACTTTGAATTCAAATGTTGAATGCAACCCATTTATTCCATAAAATTAAATGACCAATGATAATTTACTCCATAAAATTAAATTTATCTAAATGCATTGTTTCAATCCAAGTATACAGTATTCAAAACCAATTATCTCAATTCCAGCACCCTTCGAAAATATTTATTCTTTCTAGACTTTTCTTAGATATTTCCTTCATTCTCTTCCTATCCCCAACTCCCTCCCCCTTTAACTCCCGCCCCTCTCCCCAGTTCCTCTCTGACTTCTGATTCGGACGCAACCTTTCGTTGGACTAACGTCTCGTGATCAGTCAGTCTCTTTACTGGAATTAAACGTGACACATCATGTGGTCAGACTAAATGCTCGAGTGAGATTTGTATAGTACAATATATTATAACGGATACCACAACTCATTTTAACAACTGTAAAGTAAGTGTACTATACATTTTTAAGCTTTTTATGCTTCATGAATACATTAAATGTATTCATGTAAAAGTTGAAAAAAAAGGCCAATGTTTGTGATTATTATTGTTACATAATTTGAAGGTGGGGACTACCCTTCCTCGTAATGTCGTTTGAAAAACTGTATATTGTTTCAATTGTTTTATTTATTTGTTAAACTATCCATTACTAACGGCAATGTAAATGAAATACATTGATTCAACAGCGTTAAGTTTAATAAGACAATATAAGTCTAATAACTCAATAAATAATTTATCAATAATTTTTATGTATAAGGAATAAATGACAGCTGAGTTCTTAAAAATCAACCCGGAGTGTCTCCGCAGTGCAGGGCAGTGCAGTGCATCTCGGAGTGAGCCTGCCTATCATCCGAGAATTGAATGTCGGCCCAGCCTGAAATAGTGACATTCTAGAGAAGACCTACACAGCGTTTTGCAATTTGTCTGACCTCGGGAGCCGCGCGCGAGCAACTGGAGTGCAAAAACGCGCAGACCAGAAGGATGGGGATGAGTGTCATTCTAGGAGTGGGGACCGACAATCAGAATGTGCAATTCGAACTGTAGCGCGTAGATTCAGAATGTGCAATCCTAACTGAAGCCTCGGTAGACGCGCGCGAGCAACTGGAGTGCAAAAACGCGCAGACCAGAAGGGTGGCGATGAGTGTCATTCTAGGAAGTGGGACCGCCAATCAGAATGTGCAATTCGAACTGTAGCGCATAGATTGACAGGGCTATTGCGAGAACATGACGGACTGTTACAAACGGTTGAAGTACGAGTATCATTACCGTTTATTTTAGAAATTTTTGTTGTCGATATATGACAATGTGAAGTATGAATCAAAACGAATTAGCCTTACATATTTGATTTGGATACCAATTATAAGTGCTTGTATGGATCATAATGTAACTCGTTTCGCTACGATATAATCACAAAAGCCTGATGCTAAACAAAAAGTTATGTTGATTTTTTTGTTTGATGATCACAGTAAAAAAATATTTCTTCATTAACTATGTTTCATTGAATTAAACGTTATCTATCAAATCTGAAAAACATTATTCTTAAACAATCAAGATTACTTTCTGCTCTAATTTCTGACTAGAGTACATTATATATTTCTAATTTCTAATCTACGAACAACATTTATTTATCATATTTTACGACATATAAAAAGATGAAGCCATTTGCGTTCTATTTAACAAGACACATAATAATCTCATGATTGCCCATAAAATATTGTAATATGAGTTTCATCCTTGGTATCTCTATTCAGCTTCGTAATGAAGTAAAATGGTCACAAAAATACGCGCTGCCAAACATTACCCTTTTTGGAATTGCCAATATTTCATTTTTATATCAATCTCGATGTAAGAGACTGCTCTCAATTTCCTCCGTTTTCCTATCATTTGGAGATTATAAAATTCCTGATGAAAATGCAATTATTATATTGTAAATTTGTGTTAGAATAATATAATAATTTTTAAAAGAAGCCACTGCTTTAAAATATTGTTTACGAGTCACAATTAGCATAAAGTTAAAGAAAATTAAAAATACGTCAGTACGTAGCAGTGCCCAGAAGAACATAAACTGTGAAATATGACTCTCGTACTTATAAATACGGGATATTTACCCGTATACTGTAAATAAGCGGGCAAATAATTTCACAACATGGATCATTGCATTAGACACCCAGGCAATCAATCAACGTGCCGCGTCGGCCCCCCTGTGCAACGTCAGACTTCCCTCCCCCAAAGCTGCTTCCCTCTTCCATTTGCACTTTCACTGCTCTCGCGGACGTCACAATATTTTAAAGCAGCGCTCTCTAGTGCAGAATGCCCGCGCAAGCAGGCGTGGTGCAGGCCTGTTCTAGAGTGTGAACAATGCCTATACACTATGTGATTAAAAGTATCCCGAAACGTCAAAAATGATGTTATGGTGTGGTCGTGTTTTTCATGGACGGGACTTGCACCCCTTATTTTTTCGTGTGGCACTATCACGGTACAGGCCTACGTTGATGTTTTAAACACCTTCTTGCTTCCACTGTTGAAGAGCAATTCGCGGATGACGATTGCATCTTTCAACACACTCGAATCTTTCAACACGATCGAGCACCTATTCATACTGCACGGCCTGTGGCGGAGTGGTTACGCAACACTAACATCCTTATAAAGGACTGACCTGCACTTGAATCTTATCGAACACCTTTGGGATGTTTTGGAATGTCGATTTTGTGCCAGTCCTCACCGACCTACGTCAATACCTCTCCTCAGTGCAGCACTCCGTGAAGAATGGGCGGCCATTTCCCAAGAAAACCTCCAGCACCTGTTTGAAAGTATGCCTGCGAGAGAGGAAGCTGTCAAGGCTAAGGGTAGGCGTACACCCTATTGAATTTCAACTTTACCGACATGAACTGCTAAGTCATTTTCACCCACGCATCCGGATATTTTTGATCACACAGTGCAAGGACGACTAAACCACGCCCGTGCGTTTCTAACGCGTGAGAGACACTACTTTTCATTGCGTGGAGTCGGGGAGCGTCGGCCTGTGAATATTGTCATCGCCTTTACGAAAGAGTAACCAAGCGTACAAGTAAGACTCTCGAATGGATTCTGCTTGTTAGTGTTTTTTAATAAACGCTGGACACTTGTTTCAACAAGAAATTTTAATTTATGCAATTCAGGGATACAATAACTTTAAAAGAAATTAGCACTATTACCACACTTGAACAATATTTATGAAGATTTCGATTCATTACTTTATTAACGAATGATAATATGTCTTTTCCCAACATATGTGACGTTCCTTCAAGAGTCAATAAACAAGTAACAAGTATAATAAGCGAAATTGTCACGGTAGTATCACTATTTTTTACTGGAAGAAGGGAGTCCCAAGAGGAATTATAGACGGACATATGTAAACTTCTTTATTGTATTTCATGAGCCACGTCATTTTTGTTTTCAACAAACTGCTTAGGCAGTAAGTATTTTATATTTTATTTATTTGATATTATTTGTTTGTTTTTTCCACAAAATTCGCTGTATTTCTTTTCTTTCAACTTATGTTAATGTTTCAATTTTCTCCTCCTTGCTAGAGATCCACTGTGGATGGGTAAAGTGTTTCCCGAAAGTTGACTCTGGGTAATAATTAATAAAATTATTAAACTTTTTGTGAACGATTATTTCCTTTACCATATTATTGGTTTCAACAGTTTCGGGGACTAATTGTTCCCATAATCATGCAAAATCCAAGTACTAGCTCAAGTTGTGAGAAAAAATATGTACCAAATAGTTCCGCCATGCACTGGCGAGTGATCTCAATCAAGAGAAGTGGATGAAAGTCTTTCATTCACTCCATTTCTCGTGACTGAGTTATGCACTGTCACTCGCCAGTGCATGACGGTACTATATTTTTTCTCACAACAAGAGCACCTACAACCTAAAAACCAAAATAAAGAAAAGTAAACGAAATTGCATTCAACTTTGACGTGATTAAAATAATAAATTTCAAAAACAAAACACAACGAACATATACAAGTAAACAATCGAAACGCGCGCTTTCTGAGCACAGTATGATGCGCCAACCAAAGCACGTGGCACCGCAGCTGTGGCTGATCCAACAGCCGAACGTATCCCTTCCTACAAAAATTAATAAATTCTAATGATATTTCCCCCGATTTTTGACAAATATATAATGTATACAATGTATTACATTACTAATGGAATTGCTGTTATGAAAAATCTTTTATGAGGATTCAAAACAGTTTTGATTTTTTTTTAATGTGAGGGATGTTTGTTTACCGGAAAAGCTCATAAGGACCTGTACTTTATTCTTAACCTCGGACGCGCTAATAGAGTCTAGCATTTCGTGTTTATTACATCAGAGGTTTTCTATATCCGGATGATATCAATATAAAATCAGTTTTTCAACTGCGACTGGCTTTATTATTTCAGAGGAGCAGTAAATTATTCATCCGCCGCTAATTCATAATTTCAATAACATTGTGCTTTTATCATACTTTATTGTACATTATTCAGACATTAAATATCTTAATGCTGCCATAACACCCTTCCATGCTTCTTATGCAATTGAAACATTCTCTTCATTTTTGGACTTTCAACACACAGACTCTTTTCGTTGTAGAAACCTCTCTCCTCGCATTGGCAGTGTCCTAGCTAGATTGGATTTCCTAGTTGTGGTCCGCGTCCACAGCGGTGCAGAACTGTCCTTGGTGAGCGCTTCTCTCAGAACAACAGTTCATCAATACTTTTCATTCACAAAAGGTCGCATTCGCCAAAATGACTTCTCTAAAAATGTAGCTACATGAATTCGCGAAGGTGAAGAGTCTCTTTTACGAATTATGCTTGCTGTGTTTTCTGTAACCGAATCTCCTAGTGCTTATTTATTATGAGTGTGAAACGGCACGAGTGACTTCCGATAACTAGAACCGAAAGTTCACTACATCCAAGTTTACTATATCCAGAATGGACTGTGATTCGTGTAGTCAAGCCACCTCATGATGGCTTGTGTGTCTTTCATCAACCTAAACTGCGAAATATTCTTCCTTTCTATTCCTACTTTGGACTTAATCCACCCACTTTGTGCAAAGTGAACATTAACTGGCTATTTCAAAAATTAGTGTAGTGATTTGCACTTGCGACTAACAAATCACCTATAGTCACACTACAAAATTATATTTTTGTGAAAGCTTAATTTTGTAAAAAAAGGATACAAAATTTGTTTAATTATGTGATTTATTTGCACAGTGAAGTATGTAAGTAAATCAACGCAATTATCAATGAAAATCAAACCCCAAACATATTTTACTGTGATTCCATAAACACTACTGGAATGTAAACTTTGAATGGGATTAGTTTCGCTGTTCTCTGTCAATTTTCCTGAAGTTGGAAGAAATGGATAAGATTATCGCCCTGATTCATGGTACGGAATAATATTCTTTTCTGTTATGGTTGTATATAGTGATTCAAATTGGGCGCGCTTGCAGCCGAGCTGTGCGCGCGGCGTAGGCTTTATGGCGGCAAACGCAGTCACTGTAACAGGAGGCAGGAGCGAGCCTCTGGTGATGGCGTGGCCTAGCGCATGTAAGGGGCGACTGGCGACGGAGCGGCAGTACTTTATTGAGCTAGAGCTCAGAGGTTTGTGTGCTGTACCGTGCCTCGTTATATTGTTGGTTCTAATCGGATATTGGTTACTTTGGATTGCACTGGTAAATCTCCTGGCGACGATGACCATGTTTGGTTTGTTGGACATCTGGCATACGCGGTCGTGAGCATTGTATTGGTGCAATACGAAATTTGACTTGTAAGATTTAGATTTAGATTTATTCAGTCAAAAAACAGTAAAAACTGTATCTGACGTAGGGGGGAAGATTATCTGTGCACGTTTTCTTGAATTTAAGAATTCCTTCCCGTCATTTTAACAATAAATAGTTGAAAGGTGAGTAAAAGTTGAACATAAATAAATAAAGTAATAAAAAATAAAAATAATCATAAAAATTATTAATAAAAAATAATAATAAAATGTAATAAATAATAATAAACAATAATAATAAACAATAATAATAAACAATAATAATAAACAATAAAAATAAACAATAATAATAATAAATAATAATAAAAAACAAAAATAAAAATTATAATTAAAAAAATAAAAAAAATAAAAATAAAAAAATTTAAAAATCGTCAGATTAGCAATATTTGAAAAATAGTCATTTTCTTTTTTCTGAGTTATAGAAAACTTATTTGCATCGGTACACGAATTGCAAGTATGATTTTTCTGCATTGTTAACAAAATAGTAACTCGCCCTTACCTCTACTCTTACCATTACAAGCAAAAGGAGAATTCAACAAAACTGCGCATAGTGAAGTTACATTTACGTCTAGAAGCGAAACATGGAGCCATCTCAGCATTTGCTCAATGGATCAGGGAAACTGGACAAAAACCTGATCGAGATGAAGGTCATTGACCCGGAAGCTGAAGTACATTATTTGTTACAAACATGTTAAGTCTTTAAAAAAAATATACAATACTAATGTAAACTAATTCATTATATATCACTGTTTTGTTAAAATAAACATTATTTTTCTTTTTAATAATCAGTATAGTCTCTAATAGTATAGAAACAGTTGTAAGAAGTGAATAATAAACGTTTCTTAGTGACTTGTATTTTTCTGGTCATGACAATTTCGTACTTCGATTTAGTTCACGTATGAAATGAAAATTCCATTTACTTAGATATGTTGTTTAACATGGTTATGGTGGTATTGGAAGAAATCTTAACCTAAAGTAGTTTCAATTGTGATGACATTACGGTCACTGAAACGAACTGCTTTACACGTTATCCATTTCATTCCGAAACAGTTTGCAAGATGGAATAGAATGTTCAATCTGTCTGCTTCCCTAGAGAATTAGATAGAAACTATCTTAAAGTACTTAATTTAATTATTCTAATAGTAGTTTTTGACCTAATTTTGAAATAATTTTTATAGTTTCAACTGCCTGCATCTGGTTTTATGCTATTGTGAGAACTAGGGTACATGGTATGTATTTTTTATCTTGTCGATTTTATTTCTCTCCGCTAGAAATCACATTGTCAGCTCTCATGCATGGAAACTAATTGTCCGTTGATTGGAAACTGTCGCTTCGGGGTGCGCGTACACGTATGACAAGGCAAACATATGACTGGGTGACATGAATCAACATGGATTCGACCTCGCGTATTGGAAAACCCTCCCAAGAGTATATGTGTGTAAGTTTCCATGATTTAGTACGAAAGAGAATTTGACGTACACATTTCAAAATGCCGGCTCGACGCCTATCGTCACCTCTCCGTCAACAATCGCCAGACTAATTTTCTGCACAAGTTATGTTATTATACAGATATTTTTGTAAGAAAGGACCGCTTTGACAGCTACTGCTTGGTTACTACTGATAACATATCAGCGGTATATGTCTATGCATTTAATTCGTCAATGCGTTCGTTTAGTTATCTCATTCGTAAATGGTTGTCATTACTACCTCTTGCAATGCAGTCACTCAACATGTCGTTCATTTGTTTCCCAATCTGTCAAACTGGTCCTTTCTTGGAGTAACTCCTTTATAATCATATTCGTCTGTTTTAGTTTTTGAATGTCTCAATGTTCATTGACTTTAACATTTGATGTCGATCACATATTTGAGTGTATAATGTATCAATGAAAAATAAGAAATGCTATAAATTCAATTGATAATAAAATATAACCCGGAAAGAATTCATAGGCTTACTTTATGCTCTTCAATCGGGTATTTTAGTCACTATTACACTGAAGCAATGACATTTGTATCGTGTAAAAATACTTACTTGTGTCTTCATAGTTCCAGTCACCTGCTGTCACTATAAAAATAACAAATGACAAAATGTTAAATTGTTATCTTTCGTTGCAGATTCTTGGATCCAACATAGGTATCTTCGGTGGTGATTTGATTACGGAAATATCATATTTTTTACTTCAAGTTTGGGCTAAGAACATGGCCACTGACATTTAATTCGTGATTTTGTCTCTTCTGACACAGCACAATACGACTCATAGAGGTAGTGAAGTTAAAAATCTCTTATTAGGCACCTCTTTTTAACAGACAACAAGTTTAGGTTCCGACATGAAATTATAGAATAGGAAACAAGAGAATTGTTTCTATCCTTTACATTGACGCGTTCTTGAGCTCATTCCACTAATAATAAGTTATCGTGGAAACAATACTAAACTATCAAGTAACGTAATTTTAAAAAATAAGACTCCAATTTTATTTGTAAAAAAAAAAGTGCCCTCTCTTGATATGGCTTTTTTATACGCAATGCATTCCTCTCAAAAATACTTTTTATTACTTTATCAAGAAATAATTGAACCTCACGTAAGAATCTGCATAATATTTTTGCAGATAGATAATATCCAACTTCAACTAGATTAAAGCACTTTCTCAGAGTATGTTATTTGAAATAAAACATAAAATTTTGTGAAAGATGCGTAACTACAGCAACTAATTGCTTAAATCCGAATCGGGTACAAGCTAAGCACACATTTTTTAATTATCTTGTTTAACGTATTTCAATGCCCGAAATATTAAAATTATGTTGCTGTTCATATACTCTCCGTATCAATCACTTCTGGCTTACGTGATTCACTTTGTATAAAATCACAGAACAATTGGTTATTTGCTGGTTGTGTAATTATAGTATTCCAAAAGTATGAATGCAAGCCCCACTCAGGTAAATCCAGTTAATTGCATGCATTATACCTACAAAAAATTAGAACTAATTTATTAGAAAATTTACTAGGTAAGGGTTTTCAAGAGTAAAGTAAAAAAATAATGTAATACAAATATGAATCGATTCTTGTCATATTGCCTACAGAAGTCTAAATTCGCATTCAAGATGGCAACAACTTACATGCAATGCAGAAGAACGAGATCACCACATGTACAGAGACTTCCCAATTTCCCATGGTGAAACTGCAATACAGGATACTCTTATTATATGAGTACATTGATTTATAGGCTCTCGCTTTCATACAGCACTTATTGCTAATAGATAACTCAGATGTACTAAGTTTTTAAGGAATATATTAATTTCTGTTATCTTGTATAATTGTAATACTTTCCTGGTCTTATTAAAAACAGACACTAAAATATATTAACCATTTATTTCTTCGATGTATGACCACTAGTTGGATCTTTTTCAAAAATCTAAATAATAAATAAAAATATTACATTCAAGTGATGGAGATTAAATCAATAAATTGTAAATCATTACAAGAAATATACTCGAAGATATTGAAATTATATATGATAAATATAATAAAAATAAATATTGAAATTAATAATAAAAATCAGTTAGCATTTTATAAAAAATGATCAATGTTATAAATATTTATAAAATGCAACCTGATTTTTCACCACGTGATTTTAATAGGTAGGTATAACACAACTTGCTTTTATAACTTTTAATACTTGTCTTCCGATAACTAAGGTATTAAAGAAATTTTTCCTCTGAATAAAATCTGTTCTTCAACATTATATCTTTAAATGAGGGCATTCAAGATATGAATAGTTGTGGCGTAATGTTGAGTGAAATATGGTCAACAGTAAAAAATATGAAAAATCAGTTTTTCTAAAAAAGGTTGTAAATTTTTTCTTTAAACGTTTTGTGCGGATAGTGTGGAATGCGTTGAATAACGTGCTATCAACGTCATTTTGATGCATTATTTACATTTTTCAAAAAATACACAAACTTAATTCTTGTATTTATCACTAACGTTATGAGTGTAATTGTATTTGTCAGTACAAGTGCTTCAAATAGTTTTTGAAGAAGTTTCTCAAAATCTTAGTTTTCAGTGAAAATGAACTCAAAATTGCACATTTTTAGAAATGCAGAAACATTTTCTCGAAAACGGCTCCAATTTTTTCCTTTAATATGTTTGAAAGAATAGTGCTAAAAATACTGAATTATATGACACGTTTGCCATTTTGACGTATTCTTTTGGTTTTTCAAAAACTAAACGAAGGTATTTTTTTTAAATATCTCTCAATCGTCAATAATGTGCACATTATGTGCATTATCTATATATTTTTGAATATCAAAATATTATGAACTTACTTATAAACTTAATTTCAGACATCAAATAATGTTTGATGTTTCTCGGAAACTAAAAAATTATCCCTAAAAGTGAGTTCATAATTCTCAAACGACATTTAATCAAGAACGGCTGCAAATTTTTCAATGAAACTTACATGCCTGCATGCGTCGATTGATAGCAGTGGAAGTGACGGGGTACAATTCCGAATAGCTAGCCTACACTAAAGAGATTAGAAAACTAACGAGAACGAGAAAGTTTAAGCCATTCTGTAGCACTAGATTCAGTTATGTGACTATACATTAATAAGTAATTTAAGCGAAGGTCAATATTGCATGAATTAAATGCATGTATATCATAAGTGACTTACGTAGTGCTTTTTGCTTCTAGTCTCACTAACTTTCAAGTTATAGGTATAACTGACTAAACCCGTGGGAATATTCTACAATTGGTAGGTCAGGCTTTTAACTGTGCGTTACATTGCGTGGTGTAGACCCAATAATTGATGTATGTTATAATATTTCCGAGATTTTATCGCCAGAAATCCGTACGATTAAATTCCACAGAGTTACGAATAATGAAATTAATTCTTTCGATATTTCGATTCATGAACGTCTTTTACCACCCGTACTAAAGAAAGGTGTACCCAAATACCCAATACAGATTTGAATATTATTTTGAACTTCCAAAACCTTTGTTTTGCGAACAACTAACACATACGTATAATTGCATCTGCATACTTACGTGCTAGGCTGACTTGAGGCCCTAGTGTGTCAGGGTTGTAGAGGGATGTATCTCTTGTGCAAACTGTGCTTTATGTATATACTTATCGGCTGAATTTTCCCTCTAAATAAATCATCACTTGACAACGGTGGTAATTGACTGCATTGCTGCATGCCCAATTGCTAATGTTGAAATTCCGAAACTGCTACCGTTATGACTTCAATATATTAGTCTGTTTTATCTGAACTGTCAACGAAATAATCAACATTTGCCATTGATACACTTACACAAAGCACCGCCCGCGAGGCTAGTCAGGTTAACAAGATCCCGCCAGTGACGCAAGCCTACGGACTCACCCTGAAGAAAGGAAATTTGCTGATGGAGTGCTTTGAGCTTAGTATTACAGAATTATAAGTGAGAGAGTGAGGACTCCTTCCAGACGCTAAGACTACGTGGCTCATTAGTCTAGTAAGCTTAGATCGTAGGACATATCATTAATACCCGCAGCTTTCACTGAAAATGAGATCTGGAGCCAACCTATACAACGGTTTGCAGGTTTTTCACACGTCCTGGAAGTTGGCTTATATTTCCTACTCTTTCTAAGTTTTGCTGATTGGTTCTAAGCCATTTTCAATAAATTGTTTACTTATTTTTGTGTGAGACAATGTTAGAAAATTAAAAACTTACTGAATTTTCTGATACTTTTGTCGTCGAAATATTCAGAAAAATGTTAATGGATTCACTACATAAAATAAGACATAAATGGCAATTTTGTCCTTTAATATAAAAATATAAATAATAAATAATAATATTTTTTAATTTTTCAATTGCATGTTTGTTTATAATAGTACATTATGTTAATACTTCCTTATAAATGATTGATCATCATTAAAATAATTAATTTCACACTTCTTTGTTGCCAAATATACTATTATAAAGAAATAATTTAAAGGGGTCGGAAATGACCTTGCTCCACCTCTAACGTAATTCCGGCAAACTCCACTTCCCCACATTTCCGGCACTTTGTAAACACTAATGTATTTGTGACTTAAAGTGCTTCAAAAGACTTCTCATGAAGTTTTTCGAAAACTCAAAAATTTCTGTGAAAAAGAGCTTCAAATTTCGAATTTACAGTAGCGTTTATACGCCATTTCCTTGTAAAGGGATCCAAATTTTTCAAAGAAAATTGCCATTTAAGACCAGATTTTACTGTTCTTTAACAGTCTTAAAATAATATTTCCGTTCTACTATTAGGAAACCGAAAAATTAAGAAAATATACAAAAAACGCACTTAAGACGGCGATAGATGGCAGCTGGCAAGAGTATGTGGCAAGTCCGAATAGCTAGCCGAGACCAAAGGAAATAGATATCTCTTCTACGGAGCTCATTTCTTTCGTGAACACAGTAACAAACTGAATCAGCTGAGCAATCAATCCTCACGAATTCGCTCCTCACGATACGAGTTTTCCCAGCGTTCTCCAACAAATATTTACTTCTTTTTCCCCCAACATTCACTTCCTATTAAAAGTAAAAGGGTATGCACACCAAATGAAGAAATACATTTGCTCGATAGTAAATGCTTTTACCATTTATTTCAGACTTGAAGTAAAATCTAGGTTTTTATTTACACTACCCCATATGTTTTACCGTCCCTTGATACATATGTGGAGAAAATGTGAAGAAAAAATTTCGAGCGGTTTTTGAGAAAAAAAAATGTTATCAAAAATTAAAAATTGCCTGTATTGAAGAAAATTACTACTTTTTTTCGAAAAAGTGAACTTTATTTCTAGGTGTGTCTTTAAAAAACAGATTTCATTCAGGAGAACTTTATATATCCTCATTAGAGTATCTCAACGTGTTTTATCTTTAATAGTTTGCAGAATATTTCCGCATATATTCTGGTATTTTTGCATTTTTTTATCTATATCCATTTCTTAAGGAACGTTATGTTGTAGCCCAAATATTTGAAATGGCTAATTCGTTCCAGCATCGTATTTTCCAAAATTATTTTGGTGCGAATAGGATGCTTTCCCACAAATGCCATTGTTTTGGTCTTCGTTTTTGAAATCTTTAGAATATATTCTTTGCACGTTTGGTGTAATTGATGGATAGACCGTAAGTCATCCTGACTTTCTTGTATTTTAATTTGATCATCAGCAAAATTGAGTGTATGTAAGTACACTGCATTTTTAAGCTTAATTCCTAGGCTGATTTTGGTTTTCCATTCTCAAATGACGTCATCCAAGTATATGTTAAACAATGTTGCGGAAAGGATGCATCCTTGGCGAACTCCTTGGTTTGTTTTATTTCTTTTGAATAATGTTCTTCTAGTTCTCACATAACAGAGGTATTCTAATAGAGAGATTTAATGTCATTCATTAAATGGTGTGGGTACCCTCTTCTTTCCATAATTTCCCATAAAGTAGAGCGGTTGTATTGACATTGTATATAATAATGTAAATAAACTGTGTATAGCTCACTTGTGTCTGGGTTCTTGTAGTGTATATCCCTGCCCACGACGTACATTATGTCGCGGCTGGCTGGACAATTCTAAGACGTGTTAGCAACGCCGCGAAGTCGTTTAAAATGTTATATTCACTGGGGGCTCATTTTGAACGCGCGATGTTTGAAATGGACGATCTTAACCCAAATTTACACCTAGGAGAGCTTATAATTGTTTATTTGAGGTTATGCGCCAAATTTAAATAACTTTCATAAATTCATGAACCAAACCAATCATTTCACCAAACTTGAATTTGTCGTTTACATGCATGCTGCAATAGAAATTAATTCCAATTTAAGAAAATCAGAATTCAACGTCTATCAAGTATATAAAATATTTTTAGTAATGATTGTGAGTTCAGACAATTATTGTTGCCTATTACTTCTACCAAATTTAATTTTAAAGGGATATACCTTCACGAAACGTCCAACTACCTATATACAATTATTTGGTCGCAAATTAATGTGGAAGATATATTAGAATAAAATTTTTCAGACAAAATAGATTGGATCGAATAGCTACTAGAATGTAGTAGTAGGTGTAAAATGAAGTAGTGGGTGTAAAACTGAATGTGTGATTCCTTCAACAAAGTGTTAATAAACTCTTACCCATACCAAGAAAAATGTGAAAAGAATATTTCATGCAAATCAGAAAGTGCTAATATTGTCGTTTGTTATACAACAGATGCAGAGTTTGCATCCAGATTCATGCAAGACGGCATGTGCTCTGCAACAGATGTCGTTGCAGCTGCTGCAGGAAAAGCTCCGGCTGAACACATGTGGGGTTCTTCCAGTGGACAGGACTCTCTTGCTGAGTGCAGCTGCATGCGTATTCACCAACGTGCTCATCTTGAAGCAATTTGCGACTGGGGAAGCTGAAGATCCATTGAGAGATTTCAGATCTTAAAATTTCTTTAGACGCTTTCCTGATGGGAACCTTTCAATCGGTTGCAAAATCGCTCAACACAAGATGTCACCAAATCTCGTAAACTTACAGCAACATCAGAGCGAGATATTGAGTTTTTAAAATGCAGCGGGTCTACGAGACCCATGTGCTCCAACGAAATTTTAATTATAACTATATGTATCGTATATTGATGATAGTAACATATGTTATTTTCACATGAAAAAACGATTTTAGATTCCTAGTTTCTCCAATTACACAGGTCAACATGGATTTTCCTTTTTTGATTTTGACACAGTTTTATATGTAAATTGGTCACCTGAACTCAATAATGCCATTACTTTTGCTCTATCACATCACAATTTGTAATAATTTCAATAACTGTGAGAATATACACATTATTTTCATAAACATTATTATTTGTGATAGTAAATTGATTACGTCAGTTCATTTTGAATGATTTTGTAACAGAACACAGATGGCAGCACGCTACAGTATTGTATTCATAGGGTTATGAATACATGTAGTTCCAGGATTATAATAGCAGCCCTATTCAAACGTTAAATCAACCATTGTTGACTAAGATAATCGAATGCATTTCAAGCAGAATGTTTTTAGCTAGTTCGTTTGTTTAAATATTTGTTGTGCAGAGTTAATAAACTGGTCGAAGGGGAAGAGGAATGCACTAAGATTTTGAGTTCGTATGATGTGGTGCGAGGCAAAGAACCATCTAAATGATTGTTATTTTTGTATTTGCAAAGTAAAAGGATTCAATACGAAGAACTCCTTGCTTGAACAAATAAAGTTAAAATTGGTTTCAATAGAGCCAACCTAAAGAAAATGAGAGCAAATTTGCAAGTACGTATTGACTCACCCTCGTACTTTATTACAATAGATGTGTTAAAGTAGTAATATAGTAGTATAAGAGAAAGCTATGTAACTGTGGAAAATAGTTTTTCAGCTTTTTAACGGAAATACAGAAATGGGTTACAAACGGGATGTTTTGTCCTTGTGCATGCACATCACTGTACTGCGAAATGTGTGCATCAACAAAGATGACGATCCTTTTGCCCTGATGAAAAGTCAGTTGGAACGTGATAGGAAAGTCATTATCTTCATTTTTCTGTAATACCTCAGATATTGCTAGACCAACCCCGACTTACCACCTTCTGCTTGTGCATGATCTTGGCTGACCGGGTGACGCCGCGTGGAAGGCTGTGTTGCCGGCGTTTCGACCATCTTGTCGTGGTCTTCCTCAGGGCAGGTATGGCTGAGGAAGACCACGACAAGATGGTCAAAACGTCGGCATCTTTCGTCGAAACACAGCCTTCACGTTCCAATTGACTTTTTATCAGGGCAAAAGGATCGTCATCTTTGTTGATGCACACATTTCATAGTACAGTGATGTGCACGCACAAGGACAAAACATCCCGTTTTAAACCCATTTCTGTATTTCAGTTAAAAAATTCGAAACACAGCCATCGACGCGGCGTCAACCGGACAGCTAAGATAACATACCAGCCCTGAGGAAGACCACGACAAAGTGGTCGAAACGTCGGCAACACAGCCTTGGACGCGGCGTCACCCGGACAGCCAAGATCCACGCACATGACTCTGGCCGCGGAAGCCTACGACTTCACCTTCTGCTTGGTTGCACGACTGCTCTGATAATTTGGGGAGGGGGATTCGTCAGGCGAGACATGCGGCATGATTGAAGTAGAACTTAGTTGGACATGAATTTACTGAGTCTAAAAGGTACGTGTACCAGAAAGGGAGATGAGAGGTAGTGGCTGATCATATCAGGGAGTGTGGAATGAAGGCAGGTGCGCCCCAAAACTATCTTAAATCAATAAGGTCACTCCTGCGGCATCCTTCTCTGTTGCGGGTGTGATGAAACAACGCGACCTGATATCTGCGGCCCGCTTTCGAACTTGTGGTTCATGATGGATCTGTCGAGAAATGCCACCCCTCCAGGGGAGGCCGGGCAACTGGCAACTCAGCCCTTCTTGGAAAAGACACCGAAGTGTTCGGGCGTGTGCTGAGAGCGAGTCAGGTGGAGAGAGTAGCCATTTTGTTAAGAGAGTGCGAGTAAGGATAATTACTTATTCAGAAGTGAGCTGTAGAGCGGCGAGAAGTCAATACGTTGAATTGCATTTACTTTGTCGCAATAGAACATTACATGAAAACTGTGAAAACTACTGCAACGATTAGGAAGAGAAAGAATAGTAGCCGCGAGAACGAGGGTTGTGAACTATCACAAGGCGTTTGTAGAGATGTGTACAACAGTCCAATGTGTTGTAAAGAACGCGCAAATTCACCGTTATCAATTGCCCTTAAAGACTTTGTAACACGCGTCGGCGTGCTGCTAGTCAAGTGCATCGAAAAAGGAAGAGTAGACGTGGATTCTAGTGCCGGGCGTGAATAAACGCGAGAAGAAAGAAGAGTAGACGTGAACTGGAGGCATCAGGACGAAGACAGGGGTTTCGAGCGACATCGCGGACGCCTAGACTGGGAGAAGTGTCCGTGCGGCCGGGATTTAGGACAAGGTCAGGCGTACGGTGACGACGGGAAAACGGAGGTCGGCACAACCCGCTGCTGAGAGCGCAACGGCAAAGATAAACAGAATTTGTAATGGGAACCTAGGGCAGGCGGCACTGCAAGCACGCCAGCACGGCAGAAGAAAGACTGAACTCTAGCAATGTTGCATAATCCGGTAGCTTTCGTTGCGGTCAATGGTACGAGTGAAAATAGCAAAAAGGGGCCTTGTAATTCGTATAGAACGTTTCATTCATGTATAATTCCTAATGGAATATACATTATAAATAGTTGTGTGATCTAATCAGTAGCTGTGTTAACGTGTTGCATGCATTCTGAACTGAGAGAATTTAATAGAGTAAGAAATAATTTCATTTGTTTTGTGGTGATTGAGTAAAGTAAATTGATATTTTACAAACGTTGCTGGTCAAGCAAATAATTACCGTGCACGGGTTTTCATAGAGTGCAGTTAATTTGAAAGAATTTGACTGTCAGTGTCAAATATAGTGAACAAATGTATAAACATTGTGTTAGGTAAGAAAAGTGTTAAAATATAAAAATAAACTTTCTTATTGCAAAAGGGTATAGTTGGAGATACCTTCATCTTTAAAATGAACGTAAGTGAAAAATGAAGATAACATAATGAGTGAAAATTGCCAAGATAAAAGTAAGCAAACAGGAACATTCTACGATACCGAGACATATTTTACATACAATGAAAATGTCAATAACCTGTGGCACAGCAGATAATGTCACGACAATCATGATTATATTGCAAAAATGAGAAAATGTTCAATGGTTAGAGGACTCGAAAACTGTAAGATTGAACACAAATAATGTGATGGTTGTTTGCCTTGCAAACATTTACAAAGTTGCTTTTTAAAAATGTAGTTTCAAAAAATACTTCACTTATTCTAGAAAGGCAACAAGTTGACCAATGCCCACAGAATTATTAGGAAGAAACAAATATTTGTTGATAGTGAGTAAGCATATTGGGAGATATTTTGTGTAGTTTAGGAAATAAAAATATGACTAACTAGAAGAAGAAACGAAACGAATCATAAGGCCAAGTTTGAGAGATATGACAATGACGGGGAATGTGTTAGTACTTCCTTGTCAAAGTTATTAAAGAGTAAAGGAATTACAAGTGTACACATGAAATATTCCCTCACAAAGCAACAATATTGCATAAAAAGCGAAGGGAACGAAACGATTTTTGGGCGAAAGCTACACAAACTGCAGTATGTGCGCACCATGTTATTCCCTCCTCACATACGAAAGATTCATAATATTCAGAATTCAAACAGTCAGGATCAAACCTAGTGTTGTGATTTTATAATATTAAGTTTCAAGATCTTTTTTACAAACACAAAAATAAAACAGATCAATGAAATAAGACAAACAAGGAATATTTATATAATTTTTCCGGTTATCGAAAAAAACCTATAGAATATTTTATCTAAGAATTCATCATATACGTCAAGAGGTGTAGTGTTTGACGACTCACAAATGGGGAAAGTACCATCTAATAATGCCGATCAAAACGATTCAGAGAATTTCAAATTCGATCAAGTCATTGACAGGTCCTTTGAAAATACTTCTGCAAATCAGGAAAAATGTAAGTAATGTCTACTCAATTAATTCTAACATAGATCATGGAAATAATAAAAAAATACTGTATCTTCAATTTTTTTAAGATAAGTATCAAGTTCCAGTAGTAACAATAGTTGATACCTAAGATAATCACAAGTCTTCCAATCCAAAAATGTGCAAATCTTCTAATGTAAAACATCCTAATTAAAGCACGATGATGCTGCAAATCACGAATGAAATCAATGAAATTGTTCCAAAAACTTACAGGGAAATAATGAAAGTATGTAATGGATATACATCAATAGAAGCTATAGAAAAGGAGTTTTTTTATTAATTTCTTCATAAACAGCAAATACCGTAAGTGAAGAGGGAGAAGTACAAAGTGAACAATTATTCTTGAGATCGAGAAACGTATTCCAGTCCGTTTACTTTACGGAGTTGAATAATGAAGGCATACGGACCAACAAAGCGAGGTTATCAGCATTTGAAAAACGAAGAATTTTCCCTCCCGAGTTATAGAAAACTTATTTGCTTAGGTAAACGAACTACAGGGTCGATTTTATAGTATTACTCACAAAATCGCAACCCACATTCCCCGCTCTATTCCCGCCACAACTAACAGAAGGAGAGCTCAACAAAAATGCGCAGAGTGAAGCCATTTACATATCAAGAAGTATAGAACATACATCGATCTATGTCGGAACATACAACGTATCAGGAAAAGTGAACGAAAAACCTGATCGAGATGAGGGGTCCTTGATCCGGAAGCTGACGTGCTTGTGAAAGGCATAATTTAGTGCTTTTAAAATTATACAGTATATTGTAAAATGATACAATATTACCTAATCCACTAAATATTATTGTTCAAATAAATATTACGTTTGTTTTTAATGGTCATTATGGTATTTAATTGTATAGAAACTGTTGTAGGCAGACATTAATTTATTTGACACTTAAACTGTATCGATTTTAATTGTTTAAAGTCATCTGACAATGTGATGTAAAGTAATTTATACGAGTTGTATGTGGATTTCTACATACTGCTACCTGATTATTATGATTCCTACATCTGCTAACTTTAACATCTAATAACGTGCGTATTTTTAACAAAATACGTACCTCCTGCTGTAATTTTGTCTTTTCTTGCGTATTCTCTTAAAGCCTTTTTTTTCATTGTCTTTTTTTCATTGATTATTGTCCATCTGTTCAAACATGGGAAAATGTTTTTTTATTAAAATATTATTCGCTCTAAAGAAATATTCTTCTTTCCGTCTAATGTTTATGTTTAAAATATTGTTTACATTTTTAATATGCGGCGAGGCAATTGTATCTACATTGTCCGTGTTTTACAAATTTCAGTACCAAAAATACTCCAAATGTATGGTATACTAAAAAATGGATATTCCGTTTGCGGTTTGACTCTATTGACAAACCCAGAAATTTTGTTTTCATAACATCAGCAAATTGCGTATTGTTCATTTTCTATGACTCATGCGATTGCCTGTTGCGACTGCCAAATCTAAAACTGCATTGAAACAGTTTTTCCTAGATGAGTTGAAATGGTCATATATGTATTTGTAGACGGTCAAGTTAGATATGTAATTAAACCAAGTTTATTATTAAAATATGTTTTATTTTAAAAAAACATTCGTCAATGAAATGTATAAAACAGCGGAAATGGATCTTCCCATTCCGGAAACTCCAAAAAAATAGAAAGTTGTACATTATTCTACAGTTTGAGTTTCACTTATTGAGTTTTACTTATTATAACGCAAAATTACATATGTGTAATTTTAGAAAATTCAAGAGTTTTAATCTAAATTGCCCTGATATATTATTTCTATTAATTTTTCGTACTAGTATTTCTATTGAATATATCATAATATATTAAATCTAGTGATTTAATGTTTTATGCTCTATCTGTAGAAAAATTTAAATACAGTAATTGGTGGCATTTTTTAAGAAATTCATGATTAAGTTTTTGTCCTGATTTCACTCAGTATTGCCAGAAAACTACTGAAATGTTCATGTCATTTCCGAAAGATTTAATTTTAAAGAAGTCTTGGCTAAGAAAACATTTTTAATCATGTAGAACTACATTATTCAAGATCAAATCCTTTTCAACCTACTCCTTTAATATTGATGTTCGAAATTTCAGAGATATCTATGAAAATGCACCATTTTTATTCGTGTTATTTGCTGTATTCAAGCAAAAAATTAAACGAAAACTAGGCGCTGCAAAATGTTACACATTTACTAATTAGTTTCTTATTCTTTGAGTCGGAGTTATGTTTTGTGTTATGACACACCTCATTCCCAGCTGCAATGCAACGAGATTTAAAAGATCAATTAGGACCTCCCGTCGTGCATAACGCGCTCCTGAGGACAAATCGCGTTAAGGAGATATCTCGCGCTCCCTGATCAACATGCCGAGATACACCCTGCAGACGTGGTTATGCATCATTACATACATGTAGTGTGAATAAGTCTACAAATACTGATGCTGATAACTCTTTATTGAATATTGAGACTGTACACTTTTTTTTTATTTAAGGGCGCATTAACTTCTATTTCATTAGCGACCACATTATTCATTTTAAAGTTGTATCTGTGGGAGTAGTCAGTTGTCAAGAGGACCGCCAGGTAGCATTTCCGCGTTCCCGCCTCTTGACACGCACACTACCCAGCGGCCAGTATTGGGAAGAAATGGGTAGGGTTTAGGATAATTCACAGGCGTTGAACTAGCCCCTGTGAAGCAGTCCAGCTCGTTTTGTCGAAACAAATTTCCCATAAAATTGTCCGGGAATCGAACATGGACCTCCTTGGTGAAAGGCAATCGACTTTCGCTCTGAGCCACGAATTGGCTTGAGTTACATATTTGTCTGATGAGTTTTCGTAAAAATGGGTCGTTTCGTCAACCAAAGCGACGACTCATAGCAAAAGCCCGCCGCAGCATGTGTTATTTTTAACATAGCACGCCGCAGCATTTCCTGTTCAGTAAATTACTCAACAGAGCCCTCTATCGTTGTAAGTTCTAGGAACCATTCACAGTTCTAGGAATCTTGGCATTTCTCATTCTTCTTAGTCTAGGAATAAAGTTCCTCAATTATTTTCAGATCAAAATTTCTCTTCACTTGATGAGTTATGAGAAAAATTGAAGTCTTCGATTAGATAACAATGCCCCATCCCTCTTAAAACTCACCAAGTGTAAAGAAATGCTAATTGGAGAATACACAGCTTTCTCACATGTCTCACTCACTGTTATCGGTTAGCCAAAAAATAATGGAAGGATTAAGGTATTGATGTGATGCACGTGGAACTTGGAATTGTGCAGTATAGAAATGTCGAAAAGATGAAGTACATAATGATGTGATTAATAGCTAGATTCAGAATAAACATATTAATCTGAAATATGAATAATCACATTCGTTGAATATATTAGACTGAAAGTAAACAAAATCTATAAACTTCGAAAGGTTTCGTTAGAATGCAATACCGATGAAATACTGTTCACATGCTTCGATCGGGAACAAAAACAGTGAAGTATACTTAGCCCTGTCATCGGCTAAGAGATGGGAGTTTTTCCTAAAGAAACCGCTTGTGCAGACGTTCTTTAAAAGGGATGGAATCAAAAATTATTTTTCCCGTGTAGGATATATCTACTAAGAACAAAGCAGAACACAATTGACACAAAATGGACCCCCTTTGTTTCCAAGAAGAGGAGATTAGGCGATTTCAGCTCTTGAAGTTGCCGAGCCACGTTGATCGAGACCATAGGTCAGTGTACCTTCTCACGCTGCTACTGTACACATTGGCTGGAGAAACAGCTTGTTTTCACTAAATACTTTTGTTTTTGTCTTGGCCTTGGTCTTTGTCTCTTTTGAATCGTTATCATAGCAATATCATTAATTCTGCTAAGCTGTATCAAAACATGAACATGAAAGGGATTGCCGGGAAATGTGACACAAGTGAAATGAAAGATGATTTCGCGGGTCATGGAGGAAACTGTGCATGCTGCATGTATGATAATTGCAGAATTATATTAACGCATAGAAGATAACGTGTAAGTTGCAATGAAGTTGAAGACTAAAATACCATACGAGGTAGTTTATCTTCAATTGTGTTCAATGCTTGTTTTTGAAACTAGTTTTGGATATATATGTAAATTTCACGCGCCACCCACAACTATTTTTCAAAAATGTCGAAGAGATAAAGAAATTGGAATAAAAATAAAAGTCGAAGTGAGACATTTCTGTGAAATACAGTTCTAGAAAACATTCACACTTTCAAACATGTACAAAATCGACAGGAAACACTGGATCCTCTTTAACCTTTTAGATAACGGAAACGTATTTTTTGTGTTTCAATCTCCTTTCAGTGTATTCTTGTACAATTTCTAATTGTGACTTCGTATATTAATCGTTACCTTAATGCGAGTTTGATAATATTTTTCTTACACACTGCTGTAGTACATTGACGTTTTATTGTAAATTGTAGTGTGAAAATGGTACAGATTTACTATATAAAAGGAAGAAGTTAAAGATTGTAGATATTTGGGTACACTAAGGGGGGGCGGAGCAACAAAGAATATACGAAACACATTAAGGAACTGAGAATGAAAGGTGCAAATCCCCAAAGAAAGTATGGAGACTTGGGAAAGAATGTGTATCGAAGAGGGGACATTGAAAGAATGGTTTGAGAATTCGGGAAGGGGGAGCTTGTCCCTTATCTGATATAACTACAAGACTTTGAGGACAGAGGACTAACTAGTCGATCTTAGGTAGAGAAACTGTGCCTGAGCGATTTGTGGAGGTGTTTTGTTAATAGTCTGTGAATTATTACTCGTGCAACTTTCCTTGGCCGATGGCCTACCTACCCCCTCTCTGGCAAGGCAACCGCTCGCAGCGAACGCGAATGATAGAATTCCAAACACATTGGCGTTGGCGCGATACAGAAGACGTGAAGTAGCAAACGCAGTCGCCTGGTTGTGTTTTCTCATAAATAAAGAAATGGCCGAAGTAGATACAGGTACTTCACAAGAGATACCTCGAACTCCTGAAAAACTTTGAATGCAAATTATTGAGAAAATTGCGAAGGCTGACTGATTTTCCAAAGGCGGGCATCGCTTCATCTAGTGGCCTGTTTACTAATACTCCCTGTCTACCCGCATTTCTCATGGCCGTCGATCAAGAAAAGTTGCGAGGATGTTATATGTAAGGTGACAGATCAACACCAAACGAATTCTAAGGCAGCGCCATCACAAACGGGCCACGAACCGCACGCGATCTTCCCTTCCTCATCCCTGCCTCCTGCTGCCCTCTTCCACTCCCCTTCAACACACACACACCTACACGCACTGTACTTCAACACACATATCGGAAAACCATTCTGGAGCTTAGAGATTCCCTCAGCGGGGGCGGTGTCTTGCTGAAGGGGATTTCAGAAAAGGGGTGGAAAAAAGTAAGCCGTGACTCGCGCATCTATCCTTGAACGATGCGTTGAAGAAATACAGGTAGAGTGGGGGTATTAGTTACGAAATCTGCCACTAGATTTTATGAAGCATTGCCAATCTCTGGAGAATCAGTCATTCCATCGCAACTTTCTCAATAATTTGCGTTCTAACTTCCTTAGGAGTTCGAGGTATCTCCTGAGATGAATCTTTATCTGCTTCGGTCATTTCTTTAGATTTTTTTGAGAAAATCACGGACAGTCGTTCTCGTCTTCAATAGGATATAATTTCTGTTTTGTGCCAGTGAAGATGTGTTTGGAATGTTGTCATCAGTGCTCGCTGCGAGGTTTCGCCTTCAACTGTGCATTGTGCCAGAGAAGGGGAAGCAAGGTCATCGTTCAAGAAAAGTTGCGCGATTAATACTGGAGGTAGCAAGCGTTACACTCACTGGCCATGATGCGACCGAAATCACTAAATTCTCACTCATTCTTTAAAATACATCCCGTAAGTTACTTTTTTCCCTGGTTTTAGACACGAGTGACCGTTCAAGAGTCAGTACTTGTCATATTCATTACACAGCAAAGTTTTCTAGGTTATATTTCGTGCCGTCAGATTTACTCGACGTATAAATGTGCCAATAAAAGACAGCAATATAGTTGTGTTCTCTGTCTATTCCTACAGATCACTGTTCAAAATCTGCTTGGACATGAGACATTGTATTCAAAGAAGTTTAACTGCTATGAAACATATTCCTATGAATAGTCTCTGCTAATCTAATTTTTTTCTTTACCCTTAATATCTTACTATTGATTTTTGTCGTAAATGGAATATTATTTATGAATAATCTTTATTTTTACAATTTCATTTTTACACTGAATAGCACACTTATTGTTTATTCTGCTTGATAATTACTGTTAATAAGGAGGAGTATAATACATTTTGCGACCATTTTGCGAAAACGAAGGTCTACTGTTTGGTTTAATATTTTCTCCATCAACGTCTTTTAGATTTTTAAAAGATGCTATCTGCAAGAAATACAAAAAAATCAATATTTTAAAAAAAAATATAGTAAATGGCTTAATTTTCAAATTAAACTTTTGCCAATAGCAATATTTCTATCATGTGCATGAATCATTCAGCATAAATTATATACATCAAGCAATTAGAGTTGATGTCATTTTACATCACATCCCATTATTGTACCATAGTTTCAGGGATTTGAAGATGACCTCCCACTGACATGAGCTTGTTTTCAGCATCAAAATTTGATATTAAATGGCCCCCTTTGCCAATTAGTGATATTTTTTCAATGCATGGATTGAAAACTTCAGGAAGATATTTGTTTACATACCTCTTCTGGGCTAATACACAATGCTTCATCAAAAACGATCCAAGTAACTCCAACTGTGCATGGCGGTGTGGTGAGTGATCCATTGTACATGTACACACCACCCCCATCCACGTACGAAAATTATATCAGACGGACTGTTATATTTGCACTTTCAGGTGCCTTAGAAAAGTTCTGTAGAACATCACTTATCATCTCGATTCCTTTCATTTCACCTTCATCACACTCCTGCACAGTCAACAAAAAGTTGTTATTTCCCTGTCTTTCAAAAATGTGAATAATTTGTTAAAATGGATGATTTTGAGAACGAAATTTTAAAATATTTGAACATGGCATTGTACACACCTGATACACATTGCTCGCAATCAGAGTTTTGTTTGTCTCGTAGTCTTTGTAATGTACTTGAATTTCCAAATCGTTTCTGAAATATAATAAATAAATAAATAAATAAATACATAAATAAATAAGTAAATAAATAAATAGATAAATAGATAAATAAATAGATAAATAAATAAATAAATAATAAATAAAAAATAAATAAAAATAAATAAAAATAAATAAAAATAAATAAAAAATAAATAATAAATAAATAAATAAATAATGTATTTTTGACATTTTGTGTCGATTGTCATACTTTTGCGACTTTGCCGGCTAGCTAACGATGTTTCCCCTGACTGGGCCTAGTTCAATCCCCGCGCTTGCGGGTAAGAGAGACATGAGGCGAACATGGCGTATTCCCTTCACCGTAACTAGCAATCTCTGCCTGCCTGATGTTTCCTAATAATGATAATAATAAAAATAATGATAATAATAATGATAATAATAATGATAATGATAATGATAATAATAAAAATAATGATAATAATAATGATAATGATAATAATAATAATGATAATAATGCCGATCAGATGGCCGAGATAGCTAAGGCAGTAGTGCTGGAGTGGTTTCGCACCAGAAGATCGCGGATTCGAATCCCGCCTCGGGTATGGGTGTATTTGTGTGTTTGTGTATGTCTGTATGTGTTGTCCTTTCACCCCCATTATCATCATATCATCATTTCATCTTCCATACCCCCAGGGCTAACAACCTTGGGGGGGATAAAAATAAATCGGATCCAGCTTAAATGCTGGTTCCCCCAAAGAATTGTTCGCAAGCACCTGCCACCGTGATATTAAATGAAATACTGAGCCACGGTAAATGCAGGTTGCTTGCCCTGCGTGGTCCTAGTCGGCCGAAACGAAAATAATAATAATAATAATAATAATAATAATAATAATAATAATAATAATAATAAATATTATTATTATTATTATTATTATTATTATTATTATTATTTAAGTAACTGCGCTATTGCGTGTGTCCGCTGCCTCGCGGCGCGCTGGCTTCGTAAATGATATTATTTATGGTTTGGTGAACTTGTTTTTGGCGAACGTTATCTAATTACTGGATTTGTCTTCTTCATGTTTATGGAGGTGTTGAGGAAGTAATAAGATAAAATGCCCTTCTACCAAATCGAGATATTACCATCTACGAATGTCTATATACGAGATATTACCGTTAAAACTCTTATTGCAATGTTATCTTCTAAAATGTTCCATCGACTAAAAACATTTCATCAAACCCACTAAATTTATTTTCCTATTAGGTTTTTAATTATTTTTGTCACCCCATACGCCACAGTACGAAGAAAATATTTCTAATAGTAAAATGTTAATACTTTCAAGATTCTTCGCATCACTCATCCCGCTCCTACCCGCTGGATTGGGCAAGTGAAAGACCACTTCCAAATTTTAAATCTGAACATCAGTTGTTTTTTTACGAAAATTTGTATTTAAATTAATTAGAATTTTTTAAATATTGTGTAGTATAACAAGAAATTTAGTTGTTCTAAATTGAAACTAACATATGAGTTTAAAATAAAAATATTCTTCGTTTAATTTTTATTACAACATCCTCACCTTTTTCCATTAATTACGTGCTCGGCAGGCCAGTGGAACTGAATGCCATCTATAAAATATTCACTCCGTTCATCCCCTATTTTAAGCACCACACTAGGTGTGGGTTTCTGAGGTGGTAGTTGGAGCATTATTTCCACTGCAACAAATACACATTGTTTTAACTCTCATATAGGAAATAAGAATATTTGAGGAGCAACTAATCAAAACGAATATGGTCCACTGGTGGAAAAAAGTGGGTTTGATATGAAATCGTGTAGTTTTTAATACTTTTTACATTCTCCGGCTTTCAAATTTCAGGAGGAGCGTGTAGAACGTATTCAAAACTACACGATTCCAGATCAAACTTATTTTTTTCTACCAGTGTACAATATGCAATTTGATTAGCTCGCCCCCATTTTAAGGAACGGTAGTACGCTTTGCTTTCGAACTCAGGTGATCATAAACTCTACCGCAAATCTCCGTGATATCAGTTTGAAGTGGAAGTGGAAGAGGAAAATGCCCTAAGAAAATACGGCGGGAAGTGCAGAGTTATTTTTGTGTTATGTGTGTTTGAAAGTGAATTCAAATCCTTAGATACCCCGAAGTATACTCACGAGATCAGTAGTACTTTCGAAGTCAAACCGTCATGTCAGTGACACAAGGTGCTTCATTTTCAGCGTAGTAGCCCAGTGCGTGAGAATGAAGCGGCCTAATAAATGAGAATTGTCTTGTTCCTGACGTGCTTTTGTGGGAAATATGTTTACTCCTACTCCTCTTTCTCTTAGCTTTCAACTCCCGCAGTTTTGCGAAAGAGTTCAAGATCACTATATCCACGTACACCATGTGCATATTGACTAAAATTTCATGCATATTTTAGTACACAGCACTACGAGAAACATTTATATTTATTAAATTTTTACTGGTGTTATCCAAATAGCCCAACTTTGCCACTCATGGTATCGATTTGTTGGTTAGTATAATTTTGGCCACTTTTATGTGTTTAATATCTCTTATAAATTTTTTATGACATTAATTTTTTTTCATATATTTTAAGTATGAAAACAAGTACTTACAAAACTTTCCTGTGTTAACTAATTTCCCATTCATTTCTTCATTGAAACCAGAAAGACGTAAGGTATAATCCAGCTGATCGGGATAAAAGTTACTAAGACGAATAGGACTTTGATAAATGTTCGTCTCTTTGCAGGTTGGATAATCATCTTCCCACTTTTCTGAAACATGAAAGGCACACTTTGCAGCTTGTTAGTTAGCGAGTACAAAGAGCAGTTCATATTAGACAATAAACCAGTGAAAAGTGAACAGAGAAGGTACCCGAGAGTAATATCAGAGACATACATATCAAAATTAACAACACTTTGAATTCAAATGTTGAATGCAACCCATTTATTCCATAAAATTAAATGACCAATGATAATTTACTCGATAAAATTAAATTTATCTAAATGCATTGTTTCAATCCAAGTATACAGTATTCAAAACCAATTATCTCAATTCCAGCACCCTTCGAAAATATTTATTTTTTCTAGACTTTTCTTAAATATTTCCTTCATTCTCTTCCTATCCCCAACTCCCTCCCCCTTTAACTCCCGCCCCTCTCCCCAGTTCCTCTCTGACTTCTGACTCGGACGCAACCTTTCGTTGGACTAATGTCTCGTGATCAGTCAGTCTCTTGACTGGAATTAAACGTGACACATCATGTGGTCAGACTAAATGCTCGAGTGAGATTTGTATAGTATAATATATTATAACGGATACCACAACTCATTTTAACAACTGTAAAGTATGTGTACTATACATTTTTATGCTTTTTATGCTTTAATTAACATTAAATGTATTCATGTAAAAGTTGAAAAAAAAGGCTAGTGTTTGTGATTATTATTATTATTACATAATTTGAAGGTGGGAACTACCCTTCCTCGTAATGTCGTTTGAAAAACTGTATATTGTTTCAATTGTTTTATTTATTTGTTAAACTATCCATTACTAACGGCAATGTAAATGAAATACATTGATTCAACACCGTTAAGTGTAATAAGACAATATAATTCTAATAACTCAATAAATAATTTATCAATAATTTTTATGTATAAGGAATAAATGACAGCTGAGTTCTTGAAAATCAACCCGGAGTGTCTCCGCAGTGCAGGGCAGTGCAGTGCATCTCGGAGTGAGCCTGCCTATCATCCGAGAATTGAATGTCGGCCCAGCCTGAAATAGTGACATTCTAGAGCAGACCTACACAGCGTTTTGCAATTTGTCTGACCTCGGGAGCCGCGCGCGAGCAACTGGAGTGCAAAAACGCGCAGACCAGAAGTGTGGGGATGAGTGTCATTCTAGGAGTGGGGACCGACAATCAGAATGTGCAATTCGAACTGTAGCGCGTAGATTCAGTATGTGCAATCCTAACTGAAGCCTCGGTAGACGCGCGCAAGCAACTGGAGTGGAAATACGGGCAGACCAGAAGGGTGGGGATGAGTGTCTTTCTAGGAGTGGGGACCGCCAATCAGAATGTGCAATTCGAACTGTAGCGCGTAGATTCAGTATGTGCAATCCTAACTGAAGCCTCGGTAGACGCGCGCAAGCAACTGGAGTGGAAATACGGGCAGACCAGAAGGGTGGGGATGAGTGTCTTTCTAGGAGTGGGGACCGACAATCAGAATGTGCATTTCGAACTGTAGCGCGTAGATTCAGAAAGTGCAATCCTAACTGTAGCCTCGGTAGACGCGCGCGAGCAACTGGAGTGCGAATACGGGCAGACCAGAAGGGTGGGGATGAGTGTCTTTCTAGGAGTGGGGACCGCCAATCAGAATGTGCAATTCGAACTGTAGCGCATAGATTGACAGGGCAATTGCGAGAACATGACGGACTGTTACAAACGGTTGAAGTACGAGTATCATTACCGTTTATTTTAGAAATTTTTGTTGTCGATATATGACAATGTGAAGTATGAATCAAAACGAATTAGCCTTACATATTTGATTTGGACCAATTATAAGTGCTTGTATCGATCATAATGTAATTCGTTTCGCTACGATATAATCACAAAAGCCTGGTGCTAAACAAAAAGTTATGTTGATTTTTTTGTTTGATGATCACAGTAAAAAATATTTCTTCATTAACTATGTTTCATTGAATTAAACGTTATCTATCAAAGCTGAAAAACATTATTCTTAAACAATCAAGATTACTTTCTGCTCTAATTTCTGACTAGACTACCTTATATATTTCTAATTTCTAATCTACGAACAACATTTATTTATCATATTTTACGATATCATATAAAAAGATGAAGCCCTTTGCGTTCTATTTAACAAGACACATAATAATCGCATGATTGCCCATAAAATATTGTAATATGGGTTTCATCGTTGGTATCTCTATTCAGCTTCGTAATGAAGTAAAATGGTCACAAAAATATGTGCTGCCAAACATTACCCTTTTTGGAATTGCCAATATTGCATTTTTATATCAATCTCGATGTAAGAGACTGCTCTCAATTTCCTCCGTTTTCCTATCATTTGGAAATTATACAATTCCTTATGAAAATGCAATTATTATATTGTAAATTTGTGTTAGAATAATATAATAATTTTTAAAAGAAGCCAGTGCTTTAAAATATTGTTTACAAGTCACAATTAGCATAAAGTTAAAACAATTAAATGTACGTCAGTACGTAGCAGTGCCCAGAAGAACATAAACAGTGAAATATGACTCTCGTACTTAGAAATACAGGATATTTACCCGTATACTGTAAATAAGCGGGCAAATAATTTCACAACATGGATCATTGCATTAGACACCCAGGCATTCAATCAACGTGCCGCGTCGGCCCCCCTGTGCAACGTCAGACTTCCCTCCCCCAAAGCTGCTTCCCCCTTCCATTTGCACTTTCACTGCCCTCGCAGACGTCACAATATTTTAAAGCAGCGCTCTCTAGTGCAGAATGCCCGCGCAAGCAGGCGAGGAGCAGACCTGTTCTAGTGTGAACAATGCCTATACACTATGTGATTAAAAGTATCCCGAAACGTCCAAAATGATGTTATGGTGTGGTCGTGTTTTTCATGGACGGGATTTGCACCCCTTGTTTTTTCGTGTGGTACTATCACGGAACAGGCCTACGTTGATGTTTTAAACGCCTTCTTGCTTCCACTGTTGAAGAGCAATTCGGGGATGACGATTGCATCTTTCAACACACTCGAATCTTTCAACACGATCGAGCACCTGTTCATACTGCACGGCCTGTGGCGGAGTGGTTACGCAACACTAACATCCTTATAAAGGACTGACCTGCACTTGAATCTTATCGAACACCTTTGGGATGTTTTGGAATGTCGATTTCGTGCCAGTCCTCACCGACCTACGTCAATACTTCTCCTCAGTGCACCACTCCGTGAAGAATGGGCTGCCATTTCCCAAGAAAACCTCCAGCACCTGTTTGAAAGTATGCCTGCGAGAGAGGAAGCTGTCAAGGCTGAGGGTAGGCGTGCACTCTATTGAATTTCAACATTACCGACATGAACTGCTAAGTCATTTTCATCCACGTATCCGGATATTTTTGATCACACACTGGAAGGACGACTAAACCACGCCCGTGCGTTTCTAACGCGTGAGAGACACTAGTTTTCATTGCGTGGAGTCAGGGAGCGTCGGCCTGTGAATATTGTCATCGCCTTTACCAAAGAGCAACCAAGCGCACAAGTAAGACTCTCGAATGAATTCTGCTTGTTAGTGTTTTTTAATCAACGCTGGGCACTTGTTTCAACAAGAAATTTTAATTTATGCAATTCAGGGATACAATAACTTTAAAAGAAATTAGCAATATTACCACACTTGAACAATATTTATGAAGATTTCGATTCATTACTTTATTAACGGATGATAATATGTCTTTTCCCAACATATGTGACGTTCCTTCAAGAGTCAATAAACAAGTAGCAAGTATAATAAGCGAAAAAATGTCACAGTAGTATCGCTATTTTTTACTGGAAGAAGGGAGTCCCAAGAGGAATTGTAGACGGACATATGTAAACTTCTTTATTGTATTTCATGAGCCACGTCATTTTTGTTTTCAACAAACTGCTTAGGCAGTAAGTATTTTATATTTTATTTATTTGATATTATTTGTTTGTTTTTTTCCACAAAATTCGCTGTATTTCTTTTCTTTCAACTTATGTTAATGTTTCAATTTTCTCCTCCTTGCTAGAGATCCACTGTGGATGGGTAAAGTGTTTCCCGAAAGTTGACTCTGGGTAATAATTAATAAAATTATTAAACTTTTTGTGAACGATTATTTCCTTTACCATATTATTGGTTTCAACAGTTTCGGGGACTAATTGTTCCCATAATCAGGCAAAATCCAAGTACTAGCTCAAGTTGTGAGAAAAAATATGTACCAAATAGTTCCGCCATGCACTGGCGAGTGACCTCAATCAAGAGAAGTTGATGAAAGTCTTTCATTCACTCCATTTCTCGTGACTGAGTTATGCACTGTCACTCGCATGTGCATGACGGTACTATTATTTTTCTCACAACAAGAGCACCTACAACCTAAAAACCAAAATAAAGAAAAGTAAACGAAAATGCATTCAACTTTGACGTGATTAAAATAATAAATTTCAAAAACAAAACACAACGAACACATGCGAACAAATACAAGTAAACAATCAAAACACGAGCTTTCTGAGCACAGTATGATGCGCCAACCAAAGCACGTGGCACCGCAGCTGTGGCTGATCCAACAGCCGAACGTATCCCTTCCTACAATAATTAAGAAATTCTAATGATATTTCCCCCGATTTTTGACAAATATATAATGTATACAAGGTATTACATTACTAATGGAATTGTTGTTATGAAAAATTTTTATGAGGATTTAAAACAGTTTTGATTTTTTTTTAATGAGAGGGAAGTTTATTTAACGGAAAAGCTCATAAGGACCTGTACTTTATTCTTAACCTCGGACGCGCTAATAGAGTCTAGCATTTCGTGTTTATTACATCAGAGGTTTTCTATATCCGGATGATATCAATATAAAATCAGTTTTTCAACTGCGACTGGCTTTATTATTTCAGAGGAGCAGTAAATTATTCATCCGCCGCTAATTCATAATTTCAATAACATTGTGCTTTTATCATACTTTATTGTACATTATTCAGACATTAAATATCTTAATGCTGCCATAACACCCTTCCATGCTTCTTATACAATTGAAACATTCTCTTCATTTTTGGACTTTCAACACACTGATTCTTTCCGTTGTAGAAAACTCTCTCCTCGCATTGGCAGTGTCCTAGCTAGATTGGATTTCCTACTTGTGGTCCGCGTCCACAGCGGTGCAGAACTGTCCTTGGTGAGCGCTTCCCTCAGAACAACAGTTCATCAAAACTTTTCATTCACAGAAGGTCGCATTCGCCAAAATGACTTCTCTAAAAATGTAGCTACATGAATTCGCGAAGGTGAAGAGTCTCTTTTACGAATTATGCTTGCTATGTTTTCTGTAACCGAATCTCCTAGTGCTTATTTATTATGAGTGTGAAACGGCACGAGTGACTTCCGATAACTAGAACCGAAAGTTCACTACATCCAAGTTTACTATATCCAGAATGGACTGTGATTCGTATAGTCAAGCCACCTCATGATGGCTTGTGTGCCTTTCATCAATCTAAAGTGCGAAGTGTTCTTCCTTTCTATTCCTACTTTGGACTTAATCCACCCACTTTGTGCAAAGTGAACATTAACTGGCTATTTCAAAAATTAGTGTAGTGATTTGCACTTACGACTAACAAATCACCTATAGTCACACTACAAAATTATATTTTTGTGAAAGCTTAATTTTGTAAAAAAAGGATACAAAATTTGTTTAATTATGTGATTTATTTGCACAGTGAAGTATGTAAGTAAATCAACGCAATTATCAATGAAAATCAAACCCCAAACATATTTTACTGTGATTCCATAAACACTACTGGAATATGAACTTTGAATGGGATTAGTTTCGCTGTTCTCTGTCAATTTTCCTGAAGTTGGAAGAAATGGATAAGATTATCGCCCTGATTCATGGTACGGAATAATATTTTTTTCTGTTATGGTTGTATATAGTGATTCAAATTGGGCGCGCTTGCACCCGGGCTGTGCGCGCGGCGTAGGCTTTATGGCGGCAAACGCAGTCACTGTAACAGGAGGCAGGAGCGAGCCTCTGGTGATGGCGTGGCCTAGCGCATGTAAGGGGCGACTGGCGACGGAGCGGCAGTACTTTATTGAGCTAGAGCTCAGAGGTTTGTGTGCTGTACCGTGCCTCGTTATATTGTTGGTTCTAATCGGATATTGGTTACTTTGGATTGCACTGGTAAATCTCCTGGCGACGATGACCATGTTTGGTTTGTTGGACATCTGGCATACGCGGTTGTGAGCATTGTATTGGTGCAATACGGTATTACTTGTAAAATTTAGATTTAGATTTATTCAGTCAAAAAACAGTAAAAACTGTATGTGACGTAGGGGGGAAAAGATTATCTGTGCACGTTTTCTTGAATTCCAGAATTCCTTCCCGTCATTTTAACTATAAATAGTTGAAAGGTGAGTAAAAGTTGAACATAAATAAATAAAGTAATAAAAAATAAAAATAATCATACAAATTAATAATAAAAAATAATAAGAATAATAATAATAATAAAATATAATAAATAATAAACAATGATAAAATATAATAAATAATAAACAATAATAATAAAAATAATAATAATAAAAAATAATAATAAAAAATATTAATAAAAATAAATAAATTTTAAAAATCGTCAGGTTAGCAATATTTGAAAAATAGTCATTTTCTTTTTTCTGAGATATAAAAACTTATTTGCATCAGTACACGAATTTCAAGTATGATTTTTCTGGATTGTTAACAAAATAGTAACTCACCCTTACCTCTACTCGTACCATTACAAGCAAAAGGAGAATTCAACAAAACGTGCGCATAGTGAAGTTACATTTACGTCTAGAAGCGAAACATGGGGCTATCTCAGCATTTGCTCAATGGATCAGGGAAACTGGACAAAAACCTGATCGAGATGTAGGTCATTGACCCGGAAGCTGAAGTACATTATTTGTTACAAACATGTTAAGTCTTTTAAAAAAATATACAATACTAATGTAAACTAATTCATTATATATCACTGTTTTGTTAAAATAAACATTATTTTTCTTTTTGATAATCAGTATAGTCTCTAATTGTGTAGAAACAGTTATAAGAAACAGTTGTAAGAAGTGAATAATAAACGTTTCTTAGTGACTTGTATTTTTCTGGTCATGACAATTTCGTTCTTGTTTTAGTTCACGTATCAAATGAAAATTCCATTTACTTAGATATGTTGTTTAACATGGTTATGGTGGTATTGGAAGAAATCTTAACCTAAAGTAGTTTCAATTGTGATGACATTACTGTCACTGAAACGAACTACTTTACACGTTATCCATTTCAATCCGAAACAGTTTGCAAGATGGAATAGAATGTTCAATCTGTCTGCTTCCCTAGAGAATTAGATAGTTTCTATCTTAAAGTACTTTATTTAATTATTCTAATAGTAGTTTTTGACCTAATTTTGAAATAATTTTTATAGTTTCAAATGCCTGCATCTGGTTTTATGATATTGTGAGAACTAGGGTACATGGTATGTATTTTTTATCTTGTCGATTTTATTTCTCTCCGCTTGAAATCACATTGTCAGCTCTCATGCATGGAAACTAATTGTCCGTTGATTGGAGACTGTCGCTTCGGGGTGCGCGTACACGTATGACAAGGCGAACATATGACTGGCAGAGGTGGATTTACGCATAGGCACAGTAGGCACGTGCCTACGGCGGCAAATTTTCCAAGGGCGGCAAATTTTCAAAGGCAAAATTTTCTTGATATTGTCTAAAACAAATTTCGGTTCTCTACAAACTATAACAGCATAAATCATATTTTTATTTTAAAAATGATTTAAACAAGTCTAAAGCCTCCTAAACCTTTTATTTATAACTTAAGTTTGAATTTCAAATGGGGACATTTTTAATGTTACAGAATACATGAAAAGAATTCGCCGACGACTTCTGATTGGTTGATTGAGCAGAAAGAATTACATTCTTAGATTAAGGAGTTATAATTAGCCAATCAGAAATTGCTGACGGATTTCGCCATGCATTCATATTGCGCTATATAGAAAGTAGCGACATCTATTACTTCTTGAGTTAGTTCTAGAAGACGGATCTGGAAATATTCCTTTTCTTTCTTTTGTTACTATTGTTGTGTATCGTTTATTGTAAGAGCCTGCTGAGTAAAAATGATATTTTGAAGTTTTAAAATGAGTGGTTATCGAAAAAGGCTCAGCGGAAGTCAATATGCAAAAATCCGAAAAGAAAAGGAAGAGAAATGTCAAAATGAAATTGATAAGACAAAGAATATGAATTCTTAAACCTATATGTGGAACTGATCACTGCTGCAGTTCATTCGACAATTCTATTACTGAGTTAGTATAAACATATAGATTAGATAATATATTTAGTTTTCAGCTTGTATATTTTTTTCCATGTACTAATAACTTGTGATAAATAAATGTTAACAATAATATATTTTAATGCACAGTTTTGTTGCCAAAATAATCTCATAATGCAAAAAATGTTTAGTACAATGATTAGAAATTAAATATTCTTGACTTGTTGTATTCGTTAAAATGAACTATATCTTATTATAGAATTTAAATAAATTAGCATAAAATATGTTACTATAATTATGTTACTAAACTTTATTTTATATAATATATAATAATACATATAATATTTTGACTCCTTTATTTTTTAAGGGTTATCACTGAATCTAATGATGAGACTGCAAAGTTCCAAACAGCTAAAAATGAAATGGTTCCTCAAGTAATTGAAAATATAACTGCGATTGATTATGAGTCGACGATTCAACCGATGTAAATTGTTTAAGCATTTTTTTGTATAATTATTTAAAGCTTATATATATAAAATCTTTCTAACATATTTGTTTATTATATTACAATTCATTATTATAATAATTTATTATTTTCTTTTTTAATTAAATAGGATTTCTACCGAATGTATACAACAGCGAGAACATAAAATTGATGAAACCATAACTTCGACTGATCATTTTTCTTGGAAAAGCGATCCAGCTTTGTGGTCTATTAATGAAGATACCCGTGATTATGTTGCCAAGCGTACAATGATGGCAAAGTTCGTTACTTAACGTCGAATATGTTTGAGTATACGCATATCAGTAAAGAAAAAATGCCTCGCAAGTGGCTTGTTTACTCTGAGAGCAATGGAACTGTTTTCTGCGGTGTTTGTCTATTGTTTTCAAGCAATTCGGAAGTTAGAACAAAATTATCATCTGAGGGATTCAATGATTGAAAAAATGCGCATACCAAATTAAAAGAACATGAGAATTCTTCATATCATAGAAACTGTACGTCCGCATTAAAAAATAGACAGCGGACTGAAAACCAAGTGATTAAGCAGCTGCTTGAACAAGTTGAAACCGGGGCAACTTATTGGAGGAATGTTCTTGAGCGTGTCATTTTAGTAATAAAAACTCTTGTTTCAAGAGGGCTTCTTTTGAGAGAACATGTCGAAAAGTTTGGAAATAATCAAAATGGTAATTACATGATGTTGAGTTAATTTCGAAATATGAACATTTCTTAGCAGATCACATACAAAAATTTGGTAACCGCGGAAAAGGAAATACATCGCATTTATCCACCACGGTTGAAGAACTAATAGGTATATTAGCTAAAGCAGTTAAAGATGAGATTCTCCGAAACATTCGAAGTGCCAAGTATTTTTCCATAATTGTGGACTCTACACCAGACATAGCACACATGGATCAACTCGCTATAGTTATTAGACATGTGGGAAACACCAAACGCCAACAGATGGTACACCAAAAAAGTCATTTTTGGAATTCCTTCCAAACACATTTTTGGAATTCCTTCCACATAAATCAAAGGAGATGTTCGCGGCTGTATGTAATTTTATGGAGATTAACGAACTGGTCATTAATAATTTTCGTGGTCAATCCTACGACAGCGCGTCAAATATGTCCGGTCTTTACACAGGTCTTCAAGCCCGTATGAAAGATGTAAATGCCCTAATTGAATTCATCCCCTGTTCTGCTCATTCTATAAATTTAGTTGGTACAAATGCAGCTGAATCATGCACTGAAGCATGTACTTATTTTCTACTTCTGTAAAATTTATATAATTTATTTAGTGCATTTACATCAAAGTGGAACATACTTTAAAATTTAGTAGATGAAGGATCCAGTACATCCTCTTTGAAAAGTCTTTCAATTACGCGCTGGTGAGCTCGAGATGATGCATGTCAGGCTCTAAATCATCGTTGGCAAAATGTTTTAGATGCCCTTCAAATTATATCTGATGATTCTACGCAAAAACCGTCAGCGCGTGCAGAAGCTAAAGATCTTATTGTTGCTTTAATTCGACTTGAAACTGCTATTATGACCACCGAGGTTTGGGGATTCATTTTGACCGCTTGAATGCGTCGAACAAACAACTGCAGAAAGTTGATATCGATTTAAGTTCCGTCGTTGGTATTTACACTTCGCTTGTAGAACTTTTAAAAACGAACAGAGACAATTTTGAATTTTTTGAAGAGAAGGGTAAGAAGCTGTCAAATACTGAAACGTACTAATCGGAAAACAAAAGAAAAAGGAAAACTAACGAGAATGCAGCAGTACTGACCGCACGAGACAAGTTTAAAACCGACACTCATTTGGTTATTGTTGATAAATTACTTGCAGAATTGAATAAGAGACTTAAAGCGTATAAAGATGTATATGACAAATTTAAGGCTGTCATTGAAATAGAAAAATTATCTTTGATAGATTTGGAAAAAGCAGCGATATTTTTACGTTCACAATTTCCCCAATATCTTGAAGAATCGCTTGTTTCTGAGCTTATACATGTATCGTATGTAGTATCGCATGTAGTTCGTATTTAAAAATCCTTGACAAAGATGTTAAGTCAACGAAACGTGCAGCTTTTTTTAAAATGGTTACGGAAAGAACAATTAGAATGTATTTATCCTAACGTTGACATTGCACTTCGAATCTTTTTATGTATTCCGGTGGCCAATTGCACAGCAGAACGTTAAATCTCTTGTTTAAAAAGGATTAAAAATTATTTGCGCTCTACAATGAAAGAGTATCGACTGAACTCCTTAGCGTTATTGTGTATCGCAGAAAATTATTTCAGCGTTTTAGATTATACTATAATTATTGATGAATTTGCTCTCCAAAAGGCACGTAGCAAAATTTTACATCAATAGACAAATTCGCTATAATTAATAAAACGTTATTTGCACTGTATAAAAAACTCCATCCAAAAAGTTAAATGTTTTATTCCTTGTTTATAATTATAAATCGAAAACTATAAATACTGTTACAAAGTCGTAATATTCTAATCGTTCAGTTGTTGTAAATAATAATCTCTCATATTAATATATAATACAAGTTATTTATTTGTCTACTTCATTAGAGTATACCTTATGATTTCAGAAGTATATGAATCTGAAAGTAAGGCCCGTTGACGAAAGAAAACATTTTGCAATTCTAGTTGTCATGTTTTAGTATACTTTATATGTAAACGTTTCAGTGTTGAAACGTTAATAATGTTGAACGTTACTTGCAGACGATACAGTTTATATCCAAAATTAGCTAATCCAAAAAATTTATTTAATTTATGAAAACAATGTGCAAAATGTAATGTTACTTTTAAAGTAAAAACGTTCAAATTAATGAGGAATTGTTACTGAAGCGTTACAATTTGAAATGTAACATTAATTTTAAACACAGAGCGGCAAATTTGATGTGCCTACAGGCGGCAAAAATATTAATCCGCCCCTGATGACTGGGTGACATGAATCAACATGGCTTCGACCTCGCGTATTGGAAAACCCTCCCAAGAGTATATGTGTGTAAGTTTCCATGATTTAGTATTAAAAAAACGTACGAAAGAGAATTTGTGCCCATATTTCAAAATGCCGGCTCGACGCCTATCGTCACCTCTCCGTCAACAATCGAACGGCCAGACTCATTTTCTGCACAAGTTATGTAATTATACAGATATTTTTGTAAGAAGGGACCGCTTTGACAGCTACTGCTTGGTTACTACTGATAACATATCAGCGGTATATGTCTATGCATTTAATTCGTCAATGCGTTCGTTTAGTTATCTCATTCGTAAATGGTTGTCATTACTACCTCTTGCAATGCAGTCACTCAACATGTCGTTCATTTGTTTGCCAATCTGTCAAACTGGTCCTTTCTTGGAGTAACTCCTTTATAATCATATTCGTCTGTTTTAGTTTTTGAATGTCTCAATGTTCATTGACTTTAACATTTGATGTCGATGACATATTTGAGTGTATAATGTATCAATGAGAAATAAGAAATGCTATAAATTCAATTGATAATAAAATATAACCCGGAAAGAATTCATAGACTTACTTTATGCTCTTCAATCGGGTATTTTAGTCACTATTACACTGAAACAATGACATTTGTATCGTGTAAAAATACTTACTTGTGTCTTCATAGTTCCAGTCACCTGCTGTCACTATAACAATAACAAATGACAAAATGTTACATTGTTATCTTTCGTTGCAGATTCTCGGATCCAACATAGGTATCTTCGGTGATGATTTGATTACAGAAATATCATATTTTTTACTTCAAGTTTGGGCTAAGAACATGGCCACTGATATTTAATTCGTGATTTTGTTTCTTCTGACACAGCACAATACGACTCATGGAGGTAGTGAAGTTAAAAATCTCTTATCAGGCACCTCTTTTTAACAGACAACAAGTTTAGGTTCTGACATGAAATTATAGAATAGGAAACAAGAGAATTGTTTCTATCCTTTACATTGACGCGTTCTTGAGCTCATTCCACTAGTAATAAGTTATCGTGGAAACAATACTAAACAATCAAGTAACGTAATTTTAAAAAATAAGACTCCAAGAGTATGTTATTTGAAATAAAACATAAAATTTTGTGAAAGATGCGTAACTACAGCAACTAATTGCTTAAATCCGAATCGGGTACAAGCTAAGCAAACATTTTTTAATTATCTTGTTTAACGTATTTCAATGCCCGAAATATTAAAATTATGTTGCTGTTCATATACTCTCCGTATCAATCACTTCTGGCTTACGTGATTCACTTTGTATAAAAACAGAACAATTGGTTATTTGCTGGTTGTGTAATTACAGTATTCCAAAAGTAAGAATGCAAGCCCCACTCAGGTAAATCCAGTGAATTGCATGCATTATACCTACAAAAAATTAGAACTAATTTATTAGAAAATTTACTAGGTAAGAGTTTTCAAGACCCTATTCTAATAAAAATGTAGCGTGTAAGCTATCAATTACGTTCACTGCTTAATTTCTTAACAAAAATATTTCAAAAAATATTATAACAAAAATAATGTAATACAAATATGAATCGATTCTTGTCATATTGCCTACAGAAGTCTAAATTCGCATTCAAGATGGCAACAACTTACATGCAATGCAGAAGAACGAGATCACCACATGTACAGAGACTTCCCAATTTCCCATGGTGAAACTGCAATACAGGATACTCTTATTATATGAGTACATTGATTTATAGGCTCTCGCTTTCATACAGCACTTATTGTTAATTGATAACTCAGATGTACTAAGTTTTTAAGGAATATATTAATTTCTGTTATCTTGTATAATTGTAATACTTTCCTGGTCTTATTAAAAACAGACACTAAAATATATTAACCATTTATTTCTTCGATGTATGACCACTAGTTGGATCTTTTTCAAAAATCTAAATAATAAATCAAAATATTACATTCAAGTGATGGAGATTAAATCAATAAATTGTAAAGCATTACAAGAAATATACTCGAAGATATTGAAATTATATATGAAAAATATAATATAAATAAATATTGAAATTAATAATAAAAATCAGTTAGCATTTTATAAAAAATGATCAATGTTATAAATATTTATAAAATGCAACCTGATTTTTCACCACGTGATTTTAATAGGTAGGTATAACACAACTTGCTTTTATAACTTTTAATACTTGTCTTCCGATAACTAAGGTATTAAAGAAATTTTTCCTCTGAATAAAATCTGTTCTTCAACATTATATCTTTAAATGAGGGCATTCAAGATATGAATAGTTGTGGCGTAATTTTGAGTGAAATATGTTCAACAGTAAAAAATATGAAAAATCAGTTTTTCTAAAAAAGGTTGTAAATTTTTTCTTTAAACGTTTTGTGCGGATAGTGTGGAATGCGCTGAATAACGTGCTATAAACGTCATTTTGATGCATTATTTACATTTTTCAAAAACTACACGAACTTAATTCTTGTATTTATCACTAACGTTATGAGTGTATAGATAATTGTATTTGTCAGTACAATTGCTTCAAATAGTTTTTGAAGAAGTTTCTCAAAATCTCAGTTTTCAGTGAAAATGAACTCAAAATTGCACATTTTTAGAAATGCAGAAACATTTTCTCGAAAACGGCTCCAATTTTTTCCTTTAATATGTTTGAAAGAATAGTGCTAAAAATATTGAATTATATGACACGTTTGCCATTTTGACGTATTCTTTTGGTTTTTCAAAAACTAGACGAAGGTATTTTCTTTAAAATATCTCTCAATCGTCAATAATGTGCACATTATGTGCATTATCTATATATTTTTGAATATCAAAATATTATGAACTTACTTATAAACTTAATTTCAGACTTCAAATAATTTTTGATGTTTCTCGGAAACTAAAAAATTATCCCTAAAAGTGAGTTCATAATTCTCAAACGACATTTACTCAAGAACGGCTGCAAATTTTTCAATGAAACTTACATGCCTGCATGCGTCGATTGATAGCAGTGGAAGTGACGGGGTACAATTCCGAATAGCTAGCCTACACTAAAGAGATTAGAAAACTAACGAGAACGAGAAAGTTTAAGCCATTCTGTAGCACTAGATTCAGTTATGTGACTATACATTAATAAGTAATTTAAGCGAAGGTCAATATTGCATGAATTAAATGCATGTATATAATAAGTGACTTAAGTAGTGCTTTTTGCTTCTAGTCTCACTAACTTTTATGTTATAGGTATAACTGACTAAACCCGTGGGAATATTCTACATTTGGTAGGTCAGGCTTTTAACTGTGCGTTACATAGCGTGGTGTAGACCCAATAATTGATGTATGATATAATATTTCCGAGCTTTTATCGCCAGAAATCCGTACGATTAAATTCCGCAGAGTTACGTATAATAAAATTAATTCTTTCGATATTTCGATTCATGAACGTCTTTTACCACCCGTACTAAAGAACGGTGTACCCAAATACCCAATACAGATTTTAATATTATTTTGAGCTTCCAATACCTTTTTTTGCGTACAACTAACACATACGTATTATTGTACCTGCATACTTACTTGCTAGGCTGACTTGAGGCCCCAGTGTGTCAGGGTTGTAGAGCGATGTATCTCTTGTGCAAACTGTGCTTCATATATATACTTACTTATCGCCTGTTCTTTTTCCCTCTAACGATTCATAATCATCACTTGACAACGGTGGTAATTGACTGCATTGCTACATGCCCAATTGCTTGTGTTGAAATTCCGAAACTGCTACCGTTATGACTTCAATATATTAGTCTGTTTTATCTGAACTGTCAACGAAATAATCAACATTTGCCATTGATACACTTACACAAAGCACCGCCCGCGAGGCTAGTCAGGTTAACAATATCCCGCCAGTGACGCAAGCCTACAGACTCACCCTGACGAAAGGAAATTTGCTGATGGAGTGCTTTGAGCTTAGTATTACAGAATTATAAGTGAGAGAGTGAGGACTCCTTCCAGACGCTAAGACTACGTGGCTCATTAGTCTAGTAAGCTTAGATCGTAGGACATATCATATATACCCGCAGCTTTCACTGAAAATGAGATCTGGAGCCAACCTATACAACGGTTTGCAGGTTTTTCACACGTCCTGGAAGTTGGCTTATATTTCCTACTCTTTCTAAGTTTTGCTGATTGGTTCTAAGCCATTTTCATTAATTGTATTCTTATTTTTGTGTGAGACAATGTTAGAAAATTAAAAACCTACTGAATTTTCTGATACTTTTGTCGTCGAAATATTCAGAAAAATGTTAATGGATTCACTACATAAAATAAGAGATAAATGGCAACTTTGTCCTTTAATACAAAAATATAAATAATAAATAATAATATTTTTTTAATTTTTCAATTGAATGTTTGTTTATAATAGTACATTATGTTAATACTTCCTTATAAATGATTGATCATCATTAAAATAATTAATTTCACACTTCTTTGTTGCCAAATATACTATTATAAAGAAATAACTTAAAGAGGTCGTAAATGACCTTGCTCCACCTCTAACGTAATTCCGGCAAACTCCACTTCCCCACGGTGAATATGCACATTTCCGGCACTTTGTAAACACTAATGTATTTGTGACTTAAAGTGCTTCAAAAGACTTCTCATGAAGTTTTTCGAAAACTCAAAAATTTCTGTGAAAAAGAGCTTCAAATTTCGAATTTACAGTAGCGTTTATACGCCATTTCCTTGTAAAGGGATCCAAATTTTTCAAAGAAAATTGCCATTTAAGACCAGATTTTACTGTTCTTTAACAGTCTTAAAATAATGTTTCCGTTCTACTATTAGGAAACCGAAGAATTAAGAAAATATACAAAAAACGCACTTAAGACGGCGATAGATGGCAGCTGGCAAGAGTATGCGGCAAGTCCGAATAGCTAGCCGAGACCAAAGGAAATATATATCTCTTCTACGGAGCTCATTTCTTTCGTGACCACAGTAATAAACTGAATCAGCTGAGCAATCAATCCTCACGAATTCGCTCCTCACGATACGACTTTTCCCAGCGTTCTCCAACAAATATTTACTTCTTTTTCCCCAACATTCACTTCCTATTAAAAGTAAAAGGGTATGCACACCAAATGAAGAAATGCATTTGCTCGATAGTAAATGCTTTTACCATTTATTTCAGACTTGAATTTAAAATCTAGGTTTTTATTTACACTACCCCATATGTTTTACCGTCCCTTGATACATATGTGGAGAAAATGTGAAGAAAAAATTTCGAGCGGTTTTTGAGAAAAAAAATGTTATCAAAAATTAAAAATTGCCTGTATTGAAGAAAATTACTACTTTTTTCGAAAATGTGAACATTATTTCTAGGTGTGTCTTTAAAAAACAGATTTCATTAAGGAGAACTTTATATATCCTCATTAGAGTATCTCTACGTGTTTTATCTTTAATAGTTTGCAGAATATTTCCGCATATATTCTGGTATTTTTGCATTTTTTTATCTATATCAATTTCTTAAGGAACGTTATGTTGTAGCCCAAATATTTGAAATGGCTAATTCGTTCCAGCATCGTATTTTCCAAAATTATTTTGGTGCGAATAGGATGCTTTCCCACAAATGCCATTGTTTTGGTCTTCGTTTTTGAAATCTTTAGAATATATTCTTTGCAAGTTTGGTGTAACTGATGGATAGACCGTAAGTCATCCTGACTTTCTTGTATTTTAATTTGATCATCAGCAAAATGAATGTATGTAAGTACACTCCATTTTTAAGCTTAATTCTTAGGCTGATTTTGGTTTTCCATTCTCAAATGACGTCATCCGAGGATATGTTAAACAATGTTGCGGAAAGGATGCATCCTTGGCGAACTCCTTGGTTTGTTTTTATTTCTTTTGAATAATGTTCTTCTAGTTTTCAACTAACAGAGGTATTCTAATACAGAGATTTAATGTCAATCATTAAATGGTGTGGGTACCCTCTTCTTTCCATAATTTCCCATAAAGTGGAGCGTTTGTATTGACATTGTATAAAATTGGTAAATAAACTGTGTATAGCTCACTTGTGTCTGGGTTCTTGTAGTGTATATCCCTGCCCACGACGTACATTATGTCGCGGCTGGCTGGACAATTCTAAGACGTGTTAGCAACGCCGCGAAGTCGTTTAAAATGTTATATTCACTGGGGGCTCATTTTGAGCGCGCGATGTTTGAAATGGACGATCTTAACCCAAATTTACACCTAGGAGAGCTTATAATTGTTTATTTGAGGTTATGCGCCAAATTTAAATAACTTTCATAAATTCATGAACCAAACCAATCATTTCACCTAACTTGAATTTGTCGTTTACATGAGTGCTGCAATAGAAATTAATTCCAATTTAAGAAAATCAGAATTCAACGTCTATCAAGTATATAAAATACTTTTAGTAATGATTGTGAGTTCAGACAATTATTGTTGCTTATTACTTCTACCAAATTTAATTTGAAAGGGATATACCTTCACGAAACGTCCAACTACCTATATCCAATTATTTGGTCACAAATTAATGTGGAAGATATATTAGAATAAAATTTTTCAGACAAAATAGATTGGATCGAATAGCTACTAGAATGTAGTAGTAGGTGTAAAATGAAGTAGTGGGTGTAAAACTGAATGTGTGATTCCTTCAACAAAGTGTTAATAAACTCTTACCCATACCAAGAAAAATGTGAAAAGAATATTTCATGCAAATCAGAAAGGGCTTATATTGTCGTTTGTTATACAACAGATGCAGAGTTTGCATCCAGTTTCATGCAAGACGGCATGTGCTCTGCAACAGATGTCGTTGCAGCTGCTGCAGGAAAAGCTCCGGCTGAACACATGTGGGGTTCTTCCAGTGGACAGGACTCTCTTGCTGAGTGCAGCTGCATGCGTATTCACCAACGTGCTCATCTTGATGCAATTTGCGACTGGGGAAGCTGAAGATCCATTGAGAGATTTCAGATCTTAAAATTTCCTTAGACGCCTCATTTTTCGGAACATCGCACTCCAGCTTTTCTGATGGGAACCTTGCAATCGGTTGCAAAATCGCTCACCACAAGATGTCACCAAATCTCGTAAACGTACAGCAACATCAGAGCGAGATATTGAGTTTTTAAAATGCAGCGGTTCTACGATACCCATGTGCTCCAACGAAACATTAATTATAACTATATGTATCGTATATTGATGATAATAACATATGTTATTTTCCCATGAAAAAATTGTTTTAGATTCCTAGTTTCTCCAATTACACAGGTCAACATGGATTTTCCTTTTTTGATTTTGACACCGTTTTATATGTAAATTGGTCACCTGAACTCAATAATGCCATTACTTTTGCTCTATCACATCACAATTTGTAATAATTTCAATAACTGTGAGAATATACACATTATTTTCATAAACATTATTATTCGTGATCGTTAATTGATTACGTCAGTTCATTTTGAATGATTTTGTAACAGAACACAGATGGCAGCACGCTACAGTATTGTATTCATAGGGCTATGAATACATGTAGCACCAGGATTATAATAGCAGCCCTATTCAAACGTTAAATTAACCATTGTTGACTAAGATAATCGAATGCATCTCAAGCAGAATGTTTTTAGCTAGTTCGTTTGTTTAAATATTTGTTGTGCAGAGTTAAGAAACTGGTCGAAGGGTAAGAGGAACGCACTGAGATTTTGAGTTCCTATGATGTGGTGCGAGGCAAAGAACCATCTAAATGATTGTTTTTTTTTGTATTTGCAAAGTAAAACGATTCAATACGAAGAACTCCTTGCTTGAACAAATAAAGTTAGAATTGGTTTCAATAGAGCCAACCTAAAGAAAATGAGAGCAAATTTGCAAGTAGGTATTGACTTACCGTCGCACTTTATTACAATAGATGTGTTAAAGTAGTAATATAGTAGTATAAGAGAAAGCTATGTAACTGTGGAAAATAGTTTTCCAGCTTTTTAACGGAAATACAGAAATGGGTTAAAAACGGGATGTTTTGCCCTTGTGCATGCACATCACTGTACTGCGAAATGTGTGCATCAACAAAGATGACGATCCTTTTGCCCTGATGAAAAGTCAGTTGGAACGTGATAGGAAAGTCATTATCTTCATTTTTCTGTAATACCTCAGATATTGTTAGAGCAACCCCAACTTACCACCTTCTGCTTGTGCATGATCTTGGCTGACCGGGTGACGCCGCGTCGAAGGCTGTGTTGCCAGCGTTTCGACCATCTTCTCGTGGTCTTCCTCAAGGCAGGTATGGCTGAGGAAGACCACGACAAGATGGTCAAAACGTCGGCATCTTTCGTCGAAACACAGCCTTCACGTTCCAATTGACTTTTTATCAGGGCAAAAGGATCGTCATCTTTGTTGATGCACATATTTCATAGTACAGTGATGTGCACGCACAAGGACAAAACATCCCGTTTTAAACCCACTTCTGTATTACCGTTAAAAAAATCGAAACACAGCCATCAACGCGGCGTCACCCGGACAGCTAAGATAACATACCAGCCCTGAGGAAGACCACGACAAGATGGTCGAAACGTCGGCAACACAGCCTTCGACGCGGCGTCACCCGAACATCCAAGATCCACGCGCATGACCCTGGCCGCGGAAGCCTACGACTTCACCTTCTGCTTGGTTGCGCGGCCGCTCTGAAAATTTGGGGAGGGGGATTCGTCAGGCGAGACATGCGGCATGATTGAAGTAGAACTTAGTTGGACATGAATTTACTGAGTCTAAAAGGAACGTGTACTAGAAAGGGAGATGAGAGGTAGTGGCTGATCATATCAGAGAGTGTGGAATGAATGCAGGTGCGCGCCAAAACTATCTTAAATCAATAAGGTCGCTCCTGCGGCATCCTTCTCTGTTGCGGGTGTGATGAAACAGCGCGACCTGATATCTGCGGCCCGCTGCCGGACTTGCGGTTCATGGCGAGCGCGCAGGGGTCTGTCGAGACATGCCACCCCTCCAGGGGAGGCCGGGCAACTGACCACTCAGCAGCCCTTCTTGGAAAAGACACCGAAGTGTTCGGACGTGTGCTGAGAGCGAGGCAGGTGGAGAGAGTAGCCATTTTGTTAAGAGAGTGCAAGGAAGGACAATTACTTATTCAGAAGCGAGCTGTAGAGCGGCGAGAAGTCAATACGTTGAATTGCATTTACTTTGTCGCAACAGAACATTACGTGGACACTGCGAAAACTACTGGAACGATTAGGACGAGGAAGAATAGTAGCCGCGAGAGCGAGGGTCGTGAACTATCACAAGTCGTTTGTAGAGATGTGTATTTAACAACACCAGCACAAAGTGCTGTAAAGAACGCGGAAATACACCGTTATCAATTACACTTAAGTCTCTGTAACACGCGTCGGCGTGCTGCTAGTCAAGTGCATCGAAGAAGGAAGAGTAGACGTGGATTATAGATCCGGGCGTGAATAAACGCGAGAAGAAAGAAGAGTACTCGTGGGCCTGGAGGCATCAGGACGAAGACGAGTTTCGAACGACATCGCAGACGCCTGGACTGGGAGAAGTGTCCGTGCGGCCGGGATTTAGGACAAGGGCAGGCGTACGGTGACGACGGGATAACGGAGGTCGGCACAACCCCCTGCTGAGAGCGCGACGGCAAAGGTAAACAGAATTTGTAACGGGAACCTAGGGCAGGCGGCGCTGCGAGCACGCCAGCAGGGCAGATGAATACGGTAGCTTTCGTTGCGGTCAATGGTACGAGTGAAAATAGCAAAAAGGGGCCTTGTAATTCGTATAGAACGTTTCATTCATGTATAATTCCTAATGGTATATACATTATAAATAGTTGTGTAATCTAATCAGTAGCTGTGTTAACGTGTTGCATGCATTCTGAACTGAGAGATTTTAATAGAGAATAAGAAATAATTTCTTTGTTTTGTGGTGATTGAGTAAAGTATATTGATATTTTACAAACGTTGCTGGTCAAGCAAATAATTACCGTGCACGGGTTTTCATAGAGTGCAGTTAATTTGAAAGAATTAATCATTTAAATGGGTGTCCGTAATATCGAAGTGTTTCAAAAGGGTGATTCCATGTCTTTATGGTGTATTTGAATGTGTTCTTTGTCCATATGGTTTTGTGTTTATTCAGTGCCAGTTATAAATTGATTTCTAATTTGAAGAATATATGCACTGACTTTGCCTATTTCTGTCTCTGAAAAAGAACTTTCTCACACCCTAAAGATCCTGCCCCCTGAGATCACAAAGCTCAGTTCAAGCATTCATTCTGCCGTCCCCTCCGTCCCATCTTTTTTAATTATATTCCTAATTACTCTCGTATCTGTAGGTTCTTACTTTAATGCCTGAAATAATATAAAAGCATTGAATTTCTAAATATAAGGGCGTGATTGATGCAAAGGTCCTTAACAATTAGTAATTTAATACTGTAACCAATGGAGTTCCCAATAATGTGATGTTGATGCGACTTAAAAAAATGAAAAAAGGTTTCTTGGTTATTGGATTTGAGATGTACGGCTCATGTGATGTCAATGAATAAACTATTTGGAGGGGGAAAATTGTCTATATATTGCTACGTTAATTCAGAAAGAAAGATTCGTTCAGTCTTCATAGGAATTGTCGTTGAATATTAGACCGTGGGGGTATGTGAAGTTATCAAAATGCATATGAAATGGATGTTACACATACCGAACCTGATTTCAAACAGTCAGTGTCAAATATAGTGAGCAAATGTATAATCATTGTGTTAGGTAAGAAAAGTGTTAAAATATAAAAATAAACTTTCTTATTGCAAAAGGGTAGAGTTGGAGATACCTTCATCTTTAAAATGAACGTAAGTGAAAAATGAAGATAACATAATGAGTGAAAATTGTCAAGATAAAAGTAAGCAAACAGGAACATTCGACGATACCGAAACATATTTTACATACAATGAAAATGTCAATAACCTGTGGCACAGCAGATAATGTCACGACAATCATTTTTATATTAAACAATTGAGAAAATATTCAATGGTTAGAGGACTCTAAAACTGTAAGATTGAACACAAATAATGTGATGGCTGTTTGCCTTGGAAACATTTACAAAGTTGCTTTTTAAAAATGTAGATTCAAAAAATACTTCACTTATTCTAGAAAGGCAACAAGTTGACCAATGCCGACAGAATTATTAGGAAGAAACAAATATTTGTTGATAGTGAGTAAGCATATTGGGAGATATTTTGTGGAGTTTAGGAAGTAAAAATATGACTAACTAGAAGAAGAAACGAAACGAATCATAAGGTCAAGTTTGAGAGATATGACAATGACGGGGAATGTGTTAATACTTCCTTGTCAAAGTTATTAAAGTGTAAAGGAATTACAAGTGTACGCACGAAATATTCCCTCACAAAGCAACAATATTGCATAAAAAGCGAAGGGAACGAAACAATTTTTGGAAAAAGCTACACAAACTGCAGTATCTGCGCACCATGTTATTCCCTCCTCACATACGAAAGATTCATAATATTCAGAATTCAAACAGTCAGGATCAAACCTAGTGTTCTGATTTTATAATATTGAGTTTCAAGATATTTTTAACAAACACTCACAAAAATAAAAACAGATTAATGAAATGAGACAAACAAGGAATATTTATATAATTTTTCCGGTTATCGAAAAAAACCTATAGAATATTTTATCTACGAATTCATCATATACGTCGTCAAGAGGTGTAGTGTTTGACGACTCACAAATGGGGAAAGTACCATCTAATAATGCCGATCAAAACGATTCAGAGAATTTCAAATACGATCAAGTCATTGACAGGTCCTTTGAAAATACTTCTGCAAATCAGGAAAAATGTAAGTGATGTCTACTCAATTAATTCTAACATAGATGAAGGAAATAATAAAAAAATACTGTATCTTCAATTTTTTAAGATAAGTATCAAGTTCCAGTAGTAACAATAGTTGATACCTAAGATAATCACAAGCCTTCCAATCCAAAAATGTGCAAATCTTCTAATGTAAAACATCCTAATTAAAGCACGATGATGCTGCAACTCACGAATGAAATCAATGAAATTGTTCCAAAAACTTACAGAGAAATAATGAAAGTATGTAATGGATATACATCAATAGATGCTATAGAAAAGGAGTTTTTTTATTAATTTTTTCATAAACAGAAAATACCGTAAGTGAAGAGGGAGAAGTACAAAGTGAACAATTATTCTTGAGATCGAGAAACGTATGCCAGTCCGTTTATTTACGGAGTTGAATAATGAAGGCATACGTACCAACAAAGCGAGGTTATCAGCATTTGAAAAACGAAGAATTTTCCCTCCCGAGTTATAGAAAACTTATTTGTTTAGGTAAACGAACTACAGGGTCGATTTTATAGTATTACTCACAAAATCGCAACCCACAGTCCCCGCTCTATTCCCGCCACAACTAACAGATGGAGAGCTCAACAAAACATGCGCAGAGTGAAGCCAGTTACATATCAAGAAGTGTAGAACATACATGGATCTATGTCGGAACATACAACGTATCAGGAAAAGTGAACGAAAAACCTGATCGAGATGAGGGGTCCTTGATCCGGAAATGACGTGCTTGTGAAAGGCATAATTTAGTGCTTTTAAAATTATACAGTATATTGTAAAATGATACAATATTACCTAATCCACTAAATATTATTGTTCAAATAAATATTACGTTTGTTTTTAATGGTTATTATGGTATTTAATTGTATAGAAACTGTTGTAGGCAGACATTAATTTATTTGACACTTAAACTGTATCGATTTTAATTGTTTAAAGTCATCTGACAATGTGATGTAAAGTAATTTATACGAGTTGTATGTGGATTTCTACATACTGCTACCTGATTTATATGATTCCTACATCTGCTAACTTTAACATCTAATAACGTGCGTATTTTTAACAAAATACGTATCATCTTCCTCCTGCTGTAATTTTGTCTTTTCTTGCGTATTCTCTTAAAGCCTTTTTTTTCATTGTCTTTTTTTCATTGATTTTGTCCATCTGTTCAAACATGGGAAAATGTTTTTTTATTAAAATATTTTTCGCTCTAAAGAAATATTCTTCTTTCCGTCTAATGTTTATGTTTAAAATATTGTTTACATTTTTAATATGCGGCGAGGCAATTGTATCTACATTGTCCGTGTTTTACAAATTTCAGTACCAAAAATACTCCAAATGTATGGTATACTAAAAAATGGATATTCCGTTTGCGGTTTGACTCTATTGACAAACCCAGAAATTTTGTTTTCATAACATCAGCAAATTGCGTATTGTTCATTTTCTATGACTCTTGCGATTGCCTGTTGCGACTGCCAAATCTAAAACTGCATTGAAACAGTTTTTCCTAGATGAGTTGAAATGGTCATATATGTATTTGTAGACGGTTAAGTTAGATATGTAATTAAACCCAGTTTATTATATGTTATTATATGTTTTATTTTAAAAAACATTCGTCAATGAAATGTATAAAACAGCGGAAATGGATCTTCCCATTCCGGAAACTCCAAAAAAGTAGAAAGTTGTACATTATTCCACAGTTTGAGTTTCACTTATTGAGTTTTACTTATTATAACGCAAAATTACATATGTGTAATTTTAGAAAATTCAAGAGTTTTAATCTAAATTGCCCTGATATATTATTTCTATTAATTTTTCGTACTAGTATTTCTATTGAATATATCATAATATAATAAATCTAGTGATTTAATGTTTTATGCTCTATCTGTAGAAAATTTTAAATACAGTAATTGGTGGCATTTTTTAAGAAATTCATGATTAAGTTTTTGTCCTGATTTCACTCAGTATTGCCAGAAAACTACTGAAATGTTCATGTCATTTCCGAAAGATTTAATTTTAAAGAAGTCTTGGCTAAGAAAACATTTTTAATCATGTAGAACTACATTATTCAAGATTAAAATGCTTTTCAACCTACTCCTACAATATTGATGTTCGAAATATCAGAGATATCTATGAAAATGCACCATTTTTATTCGTGTTATTTGCTGTATTCAAGCAAAAAATTAAACGAAAACTAGGCGCTGCAAAATGTTACACATTTACTAATTAGTTTCTTATTCTTTGAGTCGGAGTTATGTTTTCTGTTATGACACACCTCATTCCTAGCTGCAATGCAACGAGATTTAAAGGACCAATTAGGACCTCCCGTCGTGCATAACGCGCTCCTGAGGACAAATCGCGTTAAGGTGATACCTCGCGCTCCCTAATCAACATGCCGAGATACACCCTGCAGACGTGGTTATGCATCATTACATACATGTAGTGTGAATAAGTCTACAAATACTGATGCTGATAACTCTTTATTGAATATTGAGACTGGGCAATTTTTATTTTTTGTTTAAGGGCGCATTAACTTCAATTTCATTAGCGACCACATTATTCATTTTTAAGTTGTATCTGTGGGAGTAGTCAGTTGTCAAGAGGACCGCCAGGTAGCATTTCCGCGTCCCCGCCTCTTGACACGCACACTACCCAGCGGCCAGTATTGGGAAGAAATGGGTAGGGTTTAGGATAATTCACAGGCGTTGAGCTAGCCCCTGTGAAGCAGTCAAGCTCGTTTTGTCGAAACAAATTTCCCATAAAATTGTCCGGGAATCGAACACGGACCTCCTTGGTGAAAGGCAATCGACATTCGCTCTGAACCACGAGTTGGCTTGAGTTACATATTTGTCTGATGAGTTTTCGTGAAAATGTGTCGTTTCGTCAACCAAAGCGACGACTCATAGCAAAAGCCCGCCGCAGCATGTGTTATTTTTACAACGGCCCGCCGCAGCATTTCCTGTTACGTAAATTACTCAACATAGCCCTCTATCGTTGTAAGTTCTAGGAACCATTCACAGTTCTAGGATTCTTGGCATTTCTCATTCTTCTGGGTCTAGGAATAAAGTTCCTCAATTATTTTCAGATAAAAATTTATCTTCACTGGATAGTTATGAGAAAAATTGAAGTCTTCGATTAGATAACAATGCCCCCTCCCTCTTAAAACTCACCAAGTATAAAGAAATGCTAATTGGAGAATACACAGCTTTCTCACATGTCTCACACACTGTTATCGGTTAGCCAAAAAATAATGGAAGGATTAAGGTATTGATGTGATGCACGTGGAACTTGAATTGTGCAGTATAAAAATGTCGAAAAGCTGAAGTACATAATGATGTGATTAATAGCTAGATTCAGAATAAACATATTAATCTGAAATATGAATAATCACATTCGTTGAATATATTAGACTGAAAGTAAACAAATCTATAAACTTCGAAAGGTTTCGTTTGAATGCAATACCGATGAAATACTGTTCACATGCTTCGATCGGGAACAAAAACAGTATACTTAGCCCTGTCATCGGCTAAGAGATGGGAGTTTTTCCTAAAGGAACCGCTTGTGCAGACGTTCTTTAAAAGGGATAGAATCAAAAATTATTTTTCCCGAGTAGGATATATCTACTAAGAACAAAGCAGAACGCAATTGACACAAAATGGACCCCCTTTGTTTCCAAGAAGAGGAGATTAGGCGATTTCAGCTCTTGAAGTTGCCGAGCCACGTTGATCGAGACCATAGGTCAGTGTACCTTCTCACGCTGCTACTGTACACATTGGCTGGAGAAACAGCTTGTTTTCACTAAATACTTTTGTTTTTGTCTTGGCCTTGGTCTTTGTCTCTTTTGAATCGTTATCATAGCAATATCATTAATTCTGCTAAGCTGTATCAAAACATGAACATGAAAGGGATTGCCGGGAAATGTGACACAAGTGAAATGAAAGATGATTTCGCGGGTCATGGAGGAAACTGTGCATGCTGCATGTATGATAATTGCAGAATTATATTAACGCATAGAAGATAACGTGTAAGTTGCAATGAAGTTGAAGACTAAAATACCATACGAGGTAGTTTATCTTCAATTGTGTTCAATGCTTGTTTTTGAAACTAGTTTTGGATATATATGTAAATTTCACGCGCCACCCACAACTATTTTTCAAAAATGTCGAAGAGATAAAGAAATTGGAATAAAAATAAAAGTCGAAGTGAGACATTTCTGTGAAATACAGTTCTAGAAAACATTCACACTTTCAAACATGTACAAAATAGACAGGAAACACTGGATCCTCTTTAACCTTTAAGATAACGGAAACGTATTTTTTGTGTTTCAATCTCCTTTCAGTGTATTCTTGTACAATTTCTAATTGTGACTTCGTATATTAATCGTTACCTTAATGCGAGTTTGATAATATTTTTCTTCCACACTGCTGTAGTACATTGACGTTTTATTGTAAACTGTAGTATGAACATGGTACAGATTTATTATATAAAAGTAAGAAGTTAAAGATTGTAGATATTTGGGTACACTGGGGGGGGGGGCGGAGCAACAAAGCATATACGAAACACATTAAGGAACTGAGAATGAAAGGTGCAAATCCCCAAAGAAAGTATGGAGACTTGGGAAAGAATGTGTATCGAAGAGGGGACATTGAAAGAATGGTTTGAGAATTCGGGAGGGGGGAGCTTGTCCCTTATCTGATATAACTACAAGACTATGAGGACAGAGGACTATCTAGTCGATCTTAGATAGAGAAACTGTGCATGAGCGATTTGTGGAGGTGTTTTGTTAATAGTCTGTGAATTATTACTCATGCAACTTTCCTTGGCCGATGGCCTACCTACCCCCTCTCTGGCAAGGTAACCGCTCGCAGCGAACGCGAATGATAGAATTCCAAACACATTGGCGTTGGCGCGATACAGAAGACGTGAAGTAGCAAACGCAGTCGCCTGGTTGTGTTTTCTCAAAAATAAAGAAGTGGCAGAAGTAGATACAGGTACTTCACAAGAGATACTTCGAACTCCTGAAAAACTTTGAATGCAAATTATTGAGAAAATTGCGAAGGCTGACTGATTTTCCAAAGGCGGGCATCGCTTCATCTAGTGGCCTGTTTCCTAACTAATACTCCCTCTCTACCCGCATTTCTCATGGCCGTCGATCAAGAAAAGTTGCGAGGATGTTATATGTAAGGTGACAGATCAACACCAAACGAATTCTAAGGCAGCGCCATCACAACCGGGCCACGAACTGCACGCGATCTTCCCTTCATCATCCTTGCCTCCTGCTGCCCTCTTCCACTCAACTTACTCACACACACACACACACACTTACACGCACTGTACTTCAACACACATTTCGGAAAACCATTCTGGAGCTCAGAGATTCCCCCAGCGGGGGCGGTGTCTTGCTGGAGGGGATTTCAGAAAAGGGGTGGAAAAAAGTAAGCCGTGACTCGCGCATCTATCCTTGAACGATGCGTTGAAGAAATACAGGTAGAGTGGGGGTATTAGTTACGAAATCTGCCACTAGATTTTATGAAGCATTGCCAATCACTGGAGAATCAGTCATTCCTTCGCAACTTTCCAAATAATTTGCGTTCTAACTTTCTTAGGAGTTCGAGTTATCTCCTGAGATGAATCTTTATCTGCTTCGGTCATTTCTTTAGATTTGTTTTTGAGAAAATCACGGACAGTCGTTCTCGTCTTCAATAGGATATAATTTCTGTTTTGTGCCAGTGAAGATGTGTTTGGAATGTTGGCATCAGTGCTCGCTGCGAGGTTTCGCCTTCAACTGTGCATTGTGCCACAGAAGGGGAAGCAAGGTCATCGTTCAAGAAAAGTTGCGCGATTAATACTGGCGGTAGCAAGCGTTACACTCACTGACCATGATGCGACCGAAATCACTAAATCCTCACTCATTCTTTAAAATACATCCCGTAAGTTACTTTTCTCCCTGGTTTTAGACACGAGTGACCGTTCAAGAGTCAGTACTGGTCATATTCATTACACAGCAAAGTTTTCTAGGTTATAATTCATGCCGTCAGATTTACTCGACGTATAAATGTGCCAATAAAAGACAGCAATAAAGTTGTGTTCTCTGTCTCTTCCTACAGATCACTGTTCAAAATCTGCTTGCACATGAGACATTGTATTCAAAGAAGTTTAACTGCTATGAAACATATTCCTATGAATAGTCTCTGCTAATCTAATGTTTTTTCTATCCCCTTTAAATCTCACTATAGATTTTTGTCGTAAATGGAATATTATTTATGAATAATCTTTATTTTTACAATTTCATTTTTACACTGAATAGCACACTTATGGTTTATTCTGCTTGATAATTCCTAACAACAAGGAGCGTAATACATTTTGCAAACTTGCTGTGAAAACGAAGGTCTACTGTTTGGTTTAATATTTTCTCCATCAACGTATTTTAGATTTTTAAAAGATGCAATCTGCAAGAAATACAAAAAAATCAATATTTAAAAAAAAAATATAGTAAATGGCTTAATATTCAAATTAAACTTTTGCCAATAGCGATATTTCTATCATGTGCATGAATCATTCAGCATAAATTATATACATCAAGCAATTAGAGTTGATGTCATTTTACATCACATCCCATTATTGTACCATAGTTTCAGGGATTTGAAGATGACCTCCCACTGACATGAGCTTGTTTTCAGCATCAAAATTAGATATTAAATGACCCCCTTTTGCCAATTAGTGATATTTTTTCGATGCAGGGATTGAAAACTTCAGGAAGATATTTGTTTACATACCTCTTCTGGGCTAAGACACAATGCTTGATGAATAAAGATCCAAGTAACTCCAACTGTGCATGGTGGTGTAGTGAGTAAGTCCAACAGACAAACTGTTTTATTTGCAATTTTAGGTGCCTTATGTAGAACACCACCTATCATCTCCATTCCATCCATTTCACGTTCATCACACTCCTGCACAGTCAACAAAAAGTTGTTATTTCCTGTCTTCCAAAAATGTGAATAATTTGTTAAAATGGATGATTTTGAGAACGAAATTTAAAATATTTGAACATGGAATTGTACACACCTGATACACAGTGCTCCCAATCAGATTTTTGTTTGGCTCGTAGTCCTTGTAATGTACTTGCATTTCCAAAACGTTTCTGAAATATAATAACAATAAATAAATAAATAAATAAAGATTAATATAATAATATAATAATATTAATAATATAATAATATTAATAATAAAGATAATGTATTTTTTGACATTTTGTGTCGATTGTCATACTTTTGCGACTTTGCCGGCTAGCTAACGATGTTTTCCCTGACTGGGCCTAGTTCAATTCCCGCGCTTGGGGGTAAGAGAGACATAAGGCGAACATGGCGTATTCCCTTCACCGTAACGAGCAATCTCTGCCTGCCTGATGTTTCCTTCTTCATACAGCTACATAAACTAAGATCATTTTTAAGGGAAAGCTACAACTCTATTTTTACCTTGACCGGCAATCGAACCGGGGACCACGCCACGGGAAACTGCCACAATGCCCATGAGCCATCCTAGAGACTTAATAATAATAATAATAATAATAATAATAATATGTGAATAAAATATCTATAATAGCCAGTTTGGCGGTGCCTACAGCCAAGTACAGTTTCGGACTAGTGGACTGGAATGAGCAATACATTAGAATCTTGGATCAAAAAACAGAAAACGAATGGATCGAAGAAGACTAGGCAAGACACTCGGGCACTGAACGTCTAATGTTACTTAACATGAAATGTGAGTCATAAAAAATGTTAAAGAAATCGTGGAGGGACAAAATATTCCATGGACAATACCTAAAAGGAATGGAGAAGGTGAAAATTAATAAAGATCAATCATTTATGTAGCTTAAAATGGCAAGAATTAAGCCAGAATCCGAAGCAGTTGTAAAAGCTGTCCAGATAAGGCGTTGAAAACACGAAGTTGTAATAAAGCGCGTCTCAAAAATTTCCAAGATAATAAATGCCGCATTTGCCAGGAACAAGTACAAACCATTGATGAGATCGTTTCAGCTTGTCCAATTCTATAAAAGATTGAATACTTGAGAACACACGATTGAGTGTGTAGTTACCTCCACTGCCAGATCTGTAGGGCTCTCGAAGTTCCAAATACTTACCACTTCCAGTGATACAGACAGTCATCAAAACCCGAGACTTTTGTTGGACTCTACAATATTGTACGACCAACAAATCCAATCTGTTTGAACGCACGTAACGACAAACAAACCTGATATTGTTATCCGAGATCGGGAGGTAAAACATATCTACTTGTAGATAATTCTGTGCCTCAAAACAACATAACTAAAGAGGTAGTTAATCGTCATAAATACAAGAGTTTGAAAATGGTGATCGACCGAATGTGGGGCTAAAAAGCACAGATCGTCCCGATAGTTATCAGAGCTCTGGGGTTTATTCAAAAACATTTGTTTAAGAACTTGGCTAAACTCCCATGTCATTGAAGAGACTGGGAAGTGCAAGACATTGCTACTTTATTGCGAACAGCCCACATTTTGCATAAAGTATTGTAGTGAAACTGACTGTCCCTAGATCTGCTCCTTAGGAAACTAGTTGCAACCTGGAGTAGATTTTGTATTCAAGTGATTCACAAGATATTTAGTCGTGAATGATGATGATAATAATAATAGTAATAATAATAATAATAATAATAATAATAATAATAATTTAAGTTACTGCGTTATTTCGTGGGTCCGCTGCCTCGCGGCGCGCTGGCTTCGTAAATGATATTATTTATGGTTTGGTGAACTTGTTTTTGGCGAACGTTATCTAATTACTGGATTTGTCTTCTTCATGTTTATGGAGGTGTTGAGGAAGTAATAAGATAAAATGCCCTTCTACCAAATCGAGATATTACCATCTACGAATGTCTATATACGAGATATTACCGTTAAAACTCTTATTGTAATGTTATCTTCTAAAATGTTGCATCGACTAAAAACATTTCATCAAACCCACTAAATTTATTTTTTATTAGGTTTTTAATTATTTTTTGTCACCCCATACGCCACAGTACGAAGAAAATATTTCGAATAGTAAAATTTTAATACTTTCAAGATTCTTCGCATCACTCATCCCGCTCCTACCCGCTGGATTGGGCAAGTGAAAGACCACTTCCAAATTTTAAATCTGAACATCAGTTGTTGTTTTTTTTACGAAAATTTGTATCTAAATTACTCACAATTTTTTAAATATTTTGTAGTATAACAAGAAATTTAGTTGTTCTAAATTGAAACTAACATATGAGTTTCAAATACAAATATTCTTCGTTTATTTTTTATTACAACATCCTCACCTTTCTTCATTAACTATGTGCTCGGCAGGCCAGTGGAACTGAATGCCATCTATAAAATATTCACTCCGTTCATCCCCTATTTTAAGCACCACAATAGGTGTGGGTTTCTGAGGTTGTAGTGGGAGCGTCATTTCCACTGCAACAAATACACATTGTTTTAACTCTCATATAGGAAATAAAAATATTTGAGGAGCAACTAATCAAAACGAATATGGTCCACTGGTGGAAAAAAGTGGGTTTGATATGAAATCGTGTAGTTTTTAATACTTTTTACATTCTCCAGGCTTTCAAATTTCAGGAGGAGCGTGTAGAACGTATTCAAAACTACACGATTCCAGATCAAACTTATTTTTTTCTACCAGTGTGCAATATGCAATTTGATTAGCTCGCCCTCGTTTTAAGGAACGGTAGTACGCTAGGCTTTCGAACTCAGGTGATCCTAAACTCTACCGCAAATCTCCGTGAGATCAGTTTGAAGTGGAAGTGGAAGAGGAAAATGCCCTAAGAAAATACGGCGGGAAGTGCAGAGTTATTTTTGTGTTATTATTTTGAAAGTGAATTCAAATCCTTAGATACCCCGAAGTATACTCACGAGATCAGTAGTACTTTCGAAGTCAGGCCGCCATGTCAGTGACACGAGGTGCTTCATTTTCAGCGTAGTAGCCCAGTGCGTGAGAATGAAGCGTCCTAATAAATGAGAATTGTCCTGTTCCTGATGTGCTTTTGTGGGAAATATGTTTACTCCTACTCCTCTTTCTCTTAGCTTTCAACTCCCGCAGTTTTGCGAAAGAGTTCAAGATCACCATATCCACGTACACCATGTGCATATGGACTATAATTTCAGGCATTTTAGTACACAGCACTACGAGAAACATTTATATTTATTATATTTTTACTGGTGTTATCAAAAATAGCCCAGCTTTGCCACTCATGGTATCGATTTGCGCTTAGTATACTTTTGGCCACTGTTATGTGTTTAATATCTCTTATAAATTTTTGATGACATTAATTTTTTTTCATATATTTTAAGTATGAAAACAAGTACTTACAAAACATTCCTGTGTTAATTAATTTCCCATTCATTTCTTCATTGAAACCAGAATGACGTGAGGTATAATCCAGCTCATCAAGTAAAAAGTAACTAAGAAGAATAGAACTTTGATTAATGTTCATTTCCTTGCAGGTTTGATAATAATCTTTCCACTTTTCTGAAACATGAAAGACGCACTTTGCAGCTTGTTAGTTAGCGAGTACAAAGAGCAGTTCATATTAGACAAGAAACCAGGGAAAAGTTAACAGAGGAGGTACCCGAGAGTAATATCGGAGACATACATATCAAAATTAACAACACTTTGAATTCAAATGTTGAATGCAACCCATTTATTCCATAAAATTAAATGACCAATGATAATTTACTCCATAAAATTAAATTTATCTAAATGCATTGTTTCAATCCAAGTATACAGTATTCAAAACCAATTATCTCAATTCCAGCACCCTTCGAAAATATTTATTCTTTCTAGACTTTTCTTAGATATTTCCTTCATTCTCTTCCTATCCCCAACTCCCTCCCCCTTTAACTCCCGCCCCTCTCCCCAGTTCCTCTCTGACTTCTGATTCGGACGCAACCTTTCGTTGGACTAACGTCTCGTGATCAGTCAGTCTCTTTACTGGAATTAAACGTGACACATCATGTGGTCAGACTAAATGCTCGAGTGAGATTTGTATAGTACAATATATTATAACGGATACCACAACTCATTTTAACAACTGTAAAGTAAGTGTACTATACATTTTTAAGCTTTTTATGCTTCATGAATACATTAAATGTATTCATGTAAAAGTTGAAAAAAAAGGCAAATGTTTGTGATTATTATTGTTACATAATTTGAAGGTGGGGACTACCCTTCCTCGTAATGTCGTTTGAAAAACTGTATATTGTTTCAATTGTTTTATTTATTTGTTAAACTATCCATTACTAACGGCAATGTAAATGAAATACATTTATTCAACAGCGTTAAGTTTAATAAGCCAATATAAGTCTAATAACTCAATAAATAATTTATCAATAATTTTTATGTATAAGGAATAAATGACAGCTGTGTTCTTAAAAATCAACCCGGAGTGTCTCCGCAGTGCAGGACAGTGCAGTGCATCTCGGAGTGAGCCTGCCTATCATCCGAGAATTGAATGTCGGCCCAGCCTGAAATAGTGACATTCTAGAGCAGACCTACACAGCGTTTTGCAATTTGTCTGACCTCGGGAGCCGCGCGCGAGCAACTGGAGTGCAAAAACGCGCAGACCAGAAGGATGGGGATGAGTGTCATTCTAGGAGTGGGGACCGACAATCAGAATGTGCAATTCGAACTGTAGCGCGTAGATTCAGAATGTGCAATCCTAACTGAAGCCTCGGTAGGCGCGCGCGAGCAACTGGAGTGCGAATACGGGCAGACCAGAAGGGTGGGGATGAGTGTCTTTCTAGGAGTGGGGACCGCCAATCAGAATGTGCAATTCGAACTGTAGCGCGTAGATTCAGTATGTGCAATCCTAACTGAAGCCTCGGTAGACGCGCGCGAGCAACTGGAGTGCAAATACGGGCAGACCAGAAGGGTGGCGATGAGTGTCATTCTAGGAGTGGGGACCGCCAATCAGAATGTGCAATTCGAACTGTAGCGCATAGATTGACAGGGCTATTGCGAGAACACGACGGACTGTTACAAACGGTTGAAGTACGAGTATCATTACCGTTTATTTTAGAAATTTTTGTTGTCGATATATGACAATGTGAAGTATGAATCAAAACGAATTAGCCTTACATATTTGATTTGGATACCAATTATAAGTGCTTGTATGGATCATAATGTAACTCGTTTCGCTACAATATAATCACAAAAGCCTGATGCTAAACAAAAAGTTATGTTGATTTTTTTGTTTGATGATCACAGTAAAAAAATATTTCTTCATTAACTATGTTTCATTGAATTAAACGTTATCTATCAAATCTGAAAAACATTATTCTTAAACAATCAAGATTACTTTCTGCTCTAATTTCTGACTAGAGTACATTATATATTTCTAATTTCTAATCTACGAACAACATTTATTTATCATATTTTACGACATATAAAAAGATGAAGCCATTTGCGTTCTATTTAACAAGACACATAATAATCTCATGATTGCCCATAAAATATTGTAATATGGGTTTCATCGTTGGTATCTCTATTCAGCTTCGTAATGAAGTAAAATGGTCACAAAAATACGCGCTGCCAAACATTACCCTTTTTGGAATTGCCAATATTTCATTTTTATATCAATCTCGATGTAAGAGACTGCTCTCAATTTCCTCCGTTTTCCTATCATTTGGAGATTATAAAATTCCTGATGAAAATGCAATTATTATATTGTAAATTTGTGTTAGAATAATATAATAATTTTTAAAAGAAGCCACTGCTTTAAAATATTGTTTACGAGTCACAATTAGCATAAAGTTAAAGAAAATTAAAAATACGTAAGTACGTAGCAGTGCCCAGAAGAACATAAACAGTGAAATATGACTCTCGTACTTCGAAATACGGGATATTTACCCGTATACTGTACATAAGCGGGCAAATAATTTCACAACATGGATCATTGCATTAGACACCCAGACAATCAAACAACGTGCCGCGTCGGCCCCCCTATGCAACGTCAGACTTCCCTCCCCCAAAGCTGCTTCCCTCTTCCACTTGCACTTTCACTGCTCTCGCGGACGTCACAATATTTTAAAGCAGCGCTCTCTAGTGCAGAATGCCCGCGCAAGCAGGCGTGGTGCAGGCCTGTTCTAGTGTGAACAATGCGTATACACTATGTGATTAAAAGTATCCCGAAACGTCCAAAATGATGTTATGGTGTGGTCGTGTTTTTCATGGACGGGACTTGCACCCCTTGTTTTTTCATGTGGCACTATCACGGTACAGGCCTACGTTGATGTTTTAAACACCTTCTTGCTTCCACTGTTGAAGAGCAATTCGGGGATGACGATTGCATCTTTCAACACACTCGAATCTTTCAACACGATCGAGCACCTGTTCATACTGCATGGCCTGTGGCGGAGTGGTTACGCAACAGTAACATCCCTGTAAAGGACTGACCTGCACATGAATCTTATCGAACACCTTTGGGATGTTTTGGAATGTCGATTTCGTGCCAGTCCTCACCGACCTACGTCAATACCTCTCCTCAGTGCACCACTCCGTGAAGAATGGGCTGCCATTTCCCAAGAAAACCTCCAGCACCTGTTTGAAAGTATGCCTGCGAGAGAGGAAGCTGTCAAGGCTGAGGGTAGGCGTACACCCTATTGAATTTCAACATTACCGACATGAACTGCTAAGTCATTTTCAGCCACGCATCCGGATATTTTTGATCACACAGTGCAAGGACGACTAAACCACGCCCGTGCGTTTCTAACGCGTGAGAGACACTACTTTTCATTGTGTGGAGTCGGGGAGCGTCGGCCTGTGAATATTGTCATCGCCTTTACGAAAGAGTAACCAAGCGTACAAGTAAGACTCTCGAATGGATTCTGCTTGTTAGTGTTTTTTAATAAACGCTGGACACTTGTTTCAACAAGAAATTTTAATTTATGCAATTCAGGGATACAATAACTTTAAAAGAAATTAGCACTATTACCACACTTGAACAATATTTATGAAGATTTCGATTCATTACTTTATTAACGAATGATAATATGTCTTTTCCCAACATATGTGACGTTCCTTCAAGAGTCAATAAACAAGTAACAAGTATAATAAGCGAAATTGTCACGGTAGTATCACTATTTTTTACTGGAAGAAGGGAGTCCCAAGAGGAATTATAGACGGACATATGTAAACTTCTTTATTGTATTTCATGAGCCACGTCATTTTTGTTTTCAACAAACTGCTTAGGCAGTAAGTATTTTATATTTTATTTATTTGATATTATTTGTTTGTTTTTTCCACAAAATTCGCTGTATTTCTTTTCTTTCAACTTATGTTAATGTTTCAATTTTCTCCTCCTTGCTAGAGATCCACTGTGGATGAGTAAAGTGTTTCCCGAAAGTTGACTCTGGGTAATAATTAATAAAATTATTAAACTTTTTGTGAACGATTATTTCCTTTACCATATTATTGGTTTCAACAGTTTCGGGGACTAATTGTTCCCATAATCATGCAAAATCCAAGTACTAGCTCAAGTTGTGAGAAAAAATATGTACCAAATAGTTCCGCCATGCACTGGCGAGTGATCTCAATCAAGAGAAGTGGATGAAAGTCTTTCATTCACTCCATTTCTCGTGACTGAGTTATGCACTGTCACTCGCCAGTGCATGACGGTACTATATTTTTTCTCACAACAAGAGCACCTACAACCTAAAAACCAAAATAAAGAAAAGTAAACGAAATTGCATTCAACTTTGACGTGATTAAAATAATAAATTTCAAAAACAAAACACAACGAACATATACAAGTAAACAATCGAAACGCGCGCTTTCTGAGCACAGTATGATGCGCCAACCAAAGCACGTGGCACCGCAGCTGTGGCTGATCCAACAGCCGAACGTATCCCTTCCTACAAAAATTAATAAATTCTAATGATATTTCCCCCGATTTTTGACAAATATATAATGTATACAATGTATTACATTACTAATGGAATTGCTGTTATGAAAAATCTTTTATGAGGATTCAAAACAGTTTTGATTTTTTTTTAATGTGAGGGATGTTTGTTTACCGGAAAAGCTCATAAGGACCTGTACTTTATTCTTAACCTCGGACGCGCTAATAGAGTCTAGCATTTCGTGTTTATTACATCAGAGGTTTTCTATATCCGGATGATATCAATATAAAATCAGTTTTTCAACTGCGACTGGCTTTATTATTTCAGAGGAGCAGTAAATTATTCATCCGCCGCTAATTCATAATTTCAATAACATTGTGCTTTTATCATACTTTATTGTACATTATTCAGACATTAAATATCTTAATGCTGCCATAACACCCTTCCATGCTTCTTATGCAATTGAAACATTCTCTTCATTTTTGGACTTTCAACACACAGACTCTTTTCGTTGTAGAAACCTCTCTCCTCGCATTGGCAGTGTCCTAGCTAGATTGGATTTCCTAGTTGTGGTCCGCGTCCACAGCGGTGCAGAACTGTCCTTGGTGAGCGCTTCTCTCAGAACAACAGTTCATCAATACTTTTCATTCACAAAAGGTCGCATTCGCCAAAATGACTTCTCTAAAAATGTAGCTACATGAATTCGCGAAGGTGAAGAGTCTCTTTTACGAATTATGCTTGCTATGTTTTCTGTAACCGAATCTCCTAGTGCTTATTTATTATGAGTGTGAAACGGCACGAGTGACTTCCGATAACTAGAACCGAAAGTTCACTACATCCAAGTTTACTATATCCAGAATGGACTGTGATTCGTGTAGTCAAGCCACCTCATGATGGCTTGTGTGTCTTTCATCAACCTAAACTGCGAAATATTCTTCCTTTCTATTCCTACTTTGGACTTAATCCACCCACTTTGTGCAAAGTGAACATTAACTGGCTATTTCAAAAATTAGTGTAGTGATTTGCACTTGCGACTAACAAATCACCTATAGTCACACTACAAAATTATATTTTTGTGAAAGCTTAATTTTGTAAAAAAAGGATACAAAATTTGTTTAATTATGTGATTTATTTGCACAGTGAAGTATGTAAGTAAATCAACGCAATTATCAATGAAAATCAAACCCCAAACATATTTTACTGTGATTCCATAAACACTACTGGAATGTAAACTTTGAATGGGATTAGTTTCGCTGTTCTCTGTCAATTTTCCTGAAGTTGGAAGAAATGGATAAGATTATCGCCCTGATTCATGGTACGGAATAATATTCTTTTCTGTTATGGTTGTATATAGTGATTCAAATTGGGCGCGCTTGCAGCCGAGCTGTGCGCGCGGCGTAGGCTTTATGGCGGCAAACGCAGTCACTGTAACAGGAGGCAGGAGCGAGCCTCTGGTGATGGCGTGGCCTAGCGCATGTAAGGGGCGACTGGCGACGGAGCGGCAGTACTTTATTGAGCTAGAGCTCAGAGGTTTGTGTGCTGTACCGTGCCTCGTTATATTGTTGGTTCTAATCGGATATTGGTTACTTTGGATTGCACTGGTAAATCTCCTGGCGACGATGACCATGTTTGGTTTGTTGGACATCTGGCATACGCGGTCGTGAGCATTGTATTGGTGCAATACGAAATTTGACTTGTAAGATTTAGATTTAGATTTATTCAGTCAAAAAACAGTAAAAACTGTATCTGACGTAGGGGGGAAGATTATCTGTGCACGTTTTCTTGAATTTAAGAATTCCTTCCCGTCATTTTAACAATAAATAGTTGAAAGGTGAGTAAAAGTTGAACATAAATAAATAAAGTAATAAAAAATAAAAATAATCATAAAAATTATTAATAAAAAATAATAAGAAAATGTAATAAATAATAATAAACAATAATAATAAACAATAATAATAAACAATAATAATAAACAATAAAAATAAACAATAATAATAATAAATAATAATAAAAAACAAAAATAAAAATTATAATTAAAAAAATAAAAAAAATAAAAATAAAAAAATTTAAAAATCGTCAGATTAGCAATATTTGAAAAATAGTCATTTTCTTTTTTCTGAGTTATAGAAAACTTATTTGCATCGGTACACGAATTGCAAGTATGATTTTTCTGCATTGTTAACAAAATAGTAACTCGCCCTTACCTCTACTCTTACCATTACAAGCAAAAGGAGAATTCAACAAAACTGCGCATAGTGAAGTTACATTTACGTCTAGAAGCGAAACATGGAGCCATCTCAGCATTTGCTCAATGGATCAGGGAAACTGGACAAAAACCTGATCGAGATGAAGGTCATTGACCCGGAAGCTGAAGTACATTATTTGTTACAAACATGTTAAGTCTTTAAAAAAAATATACAATACTAATGTAAACTAATTCATTATATATCACTGTTTTGTTAAAATAAACATTATTTTTCTTTTTAATAATCAGTATAGTCTCTAATAGTATAGAAACAGTTGTAAGAAGTGAATAATAAACGTTTCTTAGTGACTTGTATTTTTCTGGTCATGACAATTTCGTACTTCGATTTAGTTCACGTATGAAATGAAAATTCCATTTACTTAGATATGTTGTTTAACATGGTTATGGTGGTATTGGAAGAAATCTTAACCTAAAGTAGTTTCAATTGTGATGACATTACGGTCACTGAAACGAACTGCTTTACACGTTATCCATTTCATTCCGAAACAGTTTGCAAGATGGAATAGAATGTTCAATCTGTCTGCTTCCCTAGAGAATTAGATAGAAACTATCTTAAAGTACTTAATTTAATTATTCTAATAGTAGTTTTTGACCTAATTTTGAAATAATTTTTATAGTTTCAACTGCCTGCATCTGGTTTTATGCTATTGTGAGAACTAGGGTACATGGTATGTATTTTTTATCTTGTCGATTTTATTTCTCTCCGCTAGAAATCACATTGTCAGCTCTCATGCATGGAAACTAATTGTCCGTTGATTGGAAACTGTCGCTTCGGGGTGCGCGTACACGTATGACAAGGCAAACATATGACTGGGTGACATGAATCAACATGGCTTCGACCTCGCGTATTGGAAAACCCTCCCAAGAGTATATGTGTGTAAGTTTCCATGATTTAGTACGAAAGAGAATTTGACGTACACATTTCAAAATGCCGGCTCGACGCCTATCGTCACCTCTCCGTCAACAATCGCCAGACTAATTTTCTGCACAAGTTATGTTATTATACAGATATTTTTGTAAGAAAGGACCGCTTTGACAGCTACTGCTTGGTTACTACTGATAACATATCAGCGGTATATGTCTATGCATTTAATTCGTCAATGCGTTCGTTTAGTTATCTCATTCGTAAATGGTTGTCATTACTACCTCTTGCAATGCAGTCACTCAACATGTCGTTCATTTGTTTCCCAATCTGTCAAACTGGTCCTTTCTTGGAGTAACTCCTTTATAATCATATTCGTCTGTTTTAGTTTTTGAATGTCTCAATGTTCATTGACTTTAACATTTGATGTCGATCACATATTTGAGTGTATAATGTATCAATGAAAAATAAGAAATGCTATAAATTCAATTGATAATAAAATATAACCCGGAAAGAATTCATAGGCTTACTTTATGCTCTTCAATCGGGTATTTTAGTCACTATTACACTGAAGCAATGACATTTGTATCGTGTAAAAATACTTACTTGTGTCTTCATAGTTCCAGTCACCTGCTGTCACTATAAAAATAACAAATGACAAAATGTTAAATTGTTATCTTTCGTTGCAGATTCTTGGATCCAACATAGGTATCTTCGGTGGTGATTTGATTACGGAAATATCATATTTTTTACTTCAAGTTTGGGCTAAGAACATGGCCACTGACATTTAATTCGTGATTTTGTCTCTTCTGACACAGCACAATACGACTCATAGAGGTAGTGAAGTTAAAAATCTCTTATTAGGCACCTCTTTTTAACAGACAACAAGTTTAGGTTCCGACATGAAATTATAGAATAGGAAACAAGAGAATTGTTTCTATCCTTTACATTGACGCGTTCTTGAGCTCATTCCACTAATAATAAGTTATCGTGGAAACAATACTAAACTATCAAGTAACGTAATTTTAAAAAATAAGACTCCAATTTTATTTGTAAAAAAAAAAGTGCCCTCTCTTGATATGGCTTTTTTATACGCAATGCATTCCTCTCAAAAATACTTTTTATTACTTTATCAAGAAATAATTGAACCTCACGTAAGAATCTGCATAATATTTTTGCAGATAGATAATATCCAACTTCAACTAGATTAAAGCACTTTCTCAGAGTATGTTATTTGAAATAAAACATAAAATTTTGTGAAAGATGCGTAACTACAGCAACTAATTGCTTAAATCCGAATCGGGTACAAGCTAAGCACACATTTTTTAATTATCTTGTTTAACGTATTTCAATGCCCGAAATATTAAAATTATGTTGCTGTTCATATACTCTCCGTATCAATCACTTCTGGCTTACGTGATTCACTTTGTATAAAATCACAGAACAATTGGTTATTTGCTGGTTGTGTAATTATAGTATTCCAAAAGTATGAATGCAAGCCCCACTCAGGTAAATCCAGTGAATTGCATGCATTATAGCTACAAAAAATTAGAACTAATTTATTAGAAAATTTACTAGGTAAGGGTTTTCAAGAGTAAAGTAAAAAAATAATGTAATACAAATATGAATCGATTCTTGTCATATTGCCTACAGAAGTCTAAATTCGCATTCAAGATGGCAACAACTTACATGCAATGCAGAAGAACGAGATCACCACATGTACAGAGACTTCCCAATTTCCCATGGTGAAACTGCAATACAGGATACTCTTATTATATGAGTACATTGATTTATAGGCTCTCGCTTTCATACAGCACTTATTGCTAATAGATAACTCAGATGTACTAAGTTTTTAAGGAATATATTAATTTCTGTTATCTTGTATAATTGTAATACTTTCCTGGTCTTATTAAAAACAGACACTAAAATATATTAACCATTTATTTCTTCGATGTATGACCACTAGTTGGATCTTTTTCAAAAATCTAAATAATAAATAAAAATATTACATTCAAGTGATGGAGATTAAATCAATAAATTGTAAATCATTACAAGAAATATACTCGAAGATATTGAAATTATATATGATAAATATAATAAAAATAAATATTGAAATTAATAATAAAAATCAGTTAGCATTTTATAAAAAATGATCAATGTTATAAATATTTATAAAATGCAACCTGATTTTTCACCACGTGATTTTAATAGGTAGGTATAACACAACTTGCTTTTATAACTTTTAATACTTGTCTTCCGATAACTAAGGTATTAAAGAAATTTTTCCTCTGAATAAAATCTGTTCTTCAACATTATATCTTTAAATGAGGGCATTCAAGATATGAATAGTTGTGGCGTAATGTTGAGTGAAATATGGTCAACAGTAAAAAATATGAAAAATCAGTTTTTCTAAAAAAGGTTGTAAATTTTTTCTTTAAACGTTTTGTGCGGATAGTGTGGAATGCGTTGAATAACGTGCTATCAACGTCATTTTGATGCATTATTTACATTTTTCAAAAAATACACAAACTTAATTCTTGTATTTATCACTAACGTTATGAGTGTAATTGTATTTGTCAGTACAAGTGCTTCAAATAGTTTTTGAAGAAGTTTCTCAAAATCTTAGTTTTCAGTGAAAATGAACTCAAAATTGCACATTTTTAGAAATGCAGAAACATTTTCTCGAAAACGGCTCCAATTTTTTCCTTTAATATGTTTGAAAGAATAGTGCTAAAAATACTGAATTATATGACACGTTTGCCATTTTGACGTATTCTTTTGGTTTTTCAAAAACTAAACGAAGGTATTTTTTTTAAATATCTCTCAATCGTCAATAATGTGCACATTATGTGCATTATCTATATATTTTTGAATATCAAAATATTATGAACTTACTTATAAACTTAATTTCAGACATCAAATAATGTTTGATGTTTCTCGGAAACTAAAAAATTATCCCTAAAAGTGAGTTCATAATTCTCAAACGACATTTAATCAAGAACGGCTGCAAATTTTTCAATGAAACTTACATGCCTGCATGCGTCGATTGATAGCAGTGGAAGTGACGGGGTACAATTCCGAATAGCTAGCCTACACTAAAGAGATTAGAAAACTAACGAGAACGAGAAAGTTTAAGCCATTCTGTAGCACTAGATTCAGTTATGTGACTATACATTAATAAGTAATTTAAGCGAAGGTCAATATTGCATGAATTAAATGCATGTATATCATAAGTGACTTACGTAGTGCTTTTTGCTTCTAGTCTCACTAACTTTCAAGTTATAGGTATAACTGACTAAACCCGTGGGAATATTCTACAATTGGTAGGTCAGGCTTTTAACTGTGCGTTACATTGCGTGGTGTAGACCCAATAATTGATGTATGTTATAATATTTCCGAGATTTTATCGCCAGAAATCCGTACGATTAAATTCCACAGAGTTACGAATAATGAAATTAATTCTTTCGATATTTCGATTCATGAACGTCTTTTACCACCCGTACTAAAGAAAGGTGTACCCAAATACCCAATACAGATTTGAATATTATTTTGAACTTCCAAAACCTTTGTTTTGCGAACAACTAACACATACGTATAATTGCATCTGCATACTTACGTGCTAGGCTGACTTGAGGCCCTAGTGTGTCAGGGTTGTAGAGGGATGTATCTCTTGTGCAAACTGTGCTTTATGTATATACTTATCGGCTGAATTTTCCCTCTAAATAAATCATCACTTGACAACGGTGGTAATTGACTGCATTGCTGCATGCCCAATTGCTAATGTTGAAATTCCGAAACTGCTACCGTTATGACTTCAATATATTAGTCTGTTTTATCTGAACTGTCAACGAAATAATCAACATTTGCCATTGATACACTTACACAAAGCACCGCCCGCGAGGCTAGTCAGGTTAACAAGATCCCGCCAGTGACGCAAGCCTACGGACTCACCCTGAAGAAAGGAAATTTGCTGATGGAGTGCTTTGAGCTTAGTATTACAGAATTATAAGTGAGAGAGTGAGGACTCCTTCCAGACGCTAAGACTACGTGGCTCATTAGTCTAGTAAGCTTAGATCGTAGGACATATCATTAATACCCGCAGCTTTCACTGAAAATGAGATCTGGAGCCAACCTATACAACGGTTTGCAGGTTTTTCACACGTCCTGGAAGTTGGCTTATATTTCCTACTCTTTCTAAGTTTTGCTGATTGGTTCTAAGCCATTTTCAATAAATTGTTTACTTATTTTTGTGTGAGACAATGTTAGAAAATTAAAAACTTACTGAATTTTCTGATACTTTTGTCGTCGAAATATTCAGAAAAATGTTAATGGATTCACTACATAAAATAAGACATAAATGGCAATTTTGTCCTTTAATATAAAAATATAAATAATAAATAATAATATTTTTTAATTTTTCAATTGCATGTTTGTTTATAATAGTACATTATGTTAATACTTCCTTATAAATGATTGATCATCATTAAAATAATTAATTTCACACTTCTTTGTTGCCAAATATACTATTATAAAGAAATAATTTAAAGGGGTCGGAAATGACCTTGCTCCACCTCTAACGTAATTCCGGCAAACTCCACTTCCCCACATTTCCGGCACTTTGTAAACACTAATGTATTTGTGACTTAAAGTGCTTCAAAAGACTTCTCATGAAGTTTTTCGAAAACTCAAAAATTTCTGTGAAAAAGAGCTTCAAATTTCGAATTTACAGTAGCGTTTATACGCCATTTCCTTGTAAAGGGATCCAAATTTTTCAAAGAAAATTGCCATTTAAGACCAGATTTTACTGTTCTTTAACAGTCTTAAAATAATATTTCCGTTCTACTATTAGGAAACCGAAAAATTAAGAAAATATACAAAAAACGCACTTAAGACGGCGATAGATGGCAGCTGGCAAGAGTATGTGGCAAGTCCGAATAGCTAGCCGAGACCAAAGGAAATAGATATCTCTTCTACGGAGCTCATTTCTTTCGTGAACACAGTAACAAACTGAATCAGCTGAGCAATCAATCCTCACGAATTCGCTCCTCACGATACGAGTTTTCCCAGCGTTCTCCAACAAATATTTACTTCTTTTTCCCCCAACATTCACTTCCTATTAAAAGTAAAAGGGTATGCACACCAAATGAAGAAATACATTTGCTCGATAGTAAATGCTTTTACCATTTATTTCAGACTTGAAGTAAAATCTAGGTTTTTATTTACACTACCCCATATGTTTTACCGTCCCTTGATACATATGTGGAGAAAATGTGAAGAAAAAATTTCGAGCGGTTTTTGAGAAAAAAAAATGTTATCAAAAATTAAAAATTGCCTGTATTGAAGAAAATTACTACTTTTTTTCGAAAAAGTGAACTTTATTTCTAGGTGTGTCTTTAAAAAACAGATTTCATTCAGGAGAACTTTATATATCCTCATTAGAGTATCTCAACGTGTTTTATCTTTAATAGTTTGCAGAATATTTCCGCATATATTCTGGTATTTTTGCATTTTTTTATCTATATCCATTTCTTAAGGAACGTTATGTTGTAGCCCAAATATTTGAAATGGCTAATTCGTTCCAGCATCGTATTTTCCAAAATTATTTTGGTGCGAATAGGATGCTTTCCCACAAATGCCATTGTTTTGGTCTTCGTTTTTGAAATCTTTAGAATATATTCTTTGCACGTTTGGTGTAATTGATGGATAGACCGTAAGTCATCCTGACTTTCTTGTATTTTAATTTGATCATCAGCAAAATTGAGTGTATGTAAGTACACTGCATTTTTAAGCTTAATTCCTAGGCTGATTTTGGTTTTCCATTCTCAAATGACGTCATCCAAGTATATGTTAAACAATGTTGCGGAAAGGATGCATCCTTGGCGAACTCCTTGGTTTGTTTTATTTCTTTTGAATAATGTTCTTCTAGTTCTCACATAACAGAGGTATTCTAATAGAGAGATTTAATGTCATTCATTAAATGGTGTGGGTACCCTCTTCTTTCCATAATTTCCCATAAAGTAGAGCGGTTGTATTGACATTGTATATAATAATGTAAATAAACTGTGTATAGCTCACTTGTGTCTGGGTTCTTGTAGTGTATATCCCTGCCCACGACGTACATTATGTCGCGGCTGGCTGGACAATTCTAAGACGTGTTAGCAACGCCGCGAAGTCGTTTAAAATGTTATATTCACTGGGGGCTCATTTTGAACGCGCGATGTTTGAAATGGACGATCTTAACCCAAATTTACACCTAGGAGAGCTTATAATTGTTTATTTGAGGTTATGCGCCAAATTTAAATAACTTTCATAAATTCATGAACCAAACCAATCATTTCACCAAACTTGAATTTGTCGTTTACATGCATGCTGCAATAGAAATTAATTCCAATTTAAGAAAATCAGAATTCAACGTCTATCAAGTATATAAAATATTTTTAGTAATGATTGTGAGTTCAGACAATTATTGTTGCCTATTACTTCTACCAAATTTAATTTTAAAGGGATTTCCCTCACGAAACGTCCAACTACCTATATACAATTATTTGGTCGCAAATTAATGTGGAAGATATATTAGAATAAAATTTTTCAGACAAAAGAGATTGGATCGAATAGCTACTAGAATGTAGTAGTAGGTGTAAAATGAAGTAGTGGGTGTAAAACTGAATGTGTGATTCCTTCAACAAAGTGTTAATAAACTCTTACCCATACCAAGAAAAATGTGAAAAGAATATTTCATGCAAATCAGAAAGTGCTAATATTGTCGTTTTTTATACAACAGATGCAGAGTTTGCATCCAGATTCATGCAAGACGGCATGTGCTCTGCAACAGATGTCGTTGCAGCTGCTGCAGGAAAAGCTCCGGCTGAACACATGTGGGGTTCTTCCAGTGGACAGGACTCTCTTGCTGAGTGCAGCTGCATGCGTATTCACCAACGTGCTCATCTTGATGCAATTTGCGACTGGGGAAGCTGAAGATCCATTGAGAGATTTCAGATCTTAAAATTTCTTTAGACGCTTTCCTGATGGGAACCTTTCAATCGGTTGCAAAATCGCTCAACACAAGATGTCACCAAATCTCGTAAACTTACAGCAACATCAGAGCGAGATATTGAGTTTTTAAAATGCAGCGGGTCTACGAGACCCATGTGCTCCAACGAAATTTTAATTATAACTATATGTATCGTATATTGATGATAGTAACATATGTTATTTTCACATGAAAAAACGATTTTAGATTCCTAGTTTCTCCAATTACACAGGTCAACATGGATTTTCCTTTTTTGATTTTGACACAGTTTTATATGTAAATTGGTCACCTGAACTCAATAATGCCATTACTTTTGCTCTATCACATCACAATTTGTAATAATTTCAATAACTGTGAGAATATACACATTATTTTCATAAACATTATTATTTGTGATAGTAAATTGATTACGTCAGTTCATTTTGAATGATTTTGTAACAGAACACAGATGGCAGCACGCTACAGTATTGTATTCATAGGGTTATGAATACATGTAGTTCCAGGATTATAATAGCAGCCCTATTCAAACGTTAAATCAACCATTGTTGACTAAGATAATCGAATGCATTTCAAGCAGAATGTTTTTAGCTAGTTCGTTTGTTTAAATATTTGTTGTGCAGAGTTAATAAACTGGTCGAAGGGGAAGAGGAATGCACTAAGATTTTGAGTTCGTATGATGTGGTGCGAGGCAAAGAACCATCTAAATGATTGTTATTTTTGTATTTGCAAAGTAAAAGGATTCAATACGAAGAACTCCTTGCTTGAACAAATAAAGTTAAAATTGGTTTCAATAGAGCCAACCTAAAGAAAATGAGAGCAAATTTGCAAGTACGTATTGACTCACCCTCGTACTTTATTACAATAGATGTGTTAAAGTAGTAATATAGTAGTATAAGAGAAAGCTATGTAACTGTGGAAAATAGTTTTTCAGCTTTTTAACGGAAATACAGAAATGGGTTACAAACGGGATGTTTTGTCCTTGTGCATGCACATCACTGTACTGCGAAATGTGTGCATCAACAAAGATGACGATCCTTTTGCCCTGATGAAAAGTCAGTTGGAACGTGATAGGAAAGTCATTATCTTCATTTTTCTGTAATACCTCAGATATTGCTAGACCAACCCCGACTTACCACCTTCTGCTTGTGCATGATCTTGGCTGACCGGGTGACGCCGCGTGGAAGGCTGTGTTGCCGGCGTTTCGACCATCTTGTCGTGGTCTTCCTCAGGGCAGGTATGGCTGAGGAAGACCACGACAAGATGGTCAAAACGTCGGCATCTTTCGTCGAAACACAGCCTTCACGTTCCAATTGACTTTTTATCAGGGCAAAAGGATCGTCATCTTTGTTGATGCACACATTTCATAGTACAGTGATGTGCACGCACAAGGACAAAACATCCCGTTTTAAACCCATTTCTGTATTTCAGTTAAAAAATTCGAAACACAGCCATCGACGCGGCGTCAACCGGACAGCTAAGATAACATACCAGCCCTGAGGAAGACCACGACAAAGTGGTCGAAACGTCGGCAACACAGCCTTGGACGCGGCGTCACCCGGACAGCCAAGATCCACGCACATGACTCTGGCCGCGGAAGCCTACGACTTCACCTTCTGCTTGGTTGCGCGGCCGCTCTGAAAATTTGGGGAGGGGGATTCGTCAGGCGAAACATGCGGCATGATTCAAGTAGAACTTAGTTGGACATGAATTTACTGAGTCTGAAAGGTACGTGTACCAGAAAGGGAGATGAGAGGTAGTGGCTGATCATATCATAGAGTGTGAAATGAATGCAGGTGCGCCCCAAAACTATCTTAAATCAATAAGGTCGCTCCAGTGGCATCCTTCTCTGTTGCGGGTGTGATGAAACAGCGCGACCTGATATCTGCGGCCCGCTGCCGGACTTGCGGTTCATGGCGAGCGCGGAGGGGTCTGTCGAGACATGCCACCCCTCCAGGGGAGGCCGGGCAACTGGCCACTCAGCCCTTCTTGGAAAAGACACCGAAGTGTTCGGACGTGTGGTAAGAGCGAGTCAGGTGGAGAGAGTAGCCATTTTGTTAAGAGAGTGCGAGTAAGGATAATTACTTATTCAGAAGCGAGCTGTAGAGCGGCGAGAAGTCAATACGTTGAATTGCATTTCCTTTGTCGCAACAGAACATTACGTGGAAACTGTGAAAACTACTGCAACGATTAGGAAGAGAAAGAATAGTAGCCGCGAGAACGAGGGTTGTGAACTATCACAAGGCGTTTGTAGAGATGTGTACAACAGTCCAATGTGTTGTAAAGAACGCGCAAATTCACCGTTATCAATTGCCCTTAAAGACTTTGTAACACGCGTCGGCGTGCTGCTAGTCAAGTGCATCGAAGAAGGAAGAGTAGACGTGGATTATAGATCCGGGCGTGAATAAACGCGAGAAGAAAGAAGAGTACTCGTGGGCCTGGAGGCATCAGGACGAAGACGAGTTTCGAGCGACATCGCAGACGCCTGGACTGGGAGAAGTGTCCGTGCGGCCGGGATTTAGGACAAGGCCAGGCGTACGGTGACGACGGGAAAACGGAGGTCGGCACAACCCCCTGCTGAGAGCGCGACGGCAAAGGTAAACAGAATTTGTAACGGGAACCTAGGGCAGGCGGCGCTGCGAGCACGCCAGCAGGGCAGATGAATCCGGTAGCTTTCGTTGCGGTCAATGGTACGAGTGAAAATAGCAAAAAGGGGCCTTGTAATTCGTATAGAACGTTTCATTCATGTATAATTCCTAATGGTATATACATTATAAATAGTTGTGTAATCTAATCAGTAGCTGTGTTAACGTGTTGCATGCATTCTGACCTGAGAGAATTTAATAGAGAATAAGAAATAATTTATTTGTTTTGTGGTGATTGAGTAAAGTATATTGATATTTTACAAACGTTGCTGGTCAAGCAAATAATTACCGTGCACGGGTTTTCATAGAGTGCAGTTAATTTGAAAGAATTAATCATTTAAATGGGTGTCCGTAATATCGAAGTGTTTCAAAAGGGTGATTCCATGTCTTTATGGTGTATTTGAATGTGTTCTTTGTCCATATGGTTTTGTGTTTATTCAGTGCCAGTTATAAATTGATTTCTAATTTGAAGAATATATGCACTGACTTTGCCTATTTCTGTCTCGGAAAAAGAACTTTCTCACACCCTAAAGATCCTGCCCCCTGAGATCACAAAGCTCAGTTCAAGCATTCATTCTGTCGTCCCCTCCGTTCCATCTTTTTTAATTATATTCCTAATTACTCTCGTATCTGTAGGTTCTTACTTTAATGCCTGAAATAATATAAAAGCATTGAATTTCTAAATATAAGGGCGTGATTGATGCAAAGGTCCTTAAAAATTAGTAATTTAATACTGTAACCAATGGAGTTCCCAATAATGTGATGTTGATGCGACTTAAAAAAACGAAAAAAGGTTTCTTGGTTATTGGATTTGAGAAGTACGGCTCATGTGATGTCAATGAATCAATTATTTGAAGGGAAAAAATTGCCTATATGTTGCTACTTCTAATTCTGAAAGAAAGATTCGTTCAGTCTTCATAGGAAATGTCGTTGGATAACGTTGACCGTGGGGGTATGTGAAGTTATCAAAATGGATATGAAATGGATGCTACACATACCGAACCTGATTTCAAACTGTCAGTGTCAAATATAGTGAGCAAATGTATAATCATTGTGTTAGGTAAGAAAAGTGTTAAAATATAAAAATAAACTTTCTTATTGCAAAAGGATATAGTTGGAGATACTTTCATCTTTAAAATGAACGTAAGTGAATAATGAAGATAACATAATGAGTGAAAATTGTCAAGATAAAAGTAAGCAAACAGGAACATTCCACGATACCGAAACATATTTTACATACAATGAAAATGTCAATAACCTGTGGCACAGCAGATAATGTCACGACAATCATTTTTATATTAAACAATTGAGAAAATATTCAATGGTTAGAGGACTCTAAAACTGTAAGATTGAACACAAATAATGTGATGGTTGTTTGCCTTGAAAACATTTACAAAGTTGCTTTTTAAAAATGTAGATTCAAAAAATACTTCACTTATTCTAGAAAGGCAACAAGTTGACCAATGCCGACAGAATTCTTAGGAAGAAACAAATATTTGTTGATAGTGAGTAAGCATATTGGGAGATATTTTGTGGAGTTTAGGAAGTAAAAATATGACTAACTAGAAGAAGAAACGAAACGAATCATAAGGTCAAGTTTGAGAGATATGACAATGACGGGGAATGTGTTAATACTTCCTTGTCAAAGTTATTAAAGTGTAAAGGAATTACAAGTGTACGCACGAAATATTCCCTCACAAAGCAACAATATTGCATAAAAAGCGAAGGGAACGAAACAATTTTTGGAAAAAGCTACACAAACTGCAGTATCTGCGCACCATGTTATTCCCTCCTCACATACGAAAGATTCATAATATTCAGAATTCAAACAGTCAGGATCAAACCTAGTGTTCTGATTTTATAATATTAAGTTTCAAGATATTTTTTACAAACACTCACAAAAATAAAAACAGATTAATGAAATGAGACAAACAAGGAATATTTATATAATTTTTCCGGTTATCGAAAAAAACCTATAGAATATTTTATCTAAGAATTCATCATATACGTCGTCAAGAGGTGTAGTGTTTGACGACTCACAAATGGAGAAAGTACCATCTAATAATGCCGATCAAATCGATTCTGAGAATTTCAAATACGATCAAGTCATTGACAGGTCATTTGAAAATACTTCTGCTAATCAGGTAAAATTTAAGTAATGTCTACTCAATTAATTCTAACATAGATGAAGGAAATAATAAAAAAATACTGTATCTTCAATTTTTTAAGATAAGTATCAAGTTCCAGTAGTAACAATAGTTGATACCTAAGATAATCACAAGCCTTCTAATCCAAAAATGTGCAAATCTTCTAATGTAAAACATCCTAATTAAAGCACGATGATGCTGCAACTCACGAATGAAATCAATGAAATTTTTCCAAAAACTTACAGAGAAATAATGAAAGTATGTAATGGATATACATCAATAGATGCTATAGAAAAGGAGTTTTTTTATTAATTTTTTCATAAACAGAAAATACCGTAAGTGAAGAGGGAGAAGTACAAAGTGAACAATTATTCTTGAGATCGAGAAACGTATTCCAGTCCGTTTACTTTACGGAGTTGAATAATGAAGGCATACGTACCAACAAAGCGAGGTTATCAGCATTTGAAAAACGAAGAATTTTCCCTCCCGAGTTATAGAAAACTTATTTGCTTAGGTAAACGAACTACAGGGTCGATTTTTTGGTATTACTCACAAAATCGCAACCCACATTCCCCGCTCTATTCCCGCCACAACTAACAGAAGGAGAGCTCAACAAAACATGCGCAGAGTGAAGCCATTTACATATCAAGAAGTATAGAACATACATCGATATATGTCGGAACATACAACGTATCAGGAAAAGTGAACGAAAAACCTGATCGAGATGAGGGGTCATTGATCCGGAAGCTGACGTGCTTGTGAAAGGCGTAATTTAGTGTTCTTAGTATTATACAGTATATTGTAAAATGATACAATATTACCTAATCCACTAAATATTATTGTTAAAATAAATATTACGTTTGTTTTTAATGGTCATTATGGTATTTAATTGTATAGAAACTGTTATAGGCAGACATTAATTTATTTGACACTTAAACTGTATCGATTTTAATTGTTTAAAGTCATCTGACAATGTGATGTAAAGTAATTTTTACGAGTTATATGTGGATTTCTACATACTGCTACCTGATTATTATGATTCCTACATCTGCTAACTTTAACATCTAATAACGTGCGTATTTTTAACAAAATACGTATCATCTTCCTTATGCTGTAATTTTGTCTTTTCTTGCGTATTCTCTTAAAGCCTTTTTTTTCATTGTCTTTTTTTCATTGATTATTGTCCAACTGTTCAAACATGGGAAAATGTTTTTTTATTAAAATATTTTTCGCTCTAAAGAAATATTCTTCTTCCCGTCTAATGTTTATGTTTAAAATATTGTTTACATTTTTAATATGCGGCGAGGCAATTGTATCTACATCGTCCGTGTTTTACAAATTTCAATACCAAAAATACTCCTAATGTATGGCATACAAAAAAATGGATATTCCGTTTGCGGTTTGACTCAATTGACAAACCCAGAAATTTTGTTTTCATAACATCAGCAAATTGCGTATTGTTCATTTTCTATGACTCATGTGATTGCCTGTTGCGACTGCCAAATCTAAAACTGCATTGAAACAGTTTTTCCTAGATGAGTTGAAATGGTCATATATGTATTTGTAGACGGTCAAGTTAGATATGTAATTAAACCCAGTTTATTATTAAAATATGTTTTATTTTAAAAAACATTCGTCAATGAAATGTATAAAACAGCGGAAATCGATCTTCCCATTCCGGAAACTCCAAAAAAGTAGAAAGTTGTACATTATTCTACAGTTTGAGTTTCACTTATTGAGTTTTACTTATTATAACGAAAATTACATATATGTAATTTTAGAAAATTCAAGAGTTTTAATCTAAATACCCCTGATATATTATTTCTATTAATTTTTCGTATTAGTATTTCTATTGATTTAATATATTATGATATATTCTAGTGATTTAATGTTTTATGCTCTATCTGTAGAAAAATTTAAATACAGTAATTGGTGGCATTTTTTAAGAAATTCATGATTAAGTTTTTGTCCTGATTTCACTCAGTATTGCCAGAAAACTACTGAAATGTTCATGTCATTTCCGAAAGATTTAATTTTAAAGAAGTCTTGGCTAAGAAAACATTTTTAATCATGTAGAACTACATTATTCAAGATTAAAATGCTTTTCAACCTACTCCTACAATATTGATGTTCGAAATTTCAGAGATCTATGAAAATGCACCATTTTTATTCGTGTTATTTGCTGTATTTAAGCAAAAAATTAAACGAAAACTAGGTGCTGCAAAATGTTACACATTTACTAATTAGTTTCTTATTCTTTGAGTCGGAGTTATGTTTTGTGTTATGACACACCTCATTCCCAGCTGCAATGCAACGAGACTTAAAAGACCAATTAGGACCTCCCGTCGTGCATAACGCGCTCCTGAGGACAAATCGCGTTAAGGAGATACCTCGCGCTCCCTGATCAACATGCCGAGATACACCCTGCAGACGTGGTTATGCATCATTACATACATGTAGTGTGAATAAGTCTACAAATACTGATGCTGATAACTCTTTATTGAATATTGAGACTGGACACTTTTTATTTTTTACTTAAGGGCGCATTAACTTCTATTTCATTAGCGACCACATTATTCATTTTAAAGTTGTATCTGTGGGAGTAGTCAGTTGTCAAGAGGACCGCCAGGTAGCATTTCCGCGTTCCCGCCTCTTGACACGCACACTACCCAGCGGCCAGTATTGGGAAGAAATGGGTAGGGTTTAGGATAATTCACAGGCGTTGAACTAGCCCCTGTGAAGCAGTCCAGCTCGTTATGTCGAAACAAATTTCCCATAAAATTGTCCGGGAATCGAACATGGACCTCCTTGGTGAAAGGCAATCGACTTTCGCTCTGAGCCACGAGTTGGCTTGAGTTACATATTTGTCTGATGAGTTTTCGTGAAAATGTGTCGTTTCCTCAACCAAAGCGACGACTCATAGCAAAAGCCCGCCGCAGCATGTGTTATTTTTACAACGTACCGCCGCAGCATTTCCTCTTACGTAAATTACTCAACATAGCCCTCTATCGTTGTAAGTTCTAAGAACCATTCACAGTTCTAGGAATCTTGGCATTTCTCATTCTTCTGGGTCTAGGAATAAAGTTCCTCAATTATTTTCAGATAAAAATTTTTCTTCACTTGATGAGTTATGAGAAAAATTGAAGTCTTCGATTAGATAACAATGCCCCCTCCCTCTTAAAACTCACCAAGTGTAAAGAAATGCTAATTGGAGAATACACAGCTTTCTCACATGTCTCACACACTGTTATCGGTTAGCCAAAAAATAATGGAAGGATTAAGGTATTGATGTGATGCACGTGGAACTTGAATTTTGCAGTATAGAAATGTCGAAAAGCTGAAGTACATAATGATGTGATTAATAGCTAGATTCACAATAAACATATTAATCTAAAATATGAATAATCACATTCGTTGAATATATTAGACTGAAAGTAAACAAATCTATAAACTTCGAAAGGTTTCGTTAGAATGCAATACCGATGAAATACTGTTCACATGCTTCGATCGGGAACAAAAAAGGTGAAGTATACTTAGCCCTGTCATCGGCTAAGAGATGGGAGTTTTTCCTAAAGAAACCGCTTGTGCAGACGTTCTTTAAAAGGGATAGAATCAAAAATTATTTTTCCCGTGTAGGATATATCTACTAAGAACAAAGCAGAACACAATTGACACAAAATGGACTCCCTTTGTTTCCAAGAAGAGGAGATTAGGCGATTTCAGCTCTTCAAGTTGCCGAGCCACGTTGATCGAGACCATAGGTCAGTGTACCTTCTCACGCTGCTACTGTACACATTGGCTGGAGAAACAGCTTGTTTTCACTAAATACTTTTGTTTTTGTCTTGGCCTTGGTCTTTGTCTCTTTTGAATCGTTATCATAGCAATATCATTAATTCTGCTAAGCTGTATCAAAACATGAACATGAAAGGGATTGCCGGGAAATGTGACACAAGTGAAATGAAAGATGTTTTCGCGGGTCATGGAGGAAACTGTGCGAGCTGCATGTATGATAATTGCAGAATTATATTAACGCATAGAAGATAACGTGTAAGTTGCAATGAAGTTGAAGACTAAAATACCATACGAGGTAGTTTATCTTCATTTGTGTTCAATGCTTGTTTTTGAAACTAGTTTTGGATATAAATGTAAATTTCACGCGCCACCAACAACTTTTTTTCAAAAATTTCGAAGAGATAAAGAAATTATAAAAAAAAAGTCGAAGTGAGACATTTCTGTGAAATACAGTTCTAGAAAACATTCACACTTTCAAACGTACAAAATCGACAGGAAACACTGGATCCTCTTTAACCTTTAAGATAACGGAAACGTGTTTTTTGTGTTTCAATCTCCTTTCAGTGTATTCTTGTACAATTTCTAATTGTGACTTCGTATATTAATCGTTACCTTAATGCGAGTTTGATAATATTTTTCTTACACACTGCTGTAGTACATTGACGTTTTATTGTAAACTGTAGTATGAAAATGGTACAGATTTACTATATAAAAGTAAGAAGTTAAAGATTGTAGATATTTGGGAACACTGAGGGGGGGGGCGGAGCAACAAAGCATATACGAAACACATTAAGGAACTGAGAATGAAAGGTGCAAATCCACAAAGAAAGTATGGAGACTTGGGAAAGAATGTGTATCGAAGAGGGGACATTGAAAGAATGGTTTGAGAATTCGGGAGGGGGGGGCTTGTCCCTTATCTGATATAACTACAAGATTATGAGGACAGAGGACTAACTAGTCGATCTTAGATAGAGAAACTGTGCCTGAGCGATTTGTGGAGGTGTTTTGTTAATAGTCTGTGAATTATTACTCATGCAACTTTCCTTGGCCGATGGCCTACCTACCCCCTCTCTGGCAAGGTAACCGCTCGCAGCGAACGCGAATGATAGAATTCCAAACACATTGGCGTTGGCGCGATACAGAAGACGTGAAGTAGCAAACGCAGTCGTCTGGTTGTGTTTTCTCAAAAATAAAGAAGTGGCAAAAGTAGATACAGGTACTTCACAAGAGATACTTCGAACTCCTGAAAAACTTTGAATACAAATTATTGAGAAAATTGCGAAGGCTGACTGATTTTCCAAAGGCGGGCATCGCTTCATCTAGTGGCCTGTTTCCTAACTAATACTCCCTCTCTACCCGCATTTCTCATGGCCGTCGATCAAGAAAAGTTGCGAGGATGTTATATGTAAGGTGACAGATCAACACCAAACGAATTCTAAGGCAGCGCCATCACAAACGGGCCACGAACCGCACGCGATCTTCCCTTCCTCATCCTTGCCTCCTGCTGCCCTCTTCCACTCCCCTTACTCACACACACACTTACACGCACTGTACTTCAACACACATATCGGAAAACCATCCTGGAGCTCAGAGATTCCCCCAGCGGGGGCGGTGTCTTGCTGAAGGGGATTTCAGAAAAGGGGTGGAAAAAAGTAAGCCGTGACTCGCGCATCTATCCTTGAACGATGCGTTGAAGAAATACAGGTAGAGTGGGGGTATTAGTTACGAAATCTGCCACTAGATTTTATGAAGCATTGCCAATCACTGGAGAATCAGTCATTCCTTCGCAAGTTTCCAAATAATTTTCGTTCTAACTTTCTTAGGAGTTCGAGTTATCTCCTGAGATGAATCTTTATCTGCTTCGGTCATTTCTTTAGATTTTTTTTTTTTTGAGAAAATCACGGACAGTCGTTCTCGTCTTCAATAGGATATAATTTCTGTTTTGTGCCAGTGAAGATGTGTTTGGAATGTTGGCATCAGTGCTCGCTGCGAGGTTTCGCCTTCAACTGTGCATTGTGCCAGAGAAGGGGAAGCAAGGTCATCGTTCAAGAAAAGTTGCGCGATTAATACTGGCGGTAGCAAGCCTGACACTCACTGACCATGATGCGACCGAAATCACTAAATCCTCACTCATTCTTTAAAATAAATCCCGTAAGTTACTTTTCTCCCTTGTTTTAGACACGAGTGACCGTTCAAGAGTCAGTACTTGTCATATTCATTACACAGCAAAGTTTTCTAGGTTATAATTCATGCCGTCAGATTTACTCGACGTATAAATGTGCCAATAAAAGACAGCAATAAAGTTGTGTTCTCTGTCTATTCCTACAGATCACTGTTCAAAATCTGCTTGCACATGAGACATTGTATTCAAAGAAGTTTAACTGCTATGAAACATATTCCTATGAATAGTCTCTGCTAATCTAATGTTTTTTCTATCCCCTTTAAATCTCACTATAGATTTTTGTCGTAAATGGAATATTATTTATGAATAATCTTTATTTTTACAATTTCATTTTTACACTGAATAGCGCACTTATTGATTATTCTGCTTTATAATTCCTAATAACAAGGAGCGTAATACATTTTGCGACCTTGCTGTGGAAACGAAGGTCTACTGATTGGTTTAATATTTTCTCCATCAACGTCTTTTAGACATTTAAAAGATGCAATCTGCAAGAAATACAAATAAATCAATATTTAAAAATAAATAAATGTAGTAAATGGCTTAATGTTCAAATTAAACTTTTGCCAATAGCAATATTACTATCATGTGCATGAATCATTCAGCATAAATTATATACATCAAGCAATTAGAGTTGATGTCATTTTACATCACATCCCATTATTGTACCATAGTTTCAGGAATTTGAAGATGACCTCCCACTGACATAAGCATGTTTTCAGCATCAAAATTTGATATTAAATGACCCCCTTTGTCCAATTAGTGATATTTTTTCGATGCAGGGATTGAAAACTTCAGGAAGATATTTGTTTACATACCTCTTCTGGGCTAAGACAAAATGCTTGATCAAAAACGATCCAAGTAACTCCAACTGTGCCTGGTGGTGTAGTGAGTGATCCATTGTACATGTACATACCACAATCCGTTCCCCATACGTCCAACAGACGGACTGTTATTTTTGTACTTTTAGGTGCCTTAGAAAAGTTATGTAGAACACCTTCTGTCATCTCTATTCCATCCATTTCACTTTCATTACACTCCTGCACAGTCAACAAAAAGTTGTTATTTCCTGTCTTTCAAAAATGTGAATAATTTGTTAAAATGGATGATTTTGAGAACGAAATTTAAAATATTTGAACATGGCATTGTACACACCTGATACACAGTGCTCAAAATCAGAGTTTTGTTTCTCTCGTAGTCTTTGTAATTTACTTGCATTTGCAAAACGTTTCTGAAATATAATAATAATAAATAAATAAATATATAAATATTAATATAATAATATAATAATATATTAATTTAATAATTTAATAATATAATAATATAATAATATTAATAATAAAGATAATGTATTTTTTTACATTTTGTGTCGATTGTCATACTTTTGCGACTTTGCCGGCTAGCTAACGATGATTCCCCTGACTGGGCCTAGTTCAATTCCCACGCTTGGGGGTAAGAGAGACATGAGGCGAACATGGCGTATTCCCTTCACCGTAACTAGCAATCTCTGCCTGCCTGATGTTTCCTTCTTCATACAGCTACATAAACTAAGATCATTTTTAAGGGAAAGCTACAACTCTATTTTTACCTTGACCGGCAATCGAACCGGGGACCACGCCACGGGAAACTGCCACAATGCCCATGATCCATCCTAGAGACATAATAATAATAATAATAATAATAATAATAATAATAATAATAATAATAATAATAATAATAATAATATGTGAATAAAATATCTATAATAGCCAGTTTGGCGGTGCCTATAGCCAAGTACAGTTTCGGACTAGTGGACTGGAATGAGCAATACATTTGAATCTTGGATCGAAAAACAGAAAACGAATGGATCGAAGAAGACTAGGCAAGACACTCGGGCACTGAACGTCTAATGTTACTTAACATGAAATGTGAGTCATAAAAAATGTTAAAGAAATCGTGGAGAGACAAACTATTCCATGGACAATACCTAAAAGGAATGGAGAAGGTGAAAATTAATAAAGATCAATCATTTATGTAGCTTAAAATGGCAAGAATTAAGCCAGAATCCGAAGCAGTTGTAAAAGCTGTCCAGATAAGGCGTTGAAAACACGAAGTTGTAATAAAGCGCGTCTCAAAAATTTCCAAGATAATAAATGCCGCATTTGCCAGAAACTAGTAGAAACCATTGATGAGATCGTTTCAGCTTGTCCAATTCTATAAAAGATTGAATACTTGAGAACACACGATTGAGTGTGTAGTTACCTCCACTGGCAGATCTGTATGGCTCTCGAAGTTCCAAATACTTACCACTTCCAGTGATACAGTCAGTCATCAAAACCCGAGACTTTTGTTGGACTCTACAATATTGTACGACCAACAAATCCAATCTGTTTGAACGCATGTAACGACAAACAAACCTGATATGGTTATCCGAGATCGGGAGGGAAAACATATCTACTTGTAGATAAGTCTGTGCCTCAAAACAACATAACTAAAGAGGTAGTTAATCGTCATAAATACAAGAGTTTGAAAATGGTGATCGACCGAATGTGGGGCTCAAAAGCACAGATCGTCCCGATAGTTATCAGAGCTCTGGGGTTTATTCAAAAACATTTGTTTAAGAACTTGGCTAAACTCCCAGGTGATTGAAGAGACTGGGAAGTGCAAGACATTGCTACTTTATTTCGAACAGCCCACATTTTGCATAAAGTATTGTAGTGGAACTGACTGTCCCTAGATCTGCTCCTTAGGAAACTAGTTGCAAACTGGAGGAGATTTTGTATTCAAGTGATTCACAAGATATTTAGTCGTGAATGATGATGATGACAATAATAATAATAATAATAATAATAATAATAATAATAATAATAATAATATAATAATAATTTAAGTTACTGCGGTATTGCGTGGGTCCGCTGCCTCGCGGCGCGCTGGCTTCGTAAATGATATTATTTATGGTTTGGTGAACTTGTTTTTGGCGAACGTTATCTAATTACTGGATTTGTCTTCTTCATGTTTATGGAGGTGTTGAGGAAGTAATAACATAAAATGCCCTTCTACCAAATCGAGATATTACCATCTACGAATGTCTATATACGAGATATTACCGTTAAAACTCTTATTGTAATGTTATCTTCTAAAATGTTGCATCGACTAAAAACATTTCATCAAACCCACTAAATTTATTTTCCTATTAGGTTTTTAATTATTTTTTGTCACCCCATACGCCACAGTACGAAGAAAATATTTCCAATAGTAAAATGTTAATACTTTCAAGATTCTTCGCATCACTCATCCCGCTCCTACCCGCTGGATTGGGCAAGTGAAAGACCACTTCCAAATTTTAAATCTGAACATCAGTTGTTGTTTTTTTTACGAAAATTTGTATCTAAATTACTCACAATTTTTTAAATATTTTGTAGTATAACAAGAAATTTAGTTGTTCTAAATTGAAACTAACATATGAGTTTCAAATACAAATATTCTTCGTTTATTTTTTATTACAACATCCTCACCTTTCTTCATTAACTATGTGCTCGGCAGGCCAGTGGAACTGAATGCCATCTATAAAATATTCACTCCGTTCATCCCCTATTTTAAGCACCACACTAGGGTTGGGTTTCTGAGGTCGTAGTGGGAGCATCATTTCCACTGCAACAAATACACATTGTTTTAACTCTCATATAGGAAATAAAAATATTTGAGGAGCAACTAATCAAAACGAATATGGTCCACTGGTGGAAAAAAGTGGGTTTGATATGAAATCGTGTAGTTTTTAATACTTTTTACATTCTCCAGGCTTTCAAATTTCAGGAGGAGCGTGTAGAACGTATTCAAAACTACACGATTCCAGATCAAACTTATTTTTTTCTACCAGTGTGCAATATGCAATTTGATTAGCTCGCCCTCGTTTTAAGGAACGGTAGTACGCTAGGCTTTCGAACTCAGGTGATCCTAAACTCTACCGCAAATCTCCGTGAGATCAGTTTGAAGTGGAAGTGGAAGAGGAAAACGCTCTAAGAAAATACGGCGCGAAGTGCAGAGTTATTTTTGTGTTATTATTTTGAAAGTGAATTCAAATCCTTAGATACCCCGAAGTATACTCACGAGATCAGTAGTACTTTCGAAGTCAAACCGTCATGTCAGTGACACGAGGTGCTTCATTTTCAGCGTAGTAGCCCAGTGCGTGAGAATGAAGCGTCCTAATAAATGAGAATTGTCCTGTTCCTGATGTGCTTTTGTGGGAAATATGTTTACTCCTACTCCTCTTTCTCTTAGCTTTCAACTCCCGCAGTTTTGCGAAAGAGTTCAAGATCACCATATCCACGTACACCATGTGCATATGGACTATAATTTCAGGCATTTTAGTACACAGCACTACGAGAAACATTTATATTTATTATATTTTTACTGGTGTTATCAAAAATAGCCCAGCTTTGCCACTCATGGTATCGATTTGCGCTTAGTATACTTTTGGCCACTGTTATGTGTTTAATATCTCTTATAAATTTTTGATGACATTAATTTTTTTTCATATATTTTAAGTATGAAAACAAGTACTTACAAAACATTCCTGTTTTAATTAATTTCCCATTCATTTCTTCGTTTAAACCAGTACGAATTAAGGTATCATCCAGCTCATCAAGATAAAAGTAACTAAGAAGAATAGAACTTTCATTAATGTTCATCTCTTTGCAGGTTTGATAATAATCTTTCAACTTTTCTGAAACATGAAAGACACACTTTGCAGCTTGTTAGTTAGCGAGTACAAAGAGCAGTTCATATTAGACAAGAAACCAGGGAAAAGTTAACAGAGGAGGTACCCGAGAGTAATATCGGAGACATACATATCAAAATTAACAACACTTTGAATTCAAATGTTGAATGCAACCCATTTATTCCATAAAATTAAATGACCAATGATAATTTACTCCATAAAATTAAATTTATCTAAATGCATTGTTTCAATCCAAGTATACAGTATTCAAAACCAATTATCTCAATTCCAGCACCCTTCGAAAATATTTATTCTTTCTAGACTTTTCTTAGATATTTCCTTCATTCTCTTCCTATCCCCAACTCCCTCCCCCTTTAACTCCCGCCCCTCTCCCCAGTTCCTCTCTGACTTCTGATTCGGACGCAAGCTTTCGTTGGACTAACGTCTCGTGATCAGTCAGTCTCTTTACTGGAATTAAACGTGACACATATTGTAGTCAGACTAAATGCTCGAGTGAGATTTGTATAGATAGTACAATATATTATAACGGATACCACAACTCATTTTAACAACTGTAAAGTAAGTGTACTATACATTTTTAAGATTTTTATGCTTCATGAATACATTAAATGTATTCATGTAAAAGTTGAAAAAAAAGGCCAACGTTTGTGATTATTATTGTTACATAATCTGAAGGTGGGGACTACCCTTCCTCGTAATGTCGTTTGAAAAACTGTATATTGTTTCAATTGTTTTATTTATTTGTTAAACTATCCATTACTAACGGCAATGTAAATGAAATACATTTATTCAACAGTGTTAAGTGTATTAAGACAATATAAGTCTAATAACTCAATAAATAATTTATCAATAATTTTTATGTATAAGGAATAAATGACAGCTGAGTTCTTAAAAATCAACCCGGAGTGTCTCCGCAGTGCAGGGCAGTGCAGTGCATCTCGGAGTGAGCCTGCCTATCATCCGAGAATTGAATGTCGGCCCAGCCTGAAATAGTGACATTCTAGAGCAGACCTACACAGAGTTTTGCAATTTGTCTGACCTCGGGAGCCGCGCGCGAGCAACTGGAGTGCAAAAACGCGCAGACCAGAAGGGTGGGGATGAGTGTCATTCTAGGAGTGGGGACCGACAATCAGAATGTGCAATTCGAACTGTAGCGCGTAGATTCAGAATGTGCAATCCTAACTGAAGCCTCGGTAGACGCGCGCGAGCAACTGGAGTGCAAATACGGGCAGACCAGAAGGGTGGGGATGAGTGTCTTTCTAGGAGTGGGGACCGCCAATCAGAATGTGCAATTCAAACTGTAGCGCGTAGATTCAGTATGTGCAATCCTAACTGAAGCCTCGGTAGACGCGCGCTAGCAACTGGAGTGCAAATACGGGCAGACCAGAAGGGTGGCGATGAGTGTCATTCTAGGAGTGGGGACCGCCAATCAGAATGTGCAATTCGAACTGTAGCGCGTAGATTCAGTATGTGCAATCCTAACTGAAGCCTCGGTAGACGCGCGCTAGCAACTGGAGTGCAAATACGGGCAGACCAGAAGGGTGGCGATGAGTGTCATTCTAGGAGTGGGGACCGCCAATCAGAATGTGCAATTCGAACTGTAGCGCGTAGATTCAGTATGTGCAATCCTAACTGAAGCCTCGGTAGACGCGCGCTAGCAACTGGAGTGCAAATACGGGCAGACCAGAAGGGTGGCGATGAGTGTCATTCTAGGAGTGGGGACCGCCAATCAGAATGTGCAATTCAAACTGTAGCGCGTAGATTCAGTATGTGCAATCCTAACTGAAGCCTCGGTAGACGCGCGCTAGCAACTGGAGTGCAAATACGGGCAGACCAGAAGGGTGGCGATGAGTGTCATTCTAGGAGTGGGGACCGCCAATCAGAATGTGCAATTCGAACTGTAGCGCGTAGATTCAGTATGTGCAATCCTAACTGAAGCCTCGGTAGACGCGCGCGAGCAACTGGAGTGCAAATACGGGCAGACCAGAAGGGTGGCGATGAGTGTCATTCTAGGAGTGGGGACCGCCAATCAGAATGTGCAATTCGAACTGTAGCGCGTAGATTCAGTATGTGCAATCCTAACTGAAGCCTCGGTAGACGCGCGCTAGCAACTGGAGTGCAAATACGGGCAGACCAGAAGGGTGGCGATGAGTGTCATTCTAGGAGTGGGGACCGCCAATCAGAATGTGCAATTCAAACTGTAGCGCGTAGATTCAGTATGTGCAATCCTAACTGAAGCCTCGGTAGACGCGCGCTAGCAACTGGAGTGCAAATACGGGCAGACCAGAAGGGTGGCGATGAGTGTCATTCTAGGAGTGGGGACCGCCAATCAGAATGTGCAATTCGAACTGTAGCGCGTAGATTCAGTATGTGCAATCCTAACTGAAGCCTCGGTAGACGCGCGCGAGCAACTGGAGTGCAAATACGGGCAGACCAGAAGGGTGGCGATGAGTGTCATTCTAGGAGTGGGGACCGCCAATCAGAATGTGCAATTCGAACTGTAGCGCATAGATTGACAGGGCTATTGCGAGAACACGACGGACTGTTACAAACGGTTGAAGTACGAGTATCATTACCGTTTATTTTAGAAATTTTTGTTGTCGATATATGACAATGTGAAGTATGAATCAAAACGAATTAGCCTTACATATTTGATTTGGATACCAATTATAAGTGCTTGTATGGATCATAATGTAACTCGTTTCGGTACGATATAATCACAAAAGCCTGATGCTAAACAAAACGTTATGTTGATTTTTTTGTTTGATGATCACAGTAAAAAAATATTTCTTCATTAACTATGTTTCATTGAATTAAACGTTATCTATCAAATCTGAAAAACATTATTCTTAAACAATCAAGATTACTTTCTGCTCTAATTTCTGACTAGAGTACATTATATATTTCTAATTTCTAATCTACGAACAACATTTATTTATCATATTTTACGACATCATATAAAAAGATGAAGCCATTTGCGTTCTATTTAACAAGACACATAATAATCTCATGATTGCCCATAAAATATTGTAATATGGGTTTCATCGTTGGTATCTCTATTCAGCTTCGTAATGAAGTAAAATGGTCACAAAAATACGTGCTGCCAAACATTACCCTTTTTGGAATTGCCAATATTTCATTTTTATATCAATCTCGATGTAAGAGACTGCTCTCAATTTCCTCCGTTTTCCTATCATTTGGAGATTATAAAATTCCTGAAGAAAATGCAATTATTATATTGTAAATTTGTGTTAGAATAATATAATAATTTTTAAAAGAAGCCACTGCTTTAAAATATTGTTTACGAGTCACAATTAGCATAAAGTTAAAGAAAATTAAAAATACGTCAGTACGTAGCAGTGCCCAGAAGAACATAAACAGTGAAATATGACTCTCGTACTTAAAAATACGGGATATTTACCCGTATACTGTAAATAAGCGGGCAAATAATTTCACAACATGGATCATTGCATTAGACACCCAGGCATTCAATCAACGTGCCGCGTCGGCCCCCCTGTGCAACGTCAGACTTCCCTCCCCCAAAGCTGCTTCCCCCTTCCATTTGCACTTTCACTGCCCTCGCAGACGTCACAATATTTTAAAGCAGCGCTCTCTAGTGCAGAATGCCCGCGCAAGCAGGCGTGTTGCAGAATGCCCGCGCAAGCAGGCCTGTTCTAGTGTGAACAATGCCTATACACTATGTGATTAAAAGTATCCCGAAACGTCCAAAATGATGTTATGGTGTGGTCGTGTTTTTCATGGACGGGATTTGCACCCCTTGTTTTTTCGTGTGGCACTATCACGGAACAGGCCTACGTTGATGTTTTAAACACCTTCTTGCTTCCACTGTTGAAGAGCAATTCCGGGATGACGATTGCATCTTTCAACACACTCGAATCTTTCAACACGATCGAGCACCTGTTCATACTGCACGGCCTGTGGCGGAGTGGTTACGCAACACTAACATCCATGTAAAGGACTGACCTGCACTTGAATCCTATCGAACACCTTTGGGATGTTTTGGAATGTCGATTTCGTGCCAGTCCTCACCGACCTACGTCAATACCTCTCCTCAGTGCAGCACTCCGTGAAGAATGGGCTGCCATTTCCCAAGAAAACCTCCAGCACCTGTTTGAAAGTATGCCTGCGAGAGAGGAAGCTGTCAAGGCTGAGGGTGGCCTACACCCTATTGAATTTCAACATTACCGACATGAACTGCTAAGTCATTTTCAGCCACGCATCCGGATATTTTTGATCACACAGTGCAAGGACGACTAAACCACGCCCGTGCGTTTCTAACGCGTGAGAGACACTAGTTTTCATTGCGTGGAGTCAGGGAGCGTAGGGCTGTGAATATTGTCATCGCCTTTACGAAAGAGCAACCAAGCGCACAAGTAAGACTCTCGAATGAATTCTGCTTGTTAGTGTTTTTTAATCAACGCTGGGCACTTGTTTCAACAAGAAATTTTAATTTATGCAATTCTGGGATACAATAACTTTAAAAGAAATTAGCACTATTACCACACTTGAACAATATTTATGAAGATTTCGATTCATTACTTTATTAACGAATGATAATATGTCTTTTCCCCACATATGTGACGTTCCTTCAAGAGTCAATTAACAAGTAGCAAGTATAATAAGCGAAAATGTCACGGTAGTATCAATATTTTTTTCTGGAAGAAGGGAGTCCCAAGAGGAATTATAGACGGACATATGTAAACTTCTTTATTGTATTTCATGAGCCACGTCATTTTTGTTTTCAACAAACTGCTTAGGCAGTAAGTATTTTATATTTTATTTATTTGATGTTATTTGTTTGTTTTTTTCCACAAAATTCGCTGTATTTCTTTTCTTTCAACTTATGTTAATGTTTCAATTTTCTCCTCCTTGCTAGAGATCCACTGTGGATGGGTAAAGTGTTTCCCGAAAGTTGACTCTGGGTAATAATTAATAAAATTATGAAACTTTTTGTGAACGATTATTTCCTTTACCATATTATTGGTTTCAACAGTTTCGGGGACTAATTGTTCCCATAATCAGGCAAAATCCAAGTACTAGCTCAAGTTGTGAGAAAAAATTTGTACCAAATAGTTCCGCCATGTACTGGCGAGTGATCTCAATCAAGAGAAGTGGATGAAAGTCTTTCATTCACTCCATTTCTCGTGACTGAGTTATGCACTGTCACTCGCCAGTGCATGACGGTACTATATTTTTTCTCACAACAAGAGCACCTACAACCTAAAAACCAAAATAAAGAAAAGTAAACGAAAATGCATTCAACTTTGACGTGATTAAAATAATAAATTTAAAAACAAAACACAACGAACATATACAAGTAAACAATCGAAACGCGAGCTTTCTGAGCACAGTATGATGCGCCAACCAAAGCACGTGGCACCGCAGCTGTGGCTGATCCAACAGCCGAACGTATCCCTTCCTACAAAAATTAATAAATTCTAATGATATTTCCCCCGATTTTTGACAAATATATAATGTATACAAGGTATTACATTACTAATGGAATTGTTGTTATGAAAAATTTTTATGAGGATTTAAAGAAGTTTTGATTTTTTTTTAATGAGAGGGATGTTTATTTAACGGAAAAGCTCATAAGGACCTGTACTTTATTCTTAACCTCGGACGCGCTAATAGAGTCTAGCATTTCGTGTTTATTATATCAGAGGTTTTCTATATCTGGATGATATCAATATAAAATCAGTTTTTCAACTGCGACTGGCTTTATTATTTCAGAGGAGCAGTAAATTATTCATCCGCCGCTAATTCATAATTTCAATAACATTGTGCTTTTATCATACTTTATTGTACATTATTCAGACATTAAATATCTTAATGCTGACATAACACCCTTCCATGCTCCCTATACAATTGAAACATTCTCTTCATTTTTGGACTTTCAACACACTGATTCTTTCCGTTGTAGAAAACTCTCTCCTCGCATTGGCAGTGTCCTAGCTAGATTGGATTTCCTAGTTGTGGTCCGCGTCCACAGCGGTGCAGAACTGTCCTTGGTGAGCGCTTCCCTCAGAACAACAGTTCATCAATACTTTTCATTCACAGAAGGTCGCATTCGCCAAAATGACTTCTCTAAAAATGTAGCTACATGAATTCGCGAAGGTGAAGAGTCTCTTTTGCGAATTATGCTTGCTATGTTTTCTGTAACCGAATCTCCTAGTGCTTATTTATTATGAGTGTGAAACGGCACGAGTGACTTCCGATAACTAGAACCGAAAGTTCACTACATCCAAGTTTACTATATCCAGAATGGACTGTGATTCGTGTAGTCAAGCCACCTCATGATGGCTTGTGTGTCTTTCATCAACCTAAAGTGCGAAGTATTCTTCCTTTCCATTCCTACTTTGGACTTAATCCACCCACTTTGTGCAAAGTGAACATTAACTGGCTATTTCAAAAATTAGTGTAGTGATTTGCACTTGCGTCTAACAAATCACCTATAGTCACACTACAAAATTATATTTTTGTGGAAGCTTAATTTTGTAAAAAAAGGATACAAAATTTGTTTAATTATGTGATTTATTTGCAAAGTGAAGTATGTAAGTAAATCAACGCAATTATCAATGAAAATCAAACCCCAAACATATTTTACTGTGATTCCATAAACACTACTGGAATGTGAACTTTGAATGGGATTAGTTTCGCTGTTCTCTATCAATTTTCCTGAAGGTGGAAGAAATGGATAAGATTATCGCCCTGATTCATGGTACGGAATAATATTTATTTCTGTTATGGTTGTATATAATGATTCAAATTGGGCGCGCTTGCAGCCGGGCTGTGCGCGCGGCGTAGGCTTTATGGCGGCAAACGCAGCCACTGTAACAGGAGGCAGGAGCGAGTCTCTGGTGATGGCGTGGCCTAGCGCATGTAAGGGGCGACTGGCGACGGAGCGGCAGTACTTCATTGAGCTAGAGCTCAGAGTTGTGTGTGCTGTACCGTGCCTCGTTATATTGTTGGTTCTAATCGGATATTGGTTACTTTGGATTGCACTGGTAAATCTCCTGGCGACGATGACCATGTTTGGTTTGTTGGACATCTGGCATACGCGGTTGTGAGCATTGTATTGGTGCAATACGAAATTTGACTTGTAAGATTTAGATTTAGATTTATTCAGTCAAAAAACAGTAAAAACTGTATGTGACGTAGGGGGGGGAGATTATCTGTGCACGTTTTCTTGAATTTAAGAATTCCTTCCCGTCATTTTAACTATAAATAGTTGAAAGGTGAGTAAAAGTTGAACATAAATAAATAAAGTAATAAAAAATAAAAAATATCATAAAAATTAATAATAAAAAATAAAAATAAAATGTAATAAATAATAATAAACAATAATAATAAACAATAATAATAAACAATAATAATAAACAATAATAAACAATAATAATAATAAATAATAATAAAAAATAAAAATAAGAATAATAATAAAAAATAAAAATAAAAAATAAATAAAAAATAAAAATAAAAAATAAATAAATTTTAAAAATCGTCAGGTTAGCAATATTTGAAAAATAGTCATTTTCTTTTTTCTGAGTTATAGAAAACTTACTTGCATCGGTACACGTATTGCAAGTATGATTTTTCTGCATTGTTAACAAAATAGTAACTCGCCCTTACCTCTACTCTTACCATTACAAGCAAAAGGAGAATTCAACAAAACGTGCGCATAGTGAAGTTACATTTACGTGTAGAAGCGAAACATGGAGCCATCTCAGCATTTGCTCAATGGATCAGGGAAACTGGACAAAAACCTGATCGAGATGTAGGTCATTGACCCGGAAGCTGAAGTACATTATTTGTTACAACCATGTTAAGTCTTTAAAAAAAATATACAATACTAATGTAAACTAATTCATTATATATCACTGTTTTGTTAAAATAAACATTATTTTTCTTTTTGATAATAAGTATAGTCTCTAATAGTATAGAAACAGTTGTAAGAAGTGAATAATAAACGTTTCTTAGTGACTTGTATTTTTCGGGTCATGACAATTTCGTACTTTGATTTAGTTCACGTATGAAATGAAAATTCCATTTACCTAGATGTGTTGTTTAACATGGTTATGGTGGTATTGGAAGAAATCTTAACCTAAAGTAGTTTCAATTGTGATGACATTACGGTCACTGAAACGAACTGCTTTACACGTTATCCATTTCAATCCGAAACAGTTTGCAAGATGGAATAGAATGTTCAATCTGTCTGCTTCCCTAGAGAATTAGATAGTTTCTATCTTAAAGTAGTTTATTTAATTGTTCTAATAGTAGTTTTTGACCTAATTTTGAAATAATTTTTATAGTTTCAAATGCCTGCATCTGGTTTTATGATATTGGGAGAACTAGGGTACATGGTATGTATTTTTTATTTGTCGATTTTAATTCTGTCCGCTTGATATCACATTGTCAGCTCTCATGCAAGGAAACTAATTGTCCGTTGATTGGAGACTGTCGCTTCGGGGTGCGCGTACACGTATGACAAGGCAAACATATGACTGGGTGACATGAATCAACATGGATTCGACCTCGCGTATTGGAAAACCCTCCCAAGAGTATATGTGTGTAAGTTTCCATGATTTAGAATTAAAAAAACGTACGAAAGAGAATTTGACGCCCATATTTCAAAATGCCGGCTCGACGCCTATCGGCACCTCTCCGTCAACAATCGAACGGCCAGACTCATTTTCTGCACAAGTTATGTAATTATACAGATATTTTTGTAAGAAGGGACCGCTTTGACAGCTACTGCTTGGTTACTACTGATAACATATCAGCGGTATATGTCTATGCATTTAATTCGTCAATGCGTTCGTTTAGTTATCTCATTCGTAAATGGTTGTCATTACTACCTCTTGCAATGCAGTCACTCAACATGTCGTTCATTTGTTTCCCAATCTGTCAAACTGGTCCTTTCTTAGAGTAACTCCTTTATAATCATATTCGTCTGTTTTAGTTTTTGAATGTCTCAATGTTCATTGACTATAACATTTGATGTCGATCACATATTTGAGTGTAAAATGTATCAATGAGAAACAAGAAATGCTATAAATTCAATTGATAATAAAATATAACCCGGAAAGAATTCATAGGCTTACTTTATGCTCTTCAATCGGGTATTTTAGTCACTATTACACTGAAACAATGACATTTGTATCGTGTAAAAATACTTACTTGTGATTTCATAGTTCCAGTCTCCTGCTGTCACTAAACAAAAACAAATGACAAAATGTTAAATTGTTATCTTTCGTTGCAGATTCATGGATCCAACATAGGTATCTTCGGTGATGATTTGATTACGGAAATATCATATTTTTTACTTCAAGTTTGGGCTAAGAACATGGCCACTGACATTTAATTCGTGATTTTGTCTCTTCTGACACAGCACAATACGACTCATATAAGGTAGTGAAGTTAAAAATCTCTTATCAGGCACCTCTTTTTAACAGACAAAAAGTTTAGGTTCCGACATGAAATTATAGACTAGGAAACAAGAGAATTGTTTCTATCCTTTACATTGACGCGTTCTTGAGCTCATTACACTCGTAATAAGTTATCGTGGAAACAATACTAAACTATCAAGTAACGTAATTTTATAAAATTAGACTCCAATTTTATGTGTAAAAAAATCTGTGCAATCTCTTGATATGGCTTTTTTATACGCAATGCATTCCTCTCAAAAATACTTTTTTATTACTTTATCAAGAAATAATTGAACCTCACGTAAGAATCTGCATAATATTTTTGCAGATAGATAATATCCAACTTCAACTAGATTGAAAGCACTTTCTCAGAGTATGTTATTTGAAATAAATCATAAAATTTTTGTGAAAGATGCGTAACTACAGCAACTAATAGCTTAAATTCGAATCGAGTACAAGCTAAGCACACATTTTTTAATTATCTTGTTTAACGTATTTTAATGCCCGAAATATTAAAATTGTTGCTGTTCATATACTCTCCGTATCAATCACTTCTGGCTTACGTGATTCACTTTGTATAAAAACACAGAACAATTGGTTATTTGCTGTTTGTGTAATTATAGTATTCCAAAAGTAAGAATGCAAGCCCCACTCAGGTAAATCCAGTGAATTGCATGCATTATACCTACAAAAAATTAGAACTAATCTATTAGAAAATTTACTAGGTAAAGGTTTTTAAGAGTAAAGTAAAAAAATAATGTAATACAAATATGAATCGTTTCTTGTCATATTGCCTACAGAAGTCTAAATTCGCAATTAAGATGGCAACAACTTACATGCAATGCAGAAGAACGAGATAAACACATGTACAGAGACTTCCCAATTTCCCATGGTGGAACTGCAATACAGGATACTCTTATTATATGAGTACATTGATTTATAAGCTCTCGTTTTCATACAGCCCGTATTGATAATAGATAACTCAGATGTATTATGTTTTTAAGGATTATATTAATTTCTGTTATCTTGTATAATTGTAATACTTTCCTGGTCTTATTAAAAACAGACACTAAAATATATTAACCATTTATTTCTTCGATGTATGACCACTAGTTGGATCTTTTTCAAAAATCTAAATAATAAATCAAAATATTACATTCAAGTGATGGAGATTAAATCAATAAATTGTAAAGCATTACAAGAAATATAGTCGAAGTTATTGAAATTATATATGATAAATATAATATAAATAAATATTGAAATTAATAATAAAAATCAGTTGGCATTTTATAAAAAATGATCAATGTTATAAATATTTATAAAATGCAACCTGATTTTTTACCACGTGATTTTAATAGGTAGGTATAACACAACTTGCTTTTATAACTTTTAATACTTGTCTTCCGATAACTAAGGTATTGAAGAAATTTTTCCTCTGAATATAATATGTTCTTCAACATTATATCTTTAAATGAGGGCATTCAAGATATGAATAGTTGTGGCGTAATTTTGAGTGAAATATGGTCAACAGTAAAAAATATGAAAAATCAGTTTTTCTAAAAAAGGTTGTAAATTTTTTCTTTAAACGTTTTGTGCGGATAGTGTGGAATGCGCTGAATAACGTGCTATAAACGTCATTTTGATGCATTATTTACATTTTTCAAAAACTACACAAACTTAATTCTTGTATTTATCACTAACGTTATGAGTGTATAGATAATTGTATTTGTTAGTACAAATGCTTGGAATAGTTTTTGAAGAAGTTTCTCAAATACTCGGTTTTCAGTGAAAATGAACTCAAAATTGCACATTTTTAGAAATGCAGAAACATTTTCTCGAAAACGGCTCCAATTTTTTCCTTTAATATGTTTGAAAGAATAGTGCTAAAAATACTGAATTATATGACACGTTTGCTATTTTGACGTATTCTTTTGATTTTTCAAAAACTAAACGATGGTATTTTTTTTAAATATCTCTCAATCGTCAATAATGTGCACATATGTGCATTATCTATATATTTTTGAATATCAAAATATTATGAACTTACTTATAAACTTAATTTCAGACTTCAAATAATTTTTGATGTTTCTCGGAAACTAAAAAATTATCCCTAAAAGTGAGTTCATAATTCTCAAACGACATTTACTCAAGAACGGCTGCAAATTTTTCAATGAAACTTACATGCCTGCATGCGTCGATTGATAGCAGTGGAAGTGACGGGGTACAAGTCCGAATAGCTATCCTACACTAAAGAGATTAGAAAACTAACGAGAACGAGAAAGTTTAAGCCATTCTGTAGCACTAGATTCAGTTATGTGACTATACATTAATAAGTAATTTAAGCGACGGTCAATATTGCATGAATTAAATGCATGTATATCATAAGTGACTTACGTAGTGCTTTTTGCTTCTAGTCTCACTAACTTTCAAGTTATAGGTATAACTGACTAAACCCGTGGGAATATTCTACAATTGGTAGGTCAGGCTTTTAACTGTGCGTTACATTGCGTAGTGTAGACCCAATAATTGATGTATGTTATAATATTTCCGAGATTTTATCGCCAGAAATCCGTACGATTAAATTCCACAGAGTTACGAATAATGAAATTAATTCTTTCGATATTTCGATTCATGAATGTCTTTTACCACCCGTACTAAAGAAAGTTGTACCCCAATACCCAATACAGATTTGAATATTATTTTGAACTTTTAATACCTTTCTTTTGCGTACAACTATCACATACGTATTATTGCATCTGTACACTTACATGCTAGGCTGACTTGAGGCTCTAGTGTGTCAGGGTTGTAGAGCGATGTATCTCTTGTGCAAACTGTGCTTTATGTATATACTTACTTATCGCCTGTACTTTTCCCTTAAATAAATCATCACTTGACAACGGTGGTAATTGGCTGCATTGCTGCATGCCCAATTGCTTATGTTGAAATTCCGAAACTGCTACCGTTATGACTTCAATATATTAGTCTGTTTTATCTGAACTGTCAACGAAATAATCAACATTTGCCATTGATACACTTACACAAAGCACCGCCCGCGAGGCTAGTCAGGTTAGACACTAAGACTACGTGGCTCATTAGATTAGTAAGCTTAGATCGTAGGACATATCATATATACCTGCAGCTTTCACTGAAAATGTGATCTGGAGCCAACCTATACAACGGTTTGCAGGTTTTTCATACGTCCTGGAAGTTGGCTTATATTTCCTACTCTTTCTAAGTTTTGCTGATTGGTTCTAAGCCATTTTCAATAAATTGTTTACTTATTTTTGTGTGAGACAATGTTAGAAACTTAAAAACTTACTGAATTTTCTGATACTTTTGTCGTCGAAATATTCAGAAAAGTGTTAATGGATTCACTACATAAAATAAGAGATAAATGGCATCTTTGTCCTTTAATACAAAAATATAAATAATAAATAATAATATTTTTTTTAATTTTTCAATTGCATGTTTGTTTATAATAGTACATTATGTTAATATTTCCTTATAACTGATTGATCATCATTAAAATAATTAATTTCACACTTCTTTGTTGCCAAATATACTATTATAAAGAAATTACTTAAAGGGGTCGGAAATGACCTTGCTCCACCTCTAACGTAATTCCGGCAAACTCCACTTCCCCACGGTTAATATGCACATTTCCGGCACTTTGTAAACACTAATGTATTTCTGAGTTAAAGTGCTTCAAAAGACTTCTCATGAAGTTTTTCGAAAACTCAAAATTTTCTGTGAAAAAGATCTTCAAATTTCGAATTTACAGTAGCGTTTATACGCCATTTCCTTGTAAAGGGATCCAAATTTTTCAAAGAAAATTGCCATTTAAGACCAGATTTTACTGTTCTTTAACAGTCTTAAAATAATATTTCCGTTCTACTATTAGGAAACCGAAGAATTAAGAAAATATACAAAAAACGCACTTAAGACGGCGATAGATGGCAGCTGGCAAGAGTATGCGGCAAGTCCGAAGAGCTAGCCGAGACCAAAGGAAATAGATATCTCTTCTACGGAGCTCATTTCTTTCGTGAACACAGTAATAAACTGAATCAGCTGAGCAATCAATCCTCACGAATTCGCTCCTCATGATACGAGTTTTCCCAGCGTTCTCCAACAAATATTTACTTCTTTTTCCCCAACATTTACTTCCTATTAAAAGTAAAAGGTTATGCACACCAAATGAAGAAATGCATTTGCTCGATAGTAAATGCATTTACCATTTATTTCAGACTTGAAGTAAAATCTAGGTTTTTATTTACACTACCCCATATGTTTTACCGTCCCTTGATACATATGTGGAGAAAATGTGAAGAAAGAATTTCGAGCGGTTTTTGAGAAAAGAAATTTTTTTCAAATATTAAACATTGCCTGTATTGAAGAAAATTACTACTTTTTTCGAAAAAGTGAACATTATTTCTAGGTGTGTCTTTAAAAAACAGATTTCTTTAAGGAGAACAGCTTTATCTTCAATATTTTAGGTGAAGGAAGACACCTAAAAAATTACACTTTTGCAATTTTCTAAAAATCAAGGATTTAAACAAACGTGAGACCTACATCACACTCTCCCTTTTACTCTATCCGAGGATAACATTTAATTTAAAAAAATGTGGAGCCATTTTTGAGAAAATTGTGAAAATGTTTATAAAGCTTGCAAAGTACCTTCAAAAATTAAAATTTTGAAACTCCCACAGCCGTTCGTTGGGTAATATCAATCTTGGAGAAAATCTGCTTAGGTGCTGGCGATGACCAGAGACTTTTTGACCAGTTGGCTTTTAGCCCCTAAATTAAGACGTTTTGCCGTCAAGCGATAGTGAACTACCCACTAAAAAACGATTCTATCTTCCCCCCGTGTTAGAGGAAAACATTTACTATATATATGAAAGCTATTTATCCACTTTTTTGTTATCAGAACCCGACAATAAGATTTTCTGTCGAAAATTCGTAGTTTTCCCGGGCACGATTGCAAATACATTCGTAAGGGCGAGAAAGTTAAAATATATCAACCAATGGTTCAATATGTTCTCTGCGTTCTTGCCTTATATGTTTGTATATTACGTTCTCGTGTTCATACATATGCATGTAATTCATTATGTAGAGCTGGGGAAAATCGATACCCGTAGCTAAAGGGAAATATACTGTTTTGGAGAATATTCTATCTATATTTTTTTCAAAACATCCGTTCGTGCATCCGTCGATGCGCGAATACCTCTCTTAGTTTGTAACATTGTAGTCTCACCTGCGAGTACCTAGTAAAGAGAAAGTACTATAATGCTGCAGTGTCGAATTTTCGAAAAACACAAATTGGTAATGGGTAAATTGTAACGGATAAAAGGATAAAGATTGCTCCTACATATTAGGTGTAGCTTCCGTTAAATGTACCTCGGTTTCAGTGTTTCCGTTTATGACGAATAGTAGATCCAGATTTTTCGAATAAAAAGAATTGTCTGCGAAAAAAATGAGTTTACATTTTATTTCCGAAATCCAAATCGGCTGCCGCTTCTCTGCAGACACAGGCGCGTCTGACAACGGGGCTGGGCGTAGCGTTGTTTCTCCGCGTATTCAGTGACACTGTCGAGTGATTCAAACATTGCTTGCCGTACACTAGAGTACTTAAGTAGTATCGTGTTTCACGTGTAAATTAATAATTTAATCTATTAAATCTACTTGAAATGCATTTTTGTTCTAAATTATATCTACGGTATTCATAAGTGAAACATTGAAGGCTGAACACGAACTAAGGTTTATGGAAATTAACAAAATTCCTGGGATGTTGGAATTTAATGTGCATATCTTTACTGTGAACGAATTTCTTGTGATTTAGAGAGCCATACACATATTAAAAATTAGTAATGTTGATGAACTACTTTCATTAATAAAATTCAGAAAAATTCAAGTTATTATAGGTATTTTATTAAATCCTAACACTTTGATGAAGTCTTTGAAGTTGTAGAATACATGTTGCCTTATTTTCTGATGACATATCAGTTACAAATAATACAGAAATTATACTCGTATGTGCTGCTGTAGAAATACTAAAAGTAAGATTATAAATTTAACGAATACTTAATTACTATATTAAGCAGTAATACTTCTGTAATTCACGACAACACAATTAATTCTAGGAATAAGTCACCAACTTCCATTAACTATTCCTATAATATATTAAACAGTGTTATTAATAATTAAAGCATTTGTAAAAATATTATGGACGTTTTAGGAAAATGCAAATGTGGGAACTCAAGCTTAAAGCGTTTTCTACATTGAGAAGGTGTTCGGCTGATAGAGCAGTGATTCATCATGTAGGATATGATCATTTCCGAGTTCATATTTTTTCGAACCACCAAATAAGCTTATATAAAAAGTCCATTGGTGAAACATATGCATACTTATGTCCAGATGCAACAGGAAATGTTGCGAAAAAATCACCATATAGATGATTCTTATTCGCAATATCTATTTCTGTATTTAGCAGTGATGCATTAGGCAGTGTCACAATTTCTTTTGCGGAAATGGTCTCGGAAGGCCAAAGAACTTTCACTCTGTCATCATGACTAAAATAATGGGTAAAATTTGAAGCTCGCTTTCCAAGGAAGGGGTGAGTACACTATTAACAATATACAGTAATTGTATTTTGTGCTAAAATATAAGACGATACAAAAGCTAACATATTCGCTACACATTTTCTTGTTTTCAGGTTTGTGATTATTCTATGGTTTGTTCCTGTTCTTTCTGTGGATTCTTGACGAATGAACTGTATGCAGATGCCTGCATGAATGGTTCATGTCTCGTTTTCGTTAAAAACACTTATTTTTCGTATGTTCAAAATTTCAAAAATTTATTCGGTATATTACAATTTGTACAATAGTATAATTATGAAGATGATTTTGTTTTCTTAACGAAATGTGTTCATCAAAATCAGATATTCAAATAAGATCATGTTGAAGAAGAGAGACTTCTGGGATTCAAACCCGATTAATTCAAACAAATCTCTCAATTGTCAAGGCCAATGGTTTAGGAGGAATGGTCTTTTTACCTTGCGCAGGGCCCCAATAAGAGGGACCATTCTGAGATTCGAACCCGGTTGATTAACACTAACCGCTGTACTTTTCTTATTAAAGATTAAATTTAGCACTTGTTTTCTGCAAATTTTGGCGTAGAGTATGAATTGTTAAGGCTGATGGATTAGCCAGTACGGCCTTTTTAAGAGGAACAATTCTGTGATTCGAAACTGTGTAATAAAATCTAACCTATCTGCGGCAATTTTTTATTACAAATTACGTTTAGCACTTGTTAACGGCAATATTTTTCCGTAGAGCGTGAATGGTGAAGGTTAATGGTTTAGGTGAAACTACGCCTTTTCCTTGGGTAGCGCGCTGCCAAGAGGTATATTTCTGGAATTCGAACCCGGGTAAATGAAACTAACCGGTCCGCGGCTATTTTTTGTTATTAATTATATTTAACACTTGTTTATGACAATTTTTGGCGTGGAGTATGAATTGCTAAGACTGCCATTTTACAAAGTACATTCTTCTCAACTTCCGCAAGGCGTTCGTAAAAGGGGAAATTCTGGGATTCGAACCCGCGTAAACAGTCTGTGACAATTTTGTTTTTTACAGATTATATTTTGTATTCATTTGCGGCAAATAGTCGCTTAGAGAAAGCATTGGTTTAGGAGGCCTGGTTTAGGACGAAAGCCAATGCAATCACCCAAAATTCTCCTTAACAAAACAAATGTTGAAATTTATTTTATCAGGTGCCTCTTTATAAACAATAGAAGTTGATAGAAATCTCAGATGTTCATTAATGGTGCATATGTTTCTTTCGGTCTGATTGCGGTCATGTCGTGCAATCTGGGGCGACTGGAGAGCAGGTAGAGAAACAAATTTTCTAAGCGTCTCTACCTCGCTCAACAACTTAAGGCCGCAACATTTAATATCTGAAAATGACGGTGAAACCACGTGTGAGCTATTTATTGATGAGAACATCAAAACTCCACACTGCTTCCTACTTTTATTAATCAAAGTTAACGTATTTAGTATTTCTGATTTTGCACATTTTATTGAATTCCTACTTCAATACCAGTTAAAATAATGTGTTTGGATATAAAAATGTTAAATACAAGTTACAAAATTTTCATTTTTAGCAGAAAGATTTCGCCACATCGTGTTTAGTGGAGTACCATTTCGCCACATCATGTTTAATTAGTAGGCATATAAGTTTAATAAGTAGCCATAACGAGTTCTCATCATAAAACTCAGGACATTCCTCTGGAAAATAACAATATATATTCTTCATATCTTCAATTTTATAATTTTAATTGGCTTACTTTCTTGGGGATGTGCAGGATTGTTTGGGTTAGCGTATTCTGGAACATTCTTATATAAGCGTGTGGCGTGGAGGAATCCCGTAACTATACTGACAAATTTTGACGCATTTTTCAAAACTGAAATTTTTGTCAAGTTGTTAGACGTAGAACTTTTTTCTCGCGCAACTTTATTCGTTAAAGAGTTATTTTAAGAAAACGTTTAAACCTTCTAGGAACTACAGGACCCTACACACACACACACACACAAATAAAATATTCATTTCAAAGCAGACCCTGGAACCAGGCTCGGGGAGAATTAATTTTGGGTAAAATTCTGTATGTGGTTTAGGTTAGATGCAATTATTGTTCACAACGAAACAGATGCTAATGAGGAAACAGTTTTCCGGTGTCAGGAGTTTCCAAAACGTGTATCATCGTCCACATCCTAACATAAATTTTCCGCAGAGTTGCAAAATTTTCTCTGTGCTACGTATATATGAAAGTAGAAGCAGTCAAATTAATTATTTTATATTACTGCTCGATAATTATAGAGGTGGAAAAATAGGTTTTGGACATTTTTCGAGGAAAGAAAGCTTTGAAAAATTGAAAGTAGGGAATTTGGAAGTTTTGTGGGATCAAAATGAGCCACAACCGCATGACGCATTTATGTGGAGGGGAGAAAAGAGTGAGTCAATGGAATCATAAGCCGAATTTAGGACGTATTTGAAATACAAGCTTCAAATTTAGTATAATATTTACTATAATTAAATTAAAACATGACCATGAAAAAACACCATGACTACAGTTCAGAACAAACAGTAAATGCTTCATGGAGACCGATCATCTGACGCACCCATGATCAATTTGATTTTTAACTCTCGTCTAAGATCTCATTGTTTGTTCCTGTTTACGACGGTGAGCGCGTCTCCTAAGCATAGTGTCAATGACGCTGCGACTGTTTTGCAGTTTGTAGCGTGTTACAGCGCATCCTAGCGCTGGCAGGGAAGGTAGAGCACTGGGCGGCCGTTGACAGCCTGCAGAGGACGGGCGTTAGCCGCCAGTAGGCCGCCGTCCGTTTTGTGCACGTTGCGGAACGCCTCCAGCTGTGAAAACATCAGAGAATCACATTTATTTTAGATAACAATCTAGTAGAGCTAAAACGAGCACGTAGTTTCTCACCAGTATTTTCATGCAAAATTACGCGAAAAGTACTAAAACTTTTGAAAAAATTGTACATGACCTTCTATCAAAATCTATCTTTAAGGAACTTATTTCATTAAGGGAAAAATCTTTATCTTCGTAAGTATAGGTGAAGGAAGACGCCGAAAAAATTTTGATTTTTTTTTCAATTTTCAAAAAAATCAGGGTTTTTAACCAACATGAGTCCTGCGCCATTCTCTTTGACGCCTTCAGACTAATCATCGATGGAGTATTTTGTTTTAAATTTTGAAAATGTTCCAGAGGCTCGATGTTTAGTACCACCCAAATTTAAAATATCTGTTTCAAATGGAAGGGGCCACGAAATCAGATTGAGGAATATCAATTTTAAAGAAAATCAGGTGAACGGTCTAGCGCCTTGAAAAAAGAGATTAAAGACAAACTAAATAACCAATTTACAACAGATTAAAACGGAACAGAATTAAAATAATGTTCAAATCAATAACAGACTTCAGAATATCCATCAAATACCTCATTCAAACCAAGAGACAGTTCCACACTTACACATATCCAGCCAATAAAAAAATTTCTGTCGTCTCAAAAACATTCACGCGACAATTACACTAGAGGAAATAACAGAAGACCTGCAACAGAAATACCCGTCCATCATCAGTGTAACAAGACTATAAAAATAACGTAGTAAAAAATAGCGCAGAATTCAACGCTAGTCAAAGTACCATGTCAACCCCATGATTGACCTACAGTTCTGCTGTCCAGCCTATTAAGATTCATACACCACCAGTCATACATTTAAAAAATATGGCGGAAAGAAGTATCTGTGGATTTCTTTTTAATATTATACTATTTACAGGACTCCTTGATCATTTTCTAAGTTTTAAGCATACAATTGCTCCAGCAAAACTTGGTCATGTAAGTGCAAAGCCTTCTCGAGATGCAAGGGCATACTACCCTTCACTTACGTAAATATGTAAATAAAAATGTTTTTATAAAGCAAACATTGTTTTGCAAATACATATCTCTTTCATTAAGTTTATTCCTTTCCACTTTTATAATATGACTCTAATGATAGTAAAAAATGTATTTCAGCCCGTTTTAAACTTTTTGAGGAGAGGACACGAAAATAATGATCTGAAAATGAACTACTTTGCACTTGCCCCGTTAATTTGTTTTTTTTAAGTGAATTCTTCGCGAGAATTCATTTTTTACCATTCTAAGTAAGCGTATTCACCATGTTACACTGATAAGATTTATCTCCCTGCCAAGACGTTTCAGCTCAACTGCTACTCTCCGCGTTGCAGAAGACCGGCTTAGGTGTCTCAGGGCATCAATTAATGTCACTGCAGCGCCGCTGACCGGGAGGTGGTAGTGTTCGAGTCCCAACGGTGGCAGGATTTTCGACACTAGCTAAATAGCTAGTTCGAATTCAGCCGCTGCCTGAAGTAGAATTCTAGCGGTCGGCTGCTCTGATCGGTAGTTGTCCGTGGTTTCTTCAATCAACACCAGGCGAATGCCGGAGCAGTAACCCAACAAAAAGGTCAACGACCGCGCGCGACCTTTCCTTCTACTTCAGCCGAGACGGCTCCTCGCTGGTGGGGGGGATACCTGGATGAGGAAAAAACCCGCAAGCCAACGTGTAGGTCGGAACCGGACCGCACCATCCAGCTGTGAAAAACGCACGAGTGGTGTTTAATAGGACTATTCCACTAATGAAATTACGTCTAACAAAATTCCATAGTATACCAAATATTGAAAATAATGTTATGACTTATTATATTGAAAATAATGTTAAAACCATGTTAAAATCAAAGGCTATGCTATAGTACATACGCGGTTTATTGGACATCGACATAGCGATCGATGTGTACCGTCTCTTAAGATAGATGGGTCACAGTTTACGATTGGTCAGTAGGGTGGAGCGGTAAGGAAAATGAGATAGAAAAAGTGATAAACTTTTTAATATAAACCGCCGTGATTGGGGCGGTTTGTATATATTAAGCATTATTTTGTTTTTAATTTCACGAGTGGAATAGCCATATAAATCTCGACTTTGAAACTTGTAATCGATTTACTTACTATTCCTCTACACCACTTATAACTGAAGAGTCGTAAAAACTGACATTATTTTGTAAGAAGAAAATAAGGTTAAATTAGTAAATTGAAATAAAGTAATAGCATAACTTTTTTATGGGTACAAATGAAGGTTAAATTGCTACTACATCTTACGTTGGCGTCATAACCATTGTCCATGGCAATTAACTTGTACAAAGCCGTCCCTCATTTACGTGGACAGAATAATCATTCTGCAAGACCTCATCTCTAACAAATGAATAGAGAGGTGAAGTTGCATACGAACCTGCCAGATGGCATTAAACGATTAAATTCGACACAAAAGTTGAAGTCCCAAGTAAAATCTTTTCTGCTGCACAACTGTTCCAATACAATTAGAGACTATACTGAGCATCCAAAAGGAATATTCATTTTAACAATGACATTTAAAGTATTATATACCATTTGGATTGTATAATTGTAAAAAACCTGTAACATGTATTGTACTTCAATTTCTGGGTCAATGACACCCATCTCGATCAGGTTTTCGTCCTGTTCTCCTGATAATCGAGCAAATGCTGAGATGGCCCCTTGTTTTGCTTCTGGACATAAATGTAACTTCAAATTAACTTCTCCCCATAGCACGCCACACACAGTTTCTAACTGTTTTTGACGTAAATAAACAAACCAACAAACCTGCGTCCGTCCGATGCACAGCGGCACCTCATGCACCAGCCACAACACGCCCTCCGTGCATGGCGGCGTGGTGAGGGAGCCCGCGAACATGTAGTAGCCGCAGTCTCGTTGAAGAAAAGGCGGTAGCAGACTCACTGGTGCGAAGTGCTCGACCGGCACCGTGTCGCCCGAGTGTTTGACTTGCCTCGTTGCTGCCGCCACCGTCTGCATCCCCGTGTTCGGCACGCCGCACTCCTGCGCATGAAGAGAGAAACAACGAGGCATAAGTAAATGGTAGACGCAGAACGAAGGTTTCACGTCGTCCTAAAATACTAACATCTCCACCGCTCCTACTGCTTGAGGTGGCTGAGAACAACAAGTATTGCCTCCGCAGTGTCCCTCACCGGGGGGTACTAGGGTTGTAGTCTGGACAGACGCAGAATTTTCGACACTAGCTGCATACCTAGGTCGAATTCTGGCGCTTTCTGGGGAGAAGTGTAGTGGCTGGCTGCTCTGATCGCTAGTTTTCCGTGCTTTCTCGGATCAAAACCATACGAATGCGGGGCGGTAACAGTCGGCCCACTGACCTCACGTGGTCTTTCCTTCTTCTTCCGTGGCCCTTCATTTTGCTTTTCACACACAAATGCATTATCCAACATTCGGCTTGCGTAAAATTGCTAAAGTGAGAAACTTGCTAAGAACATTCAGAGAGTATATGAATGAACATGCAGGTGATAAGTGGAGTTCTGCAAAATCAGACCCTTTTGAACATTTTACATTTTTTGGAGGTTTAGCTCTTCTTAGAACCCGGTACCATACTCCGTTGCCTGCCCGTGGTCAGAATCGAGTTCAATCTTGAAATGTATTTAAAATTAAATTGCTAAAGTCAGGTTTACAGCTCAGTGATTGGAATGTTCAGGATAGTTCAGGGGATGTCCGTTCGAAGGAAGGACCGGGGGAGGTAGCTCAGACCATCAACTGATGTCACTGCAGTGCCTCTGACTAGGAGGATCTAGGGTTCGAGTCCCGAGAGAGTCAGGAGTTTCGACACTAGCTAGAATGTTAGGTCGAATTCAGTCGCTGTATGAACAAGAATTCTAGCTGCCGGCTGCTCTGATCGGTAGTTTTCCCTGGTTTCTCCGATCAATAGCAGGCGAATGCCGGAACAGTGCCTTGACAAAAAGGCCAAGGACCCCTACTGAGAGACCGGTCGGGAGCTTAGAGCTTGTCCCGGTTGGGGCGGTGCCCCACTGGTGGGAGATACATCGTTGAGGGAAACCCCATTAGCCGATAGTTGGTCGGCGCCGGATTTCACCATCCAGCTGTGGAAGACCACCACCGCGATAAAACATGCACTCCACTTATGGGACCAATGACGTTAGCAGTTAACAAATCTATTAAATCACTAATTAATCAATCAAAAATCAATGGATGTTAGGTTTCATTATGAAGCTATTTTCACTTTTAAACCAATGATTTACAAACTGGGGAATGTTTGCGAGGGGACAGCGAGTGTGCCCAAATGTCCCCGATATTTATTTTCCCTCCTACTGCTAAATGGTTAAAACACCTGTTCGCAGTAGCATTTTCAAGATAATTGTTTACATACTTCTATATTCATTTGTTCATCCCTCATTATCAGTTCGTAAAAAATGTTAAATTTTCAATTTCAAGTTTCGTGCCACATGCGGCAGGCGCAGATACAAACCCGCAAAACATGCCCCGCATTTGACTGCTAACTCAGAAACGTGCGTTCTGGATCAGAGCTGTTCGAATGGGCGGCCCACCTAACGTGTCCCTAGCCAGCGCTTATCTGCAGGCAAGGATGTGGCCCCTGCTTCGCAAGTCAGCCTCAGAGCAGGAGTAGGGAGCAGGTTGGGGAGGGAAGGCGATGTTCGCATTACTGATGATAGAAAGGACAAGGAATCTCGTCATGGGGAATGTCACGAGGGCGTTCGCGAGCATTTTGGACCGTAATATTACACTTTAGCAGTCCTGTTCTAGATCGTTAAAACCAGGGTGTGTTCTTTACACATCCTTCAAAATAACCACTCTTTGGATCCTCAACTACAATTTGCAAATCTGGATACACCTACTTTATGGCGCAGATGTAGATTTTGCGAAGTCTAAATAAATTTCAAATTACTATTTGATAGTGATAATCACATGGGTCTAAATCATCAGATTATATCGCAAAATAGAATTCGAAGAGTCTCAGAGATTGGAATGGGAGAGTGTAAAAAGATGTTAGTGTGTATCTGTAAAAATAGTGTAAGTGCAGAGTTAGTGCTCTTACATGACAGTCATAATTTATGACAATTACATCAAGATCCGAACCAATCCTCTCGCAAAGCTACAATGAATTATAAACCACGAGGAAGAAGATAGATGATTTAGAAACACGTATGAATCATTAGCATGAAAGTATTAAAATGTTGAAATATTCGTGTACCTAATGCATGAAATACAAAAGAAGTTAATAACCACAAATTTGAAGTTTCTAATTTTATTCATAAGAACTTAGCATGATGTTTAACCATGTTTTTATCGTTTATACTTACAGTTGTGAATAAGATACTCAGCACCAAAGTACTGTTATAGTAGTCTTTATGAACCATGTGCATTTCCAAGGGATATCTGTAAATAAATATTTATATTATTATCATTATTCTCTGTCTGAGATGTTTATCATATTCTCACTCATACTCGTATCATATTCTCAGTCGCTCACAAATTCAAAGCATTTAAATCAAGTTGTAAATCCATCACTTTTATAAAAAAAACTTCGCATTATCCGATACAAATTTAAAGAATATATTTGAAGCGTTTTTTGAGAAAATATTTTCTTAAATTAGTTCTTTTTAAAATAAATTACCTTTGGTTTACGCAAAGTTTCGCGAAACTTTTTATATTTAAAAAAAATGAACGTGACTTCATTTAAAGATCTAATTTTGAAGAAAAGATTTCATTCAGAAAAAACCTTTCTTCAGTATTGTAGTTGTAAGATTCCATCGACCTTTCTTTTAATTTTGAAAATTCAGAGAATTCAAAACAAAATTGCGACTGGTCCATTTGTATACGCGAATTCAAAAATTTGTAGACTAGACAAAAATTTTGAGAATATTTTGAAGTGGTTCTTTCGGCTTTATGTAATGTACCTCTAAAAATTAAAGTTGCCCTATCAAATTCCAAAAACTGCTACCTCCGCCAGATCCATTGGGAACATTAGTTCAAAAAATTTCTTCATATTTTGAAACTTTTGCTCTTTGATTGGCCAAAACCAAAAAAAAGGATACTCGAGTTAAATTATTAATTTATTATACGTATAATATTTTTTTTAAAACTTCAATTCCACTGTAACATTTGTCTGTAAATAAAGATCGATCTATTTATTAATTATGTAATTTACAACATTGTATCGGAGCAGGAAAAATTCTTGTTATTTCAAAAAGAATTCTTTGAATTCTGAGGGTGCTTTACGCGATGTCCCTCGGACATTTTCAAAGAACTTGACTTGACACCATTTTCAAATATTTTACTTTCTCGCGCTTAAGAAGGAACATCTTAAGAAGAGAAAGTTATGTAATGCTGTGCGGAAAAACGTCGAATTTTAAGCATGAAAACTCTTATTACAGGGATCTAGCAAGGAAAAAGTGGAGAAAGCCAGTTGCTAAATTTGAAGAAAAATAATTCTAATACGTGGTGTAGCTAGGATCCTTATTTTGTGGGTCCTTGATACCGAAAATTCGATTGACGGCAAAACGTCTTTCTGTCCGAACTTCGGTCTTTCTGTCTGTCTGTGAACAACGCTAGCAGCTAAACCGTTCAGACGCTTTTCTTCAAAATTGATATTTCCCAATCGGTCTGGCTGTCGCGGCTTCTTGAACTTGAAACCGATATTTGAATTTTAGGGGTCACTTTACATGAAGCCCATGAGACATTTCCAAAATTTTTAAAAATGGTATCGATTTTCATATTGGATAATCTGAAAGACCTTTCAGAGAATGGGGTAGGTCTCATGTGAACTCAAAACCCTAATTTCACAAAAATTGCAAAAATTCAAAAATTTTTCGGCGTCTTCCCAGATGTAAAATATTAAAGATAGACATATTTATCTTAATAAATTATGTTGATTTAAGATATATTTTGAAATAAGATCAATTTTTCGAAACTTGCAGTATGTTTCGCATAATTTTGTGTGAAATATTGTCAAGTTTTAATTTTTGTTTAATCAATTGTTTTCTCAAAAACGGCTAAATTGTTTTTGGTGAAAATTGAAATAGTATTAAAATTGATGAAATTGGCGGAAAATGCTCTAAAAATGACAGGGAAAATTAAAAAACGACGTATTAGTCGAAATCTACGAAACTTGCAAAAAAAGTATGGAAGTGGGCCATTTCCTTTTGTCGAAGCATGAAATTAATGACTAAATTGTTCTAAAGATAAAAAGGAAAAACTGACAGTTCATTAAAATCCACTTCCTAGCAATAATTCATTCATAATGTATTAGAAATTATTTAATAATTAAATTTGTTGCAAGAATTGTCACCACGACCGAGATTCGAAACAGAGTCTCCTGGCCTTCCAGTTGCTCTAACCACTAAGCTACCGAGACGATCGATTCGTTGAACAGGTTCTGAGTCGTGCTGTATTCCCCGTTATTATATATAAGTGCGATGACAGGGTGACAATTTAGTAATTAATTGAAGTTTAGGTATCATGCGTATTTCTTAATTCATTAACGGTTCCCAAGCCCGCTTCAAACAACCGTAAGCAGGGATTTGCTTTAAAATCCAACGTAGCGGCAGGAGAGTTCCGCTTGATCCAAGGCTGTCGATCGCTTCAACTTTGGACCACGTGATACAAACACGTCGGCTTCCTTCCCCAGACAGGCATTCCAGTCGCAGCCTGCACGTTGCCTTTTGTGCGGCATCTATTGTTCCGTTCGGACGTGACTCCTTGGAAAATTAGATTCCTTTGTAGTGCAAATGCGGTTCGCACTTGGCGCGCCAATCCAGTAACATCCACCGCAGTCGGCGTGTCGCTTCATATGCACTGAACTCCTTTGTAATTGTGGCCGACTCTTCATCTTAATTAGTCAGGTGAAGAAGCGACCGTGTGAGAAGATCGAGGACAAACATATCGAAGAAAATGAGCTCTTGCTTTGATTTATTCTGCAGCAATATCTGATTCCCCGGCGCGATTGAAAATGTTGCGCCCTATGAACTAAGCATCCTCTGTGTATTCTTTGAAGTTATTATTGTTTTTTTTACTGTCAATATTCATTGGTTTATTAGAAATAAGCCAATTCAAACGAAATTTCCATGTAACCACTTACAGCTTGGATATAGGCAATTTAAACGTTTTTAACAATCCCCCCCCAAAAAAATCGCTCCAAACTTTTTCTTTAAATGTTCTCCTCAATGTAATAAGGAACGGCATAATATACGGTGCTAGTTCCATTTTCGGCGAACTCTCTGTATTTTCGAAAATTACAGAACTTGCGTGTTCGAAATGTTAGGTTGAGTCAATTACATTTTTAAGTGTAGGCCGGATTTCAAACCTTACCGTTCTTCTGTTGCGTAGTGGTTTGGCTGACGGCCAGTTAACTCGAGAATCTTGAGTTCGTGAATCAGTTGGGAAAATATTTGTTTTTCGCTGAAAACACTTTTCCATGTTCATGTAGTACGGTAGTACAATGTAACGGAGCACTTAGGAATAATGTGAGAAAGTAAGTGTTGTAGCATCACTAGTTTCTACAAAATGTCTAGCTTTAATTTAAACAAAATACCTCAGAATAAAAGTTACAAACTCCTGAGTCGTATAGAGGAACCGAGATAATATTTTTTTCCTTACGAACATGAGGTGGGAAATTTCATTTAAAGAAGTTACCTATGTGACAGTTTCCCCTGATTTGCTGGCAATCCAACATGCGCTAGTGTTAGGCAGGTCACGTTCTGTTTCCAAGATTTTTCTTACGCCAAAAACCAAAGTATGATGGATTGCCATCCTATTCGGTGGCAAATAATTTGTTTTATGAAATTTCCCACCGCGTCATCATTGGCAAAAAGTGAAAACCTTGGACCCCATTACATGCTGTCAAAATTAATAACATTTATCCTGAGGCGCTCTGTATTTTAAAAACTCAAACAACTGCTGTAAATTTAAAATTAATTAATTACAAATTTATGAAATATTAATTAGAGGTTTCGTCCTGGATGACCCTCAATAAGTTATTTTCATCGTTTTCGTTGAAAATCGTAAGGAAATAATTACCGATCAAGGAAAATAAACTATATAAAAAGATCCTAAGAAGGATAGTTATCCGCTTGTTTCAAAAATCAGTAAAATCGGTTGAGCAATCTTCGAGAAGTTAGCCGTCAGAATTCGATGTTTTCATTTTTACGTATATACAAGGTTGTAAACTAAATAAGCATTTTTATTAATTTTTAATATTTTTCATGCTTATTTATGGCGTATTCTGAGCAATTCTCTTACAGTAAACACATCGTTCATTTCAAGTCGAGGGAGCGTCACATGTCTTTCATTACGTAAAATATTTTTGTCTTCGCATTGTGCCTCTGATAGTATTTTCTGAATAGTTTACAGTATGTATAATTTGTTGAGTCGAACACAATACACATCTCAAAACAAAACGCATCAACTTCCTTTGTTTCGAAGCATTTGTATTGAGACATTGGTTTGGAATTCTCAAAACAAAACCAGAAAACAAGGCATTTGTACTACACAATCGTTTGAAAATATGCTAAACAGTTATTTACGAACTTAGGGTATTGTGTATTGTTCTAATCACAATTTGCGACAGAAAAATCGCAGAAGGATCTTTACGTAACTATTATCTGACGAACGATATACTTCAATTGTGCAGTGTTTGTACTGTTTTCTTCTCATGTTTTCCGTTCATTAACATTTCATCACATCACAAGTCTTTCCCTCGCAAATTACCTTGTTGACGGTATGTCTGCTATGAACATTGGGCAGAAGACAAAAAATATAAAATGGAATTATTATACGTTTTAAACATAATTTTCTTTTTGTTGTTGTTGGAAAGAAACATTTTTTATGTCCAACAGCAAATATAGGTAACATAGTTCAATATGGATTGTTCTAAACTCTTAGACGAGTAAGAAGGCAAATAGAACCATCACCGGAAAAGAAATAAAGTAAAACATTGCCTTAATTCTGAAATAAAACTGTTGATCTGTTTCTAGCTCCCTAATCTTGCTTACACACTCTGGACAATGAAAAGTGTTTTATGTTATTGTTTTTTTCCATAATACTGTTTTTAAAAAAATATTTTCCTTCTTTCAAGAATTTTCAATAATACATTTTTTGAAAAAACTCGTTAAATATTTAAATCTTGGGTACCTGTATCTCTGAAAAAAAGAATATTAAATAGAATTTTACATTAACATAGTTTAAAATTGAGGATAAGCCGGAAAAATAAAATATCCCACGAAAGTATGTATCACTGATAATCCCCTTAAATCTTGTAGCATTAATTAAAACAACATGATATTCATTGAAAATATTTTGTGAATGGAAGGGGTCAATGCAATATTATGATAACCTTCATTCCTATATTTTTTGTATGCCAGGGGAAAAACAAAAGTTATGCAGACACAGACATTTCTTCGTTGGCAAACTACATGCTGTATATTCAACTACTAAGAAGATTGTCTATTTCAAAAAACGTGTAAAGAATCTTTTTGCTGTATTTGAGAAAATCGTGTTATTAACATTGCCCATATTTCACTCACAATTCCACGAAAACCTGATTTTCCCAGAAAATGTACGTGACAAGAGTTAAAGAGCTAATTTGGAAGATTTCATTATAAGTAAAATTCTGTGCTTTCAATATTGTAGTTGGAGAAAAATGTCGAAACAATTTTACGTTTTTGCAATTTTCGAAAATTTAGAAAATTTAACAAAAATCGGACTTATGCAATTTTTATACGCAAATCCGATTAAAAAATACATTACAAAAATTTGAAGCCATTTTTTAGAAAAAAATTGTAAATGTCCTTGAGACTTCATGTTATGAGCTCCCAAAAATTAAAATATCACCTTCAAATTCAAAATGTTGAGACAACACCCAGATCGATTGAGGAATATCAATTTTAGTGAAAATCGACTGAAGAGTTTATCTGCTAGCGTTGGTCACACGGGCGGACGGGCAGGCGGTCGGAAGGACGGAGGGGGAGACAGTATGAAGATTCCACTACTCGCAAATTCTGACTACTCAACGTGTTAGAGGAAGCAATTTACTATATTTATGGGAAAAAAGAGTTATTCACTTCCTCGGTGTCAAGGACCTAAAATACGGATCTTTCTGTCGACAATTGCACTTTTTGCGGCAGTATTACAAACTTTTCTCTATTCTACGTATTTAGTATGCGAGTAAGTAAAAGTAAGAATGTACAAAAGGAGATATAGATTAATTAAATAAACAGTGTGAAAAATGGGAGTTTTACAGCAAGTTTATCAGAATATAATTTTGCTTCTTTTGAAATTGTGTATATTAATTAATTTGGTTAAGTAATAAAATAGTAATATGTGTACAAATTATTTTATTGTCAAAAAATGTAAAAATTGAACGTGACGCGTGATAAAAAGTAGGGAATAAAGTAGCAACATGAGTTTTTCAGAAAACTAATGACAAAAGATGTTCTTTCTCGTGAAATAAAAACTATTTTCATCCTTAATCAATCTACAAATAATTTTATTTGACCGTGATTAGACAATTACAATTACCATTCAAGAAAAATGAGAACCCAAGAGAATGTACACAGGTTGTTAAGATACATTTACTGGTCAGAAACAATCAAGGTGCAATTTCAACACTTGTTCTGTGGATCAAGGAAAACCAAATGAAAAACCTAATTGAGTTGGTGATCTACCCTCTCCCCCCTTCTTCAACGCAGCATGATAAATTATGCGACGAACCGAAGTTAAATATAGAGATAAGATGAATTAACAAGAGCAAAATGAGGAATGTTAATTAGAATGAACAAAGTCAAGGAATTGAGAGATTCGAATTGTCAAGGTCTGTTATCGGGTTTTTTCGAACGGTTTCATAACATATCGCGAGCGTCTGTTCGTGAGGTTAAGCCGCGTGTTGTGAAAAGGGAACTTTCGAAACAATATTTTTCACAGACCGGTATAAACTAACGTGATACCCGTTGGGTATAATTAAACGCGATAGCGAACACGAAAGCGATACATGAAACTAACCTGTCAGTAGAATGTAAAAAATTCGCCGGTTTAGCGAAGAAGTCTAATTTTTCGGAAGCATGGAAAGTGTCATTTTTAAAATTCCATTCATCGCTCTGAGTTTTGAGAAGAATACCTGCAATTTGTTGTACATCTACTTAAGCTACAGAATAGTATTGCCTTGTCTAAAGTACACCGAAAAAAAGAACCGTTGGAGAATTCCAGTTACATGATACTGTAACAAGTTTCCTTGACACAGTATCATGGAGCTGGTATACTCTAACGGTTCTTATTTTCGGTGTACGGGGGAGGGGTCTCAGAACAAATGTTACAAACTCCTAGGACATGTAGGAGACCAAAGTTGATAACTTTTTGACAATAAACGCGGGATGGCAAATGTGTGATGAAGTTATACACCTGATTCTTCGCCCTGATTATTACGTAACTCATCGAGCACTAGTTTTCGTTAGTTACATGAAATTTCTTTGGCTACGTCAATACGTGTCTTTCCATACATTAGTCCGTAATGAGTTGCATTTCATATGAGGAAATTTAATATGTGTAACTTAATCATATGAAATTTCCTGCCACGTGATCATTAGCAACAAGTTATTATATTCGTCCCTTCCATATGCTTTAGACGTTGGTAATAATTGTTCTAAAACACATATGCGTGTTTGAAATGATCTTCAAATGTCTCAGAATAAATGTTATACCGGTCTATGGAGAAGTGTCGAAAATTATCATTTTTGCCAGTGCATATGTAGTGTGCCAGTGCTAAATTGTCAGTAACGAAGTTACATGCATTTATACATGTGACTTTTACCCCTGACTGATATGCAACCTTGTATACACAGATGTTCGGCATGTACACGAAGTATGGAGTGCGTCAGAAAGTGACCTGCCAGACATCTGTACATACGGGGTTGCCTAATAACTAGGGGTAAAAGATACATTTGTATCTTAGTATATGAAATTTCCCACTATATATTCCCTGTCGAAAAGTAACAATTTGTTTTACCTCGGTACATGACCTAGAAGTTTATAACATTTATTTTGATACGTTTGTACAATGATATTTTATTCCCGTGCTTTTTTTAATGTTGTCAGCGTGACTCTACTTTAACTCAGGTGATGGATCAACTAAATGTTTGTCTGGGACTTCTATTTAATCCCTTAAAGGTTCTACTAGATTAATAGATTAAGTAAGCGATTTTGTATTACGATATAAAGTAAATACGTAATAATGGATACACATATTAATACAATACATATAAATACACAATACACACACAATACATACACATAATATATACATACAATACATAATAAATGGACTTACAATTTCAATTTAATTGTATGTCTCTATGTTCAGTGTAAATTCATATTTATATTCTAATATTTTCTTGGATGTCGTGTATAATGAATCATATTTTTCATATTTTGTATGTATCTAGTTTACAATACAATTGTTTGATATTTTACTCTTTCAAAATTACTTACTTCTATTTAATAAATATTTCCTTCCTCTCTTAACTGCTATGATAATAATTTAATCAAAATATCCAGACATTTTCTTTTTATACAAATACAATTTTCAACTACATTTGGACCCTTTTGCTCTACTAATCGAGACAAATGATTTGATGAATTTCCTGGTGGGGAAACACAGATGCGGCGAATGACACTTCATGTGTCCAATTATTTCGTGTTTCCAATCATTTTTGCTCATACATTCATAAGTTTAAAATATATTCTCCAAAAGACGTGGTTTTCTGATTTTAACAACTAAAACTCGTTTGGATGACTTAGAACACTTACGTAGGCTCATAGCAGCAAATAGCTTATTTGGTTCTTCTGGACAAGGCACTTCGATTAACACAATTCTTACCCGGTTCTCTCTAGGTCTTGATATCTAGATTGTGTATAATGCTACTACCTCTTATTACTTTCTACTTTCTCGCTACGGAGAAAGTTATGTAATGCAGTGCGGAAAAACGGAGAATTTTCGGCAAAAATTATTACAGGGCTCTGATAGAGAAAATGTGGATAAATTAAGTTGCTAAATTTAGAAACAAATACCTGTAACATGTGGTGTAGCCAGAATCCATGTTATGTTGGGCCTTAGTACCGAAAAATCGAATCGCGGCAAAACGTCTGTCTGTCAGTTTGTGAACAATGCTAATGGCTATATTGTTCAGTAGATTTGTTCGAAAATTATTATTCCTCAATCAATCTGACTAATGTCGCAGCCACGTGAATTTTAAACCTACTATATTTTAATTTGAGAGCCGTACTTTCCATTAAGCCCCTGGGATATTTTCAAAATTTAAAAAAATACTCCATCGTTTTTTATTTAATTTTCTTGTTGTATAGTGTGAAGAACGTTTAAGAAAATGGTGCAGCTCTCATGTTCAATAAAATCCCTGCTTTTTCGAAAATTGCAAAAGTTCAAAACTTTTCACAGTCTTCCTACTTCTAAAATATTAAAGATAGAGAATATTTCCCAGAATGAAATATGCTCCTAAAAGATAGATTTTGAAATAAAATCATGTATAATTTTTTCAAAACTTTAGTATTTTTCGCGACATTTTGCGTGAAAATATGGGCGAGAAAATACGTGCTGTTTTAGCGCTAGTTTATATTTCTTATTATATAATGAAGAAAAATATCTGTAACATCCAATTTTTTCGAGAAGGGAATACGATGGCTTGGTGTAAGGTATTTTTACGTATTTGTCTTACAAGTACATTGAGAGTCCAACAGTTGAAAGGCGCAGCTCAGTAGATCAAGGGGTCATCCCATATTGACCTCGTTCTGAAATACTGAGGATTTTACTAGAACTTTCATAATATAAATCTTTACTTTTAAACACAGTACATTTGCATACAAGTTCATACTGGATTTAAATAACATTACACTAAAAGAATAATATTTGAAGGTATATTTAAAGCTAATCATTTAATTTCACAAAAAATGTGGGATAGTCCCTTGATTTACCGAGTCCTTCAATTATTTGCATTACACCACCATATATTTGTTTGCTGAGAGAATATATATTGTTTTTACTCTCGGAAGACATACCTTAGATTGTTTATCCAGTGCTCGCTTGGCCAATGAAAGTGCAGACGAGTAAGGGTATATGAGGCAACCGATCCGTTATTCAAGATAACCAAATGAGGTGCTGAATCTACGTCAGTATAGTTGAAGGTCAAAGCCACTGAAATGAAAGCCATTTCTCATATGAAGTGTATCAACATTTTAAAACTATGGTTATTGACAGGTAAGTTAAATCAATTTAAACATGTACTCATTTACTTCCACAAAGAAAACAGACTCCACCGCGCGGTCAGTATAGTTGAAGATCAAAGCCACTAAAAGAAAGCCATTTCTCATTTTAATTGTATCAACATTTTAAAACAATGGTTATTGACAGATTAGATAAATCAATTTAAACATGTACTCATTTACTTCCACAAGGAAAACAGTATTCACCGCGCGTTTTAAGATATGAGTATTGTAGCTTTGAGCAGTGAGTTCGATTTTCGTGTATTTTCAATTCATGGAAAGAGCAATTTTAGCATTACTTTTACCCAGCAAAAACATTATTTCAAAGAAATAATTTTCCTCGCTATATTATAGAAGTGTTGAAATTGAGAAGCTAATAATTCCTTCGTTAGTGAACGTAACACACCAAATTTGTAGAAAGGTTCACAAAGGGATTCTACTAATATTTATATACTCATATATTATTGAGTTTTGATCATTGCCAGGAGTCTCTGCAATTTTTGCTTATCTTCAAAAATTGATACTAACAACTAAAAAGGTTAAATATTATAGAGACTGAAAACTAAACTAAAAACAACAAACTGACGAGTAAAAGTGGGAAATAAGGGTACGATACTAAAGATATTGAAAAGAGGCTGTAAGTGACAATAATAAAATGATATGCAATACGAACAAAAGAAACTTTCGTTAAATATGGAAAGTTTTTCAATTATAATTGAAAATATTGATACTTCTAAAACCAATTTACTTAAAATTTTTTGGTGTGAGTAAACTTCATTAACGTTTTGAAACACTGATTGATAGAAAGTAATGCTCACTATTGAAAAGACGAAAGTAGTTGTAGAGTAAGAAGTTTAACCCTGCAGAACACGCGGTCAATCTCTCAGATTGCGGAGTTGTTTTCTGCCGATAGAGCGACGTATAATTGTTTGAGAACATCGTCCTTCTATTATTGTTCTCAGATCTCATAGCTTCCAGTTCTGACAATAGCCTTACTGCTGGCGTCGCGAGAATAATATCAATAAAACCAACTGCTGAGCCGCATACTGCAGGCCGAAGTCTGTAGTAGAATTTACAACTGATAAAACGTTTTAATCTATATCTTGTTCATGTTATTGATAAACATTGTCCTGTCCTGTTCTTGGCTTGACAGCACGCTATGGGGATTGGTCGACTAGAAGTGACTCAGTCTCACCATATATTCACCATACCTTCACCATATATTCTGGTTTGCATTACCAGAATAGGGTGGGCTGCCTCATCGTTACACGGCAATAGACCCTGAAAGTACGATTGATTGTGAAGCAAGATACGCAAAAAATTGAAATGATGCATCTGAGAGATCACCGGGTGAGCTCGAATAACTTTTACTATACTTCTGTTTTTTTGTTGAGGCTGATGACATTAGGTCATTGTTACACCTCCTGCCTTATGAAATGAATATTTTTAATTAATTCGAGCCCTTCTCAAGGGGGCTCGTGGCCTTAGAAATGTGCTTACCACTGTTAAAAACATTAATTTCATAAGGCAGGAGGTGTAACAATGACCTAATGTTACACCTCTACACTACCTAGCCACTACAAAAAAAAACAAAAAAAAACAGAAGTATAGTAAACGTTAGTCGAGCTCACGCGGTGATCTCTCAGATGCATCATTTCAATTTTTTGCGTATCTTGCTTCACAATCTTACTATCGGTGTCTATTCCGTACTGTACTTTCATCTGTAGGAGCAGAGGCGGTTTTAAACAAGAAAACCACCCTTTGCAGCATGGACCGCAGCTGAGGATACCATCCCAAAGACCCGTTACTTCATGTTAGCTTAGTTTCCATTGTATTAGGACAGTCTGCCTGGTGGGTTTTCCCCGACTAGCGGGTTTTCCTCCAGGATCGAGCGACGTGTGATGGTGTCTTTCTGTATTAATAAATCACAGTCGCTCGGGGTGAATACCAGGCTGCCGCGTAGCGCGCAGATATTTAAAGCACATAATCTTATTTAATTCAAATTGTGTTTTGAATCTCAGACTTGATTTTAAAATTATTTCAAAATTATTATTGTAACATTTTATCCATTTAACCTCTGATGTTGTCTATTTATAAGTTGCTTTAAATAACGTTTGCTTTCCACTAACTACTTACATCTTGTAGATTACATTACATTTAAATTTTTAGATAACATTACTTTTTAGTAATTTTACTATTTAATACATTACTCTGTATATTTGTGACATGTGGTCAGGCGGAAGAGCGGGCCTGATGGCCCGTGCCTCGCCATATTAATAAAGGCATATTATTATTATTATTATTATTATTATTATTATTATTATTATTATTATTATTATTATTATTATTATTATTCCGTGTCATCGGCTAAAGTCATCCCCTACAGACACTAAGGCTACTATGGACGAATGGCAGTACGTCTCGCGGTGTGCCGCAGGGATGCGAAGGCGCTCACCGGACTTGCCGTCGTTGGCGAAGAGGCCCCGCTGCGCGGCGCCGTAGCCCTGCAGGTGCAGCCGGAAGCCCGCCTGCCGCTGCGCCGCCGGCTCCCACAGCGAGGCGTCCTCTCGCGAGAGCGGGATGGGGCTCTGCTGCGCCCCCGCGCACTCGGGGTACGCGTCCTCCCACGCCGCCGTACCTGCGCACGCGCCCTCGCGTTGACTTCCTTCAACTCGTGGAACTACGCCATGTGCCGCACTGAGGTACTGCTTGAAGTGAATAGCGAGTTTTAGCATTTAACCGAAGCGGCTAACGTAAACGGTTATAATTACGTCAAGGATGAATGGGAACCGGCACTGACGCGACGGACATCGCTGTAAAAATAGGTTTCCAGGCTTCGTGAAGAAGTAGCTCTTAGGTTTTGAGGATTTCGTCTTCGCTGCACTCGCGACTATTCTGCGAAGCATTTCGCAGGGTACTTTGATACGTCTATCCACTACATCATTCCATTACAAAAATGTCTCACAAAATCTTAATCCAATTTAAGTCGTTAATTTAATATGAACGATCTTAAAAGCGCACAAGACAAGTTGGAAACTCTTTGATAAAATATTCAAAGTATTCACTTCGTGGTCCTTCAACGACAAGACAGTTGATAAAAATGGCTCGTGATTAAGGATTTCCTCATTTATTAGGTGTCGACCATGAATACGACCTTACGTATCATATACGCACATATCAGGTACCTCTAAAAGTGCTGAAGATTTTTTCAAGTAAACATTGCGACCAAACTGATGAGCTACCCCGGGGAACTGAGGGCTGTGAATTTGATTATATGACATAATGATTCCTAACGTACGGCAAAGCCAATTTGTTGAAATCTAATAGATAAAAACATTGATCGCCTCTACTTCAGTTCACATTTGATGTCAATTAAAATGATATAGAAGTTCCAAGTGTCAAAAGTAAAACTATTGCCCATAGATTGCTTTTAATATTTCCGCAGCAACTCCTTGTATCAAAATTACTTACCATTATTTTCATATTCCCAGTCTCCTTCATCTGAAATATAAACAAATAGAATTTCTTATTACTAACAATATATTTATATGAATGAGGAAACCGGGGCTGATTGCATCACTTGGCAGTTTTTTGTTGTTTTTTTACGCAACGATATAGCAGTAGCGCTTGGCGGTAGAAATGCCGTTTGTAAAAATTAAACGGTCCTGCGTATTGATGTAGACTTGTGAAATTTAAATATCTTTCTGACCAAAAACCTTTAGTGCTTTAAATATGTAGATTACATGTTAAAAATTTAAAAGTAAACGATCATTTAATTATTTAATATTTGCAGAGAAAGTACACTTACGTGCGTAGACTGCAGCGGCGTAAAGAAGTGTGAAGAAGCATAATTGTTCCAAGGTGTTCATGGTGTCGTAGAATCTCACGGCAAATTCCTTAGCGTGTGTTTTCCCTGAAGAGGAGTAACATTTATATTGACATCTTATTCAAAATTTCTAATGAGCAAGGAATAACAAATTAACCAGTACATAACAAAAAAAATTAGGAGAATCGTTTTTATTGTTTATTCTTGTTTGTTTGTTTTTTCACCAGGAAAATATTTTTCCAGGAAATGAGTGAAATTATGAATGTGCGTATATATCTATAATTCAGTAACCCATTTCGAATGCTAGTTAGATTTTTTTATTTTCTTCGCTTTCCCTTTATATTCCGAAAATTTCGTTTTCACACATGTATGTAGTTTTTTTCCTCTCACTCATCCTAACGCATAAAAGATTAGCGCCTAAGGTTTAGTTCCGACTGTGACGCTCGCAGACCATTTTGTGCCATCTGAAAAGACGATTGTGGCTACATTTTAAAGCTTGGGAAGAGGGTCAATCTTTAAAATTCATTCATCTAATATTTTCTTACATTTTACTTACTTATCATCGTACATTTTCAATGTGAAGTTTATGTTCTTTGATCAAGTTTCTGCTAATTGTAACTAATTATTTAAATGATTCTTATTGTGACCCACTTACTTATTGGTACCCCTAATGGCTTGTATCACTAAATATTTCGGTTACTATAAGTGTTGTTACTATAAAATGATGCTATTGTAATTATAATTGAACACTGCTTCTTAAAAGTCGCTAATAGCCGTTGACAGTAATCCGTCTATAAATAAACTGAAAAAAATATTTTAAATTAATTTCTAATCAAATGAAATGTATAATAATTGTATGAATGTATGTATTATGTATGTACTTTGTGACAACAGCTATTAAAGAGCTAAGGTCTACCAGCAGCGTCCCGGCCTTACGGCCAAGGGTTAAGGGGTACGTGTGGATAGCATATAACCATTCCTAGGATGCATTCTGAAATTCTCAACCTGAGAAGTGACCTTTCTCAACGTCAAACAGAAACGGGTACATTGCAAGGAATGCGCACAATTATTAAGTTTTGTCCGTTCGGAAATCGAACCCGGAGTTACGCCGTGGTAAGCGAGCACGCTAACCAACAACCCACCGAGAGCTAACAATTGCAGGTGGATTTTGAATATACGTTCAAATGTGCTTCTCAACTGCATTTTGCTCCCATTTATGTCCACTCACGAACGTTTTACCTCGTCTATATTCCATGCGCTTAAAAGTGGTGTAGTATACCTAGCGATAATATACCTTTCACAATTCGATGCACTCAAATATTGATGGCAGATAGGTTCTTCAGACGTGGTCATCTATGGCCCCGCGGAACGGTCTGCAATTACAGAAAATACAACAGAGCTCACATTGCCACGCCTCAAAAACTGAAAAGGTCTAATTCAGTCGCTGTCTGGAGGAGAATTCTAGCGGCCGGCTGCTCTTATCCATAGTTTTCCGTGGTTTCTCCGATCAACACCTGATGAATGCTGGAGCAGTACCCTAACAAACGGGCCACGGACCGCGCGGAATATTCCGTTCCTTTTCCTTGTCCTATCCTCATTCCTTACTTACTCTTACACTTACATAGACCACACTACCCCACATGAAGCTTAGAGCTGGTCCCGACTGGGGTGGTGGCCCGCTGTTGGGAGATACCTGGTTAAGGAAACTCCGCCAGCCGAGGAGTAGTAGGTCAGCGCCGGATCTCAACGGCCAGCGGAGGAAAATCACCGCCTACTCGCGCGATTGAAACGCACACTATACTTACGGGACATTAGTAATTGCCCCGCGCGCGCATAATCACGAGTCAATCAATCAGAAACTGAAAATATTTTAACATTAACTAGCAAAGAAGATTTAAATAAGAGAAAATAACGGTTAACAACCATCCACTTGGAGCCATTTTTTATGGAGCCCTTTTTTTTTTAGAAATTTGGGAATATCCTCGAGGCTTAGTGTGAAGTTCCCCAAAAATTAAAATATCGTTTTCAAATTCAAGGGGGCGTATGGTGGGCTAGAATCTTAAAAACGAGGCCAAAAAGAAAAAAATAAATGTTTCTAGATAGAAACTTCGGCCTATCAGGTTTGCTACAGTAATGTTGGGACTGCTGAATGCCGCTTATCTGACAATCAACTGTTCGTTTCGTCCGTCATATTTCAGATGAAATGCGACAATTCATTTTTAGCAGGGCGTGCAGCCGGCCATGCTACAAAATAGTCTTGCTGTTGAAAAATAGTTGGGTTCTGTGTAAGTGAAGTGAATATTGTCAATATGGAAGATGTTCCATAAGGTAGAACTAAGTAAAAAACGTATATCATTATGAAATCATTAATAATATATTCTTTTAATGAACGTAACACCTAAAAATGCACGAGAAAATAGTAAAATGATCTTAAAAATATAGATAAGTTACGAATTCCACGACATTCAGCTTCTTTTTTTTTTTTTTTTTTTTTTTTTTTTTTTTTTTTTTTTTTTTTTTTTTTTTTTCACTGTGTCCGCAAGTATATATTATTACCTTTGTAAATTAACCTTCAAATCCGCCGACTAGTACTGACTCCGGGTTTGAGCCACTTCTTTAGCCACATTTGCAAAATGTTGTCATTGAGACATCATGAAAATTACAATAAAATGAATTAATTATGAGCTATATTGAACAATTTAAAATATAATCGATGCCTCTCCTTCATATTGGGATGAATATCTTAGAAAAGGACAGAAGTCACTGTACCGCGATTAATATTATCCAATTTTCAAGAAATGATTGCATACCGGTTTTATATATTAAATTGAATATTTTGGTTATATTTTACGCCAAAGAAACTGCCAGACACTACGTCAATACTCCTGGTGCAACATGCTAACAGCAGTCCATAGATTCCTGATACATAGACCAGACATTTTTTGTTCAGCCATTTTACTCATCGGTCTGTTGGAGGATGCTCAAGAAATAACCAGTGAATCAATCTTGCCTGAGTTTTTCTCCAAAGTTTTCTTGAGTTAAGACTATGGAAGACGTGTTAAGGAGATTGTTGGCAACCACAGATCCCTACATTTCTTCTTTACGCAAATCATCACTAAACGAAACTGACAAGTTTGTCGCCAGAAGCCGTTGTCCTCTTAGTTCCTGTGGTGTAAAATTATGAAGATTCCGATGCAGATAATGAGGAAACAGGTTTTGAAAATGATGACGATTCAGTTGAAGAAGCAGAAGAAATATATGATGATGATGATGAAAAAGAAGAAGGAAAATACAACTACTAATTTTAGTTACACACAATTTACTAATTGATATAAAATTATTTTTATGATATTTTACACCATTTACTATCCTGTATTTGGTCCTTTTTTTGAGATTATATTTTAACTATTAACTATAACAACCCCTAAATATTGACTTTTATATAAATAAAAAGACTTATACATTTTTGTCCGCCAATTTGGATCCGCCATTTTGATTTCTTAATTTTTTTGAGCTCATAATCTTTATCAGTAACCCCAATACTTGCCAAAAAATTACTTTTATATGAATAAAATGACTTTTTTAACATTTTCCATCTTGGATCCGCCATTTTGTTTTTCACTTTTTGATAACATATTCTTAATCACCAACTGCCAATCCGGTGGCCGCGGAGATCGCTTAGGCAGTAGTGCCGTAGTGATCTCGGACCGAAAGATCGCGGGTTCGAGTTCCGCCTCGGGCATGGTTGTATTGTGTTCGTCCTTTCACCCCCTATCATCATCATCATATCAGGGAAGGCAACGGGAAACCACCCTGAATAATTTGTCCCAAGAAAACCCGTTATGGGTCACCTAACTTCCGTATATGGAAGATAGGACCAAAGAAGAGAATCACCAACTTCGATAGTCTTTCGTTACTGGTACAAATTGAACAAATCTTTATATTATGGCAAGGATTTTGGGACTCTAGCCCACCGCGGACTGCGACATTAGCCAGATCGATTGGGGAATATCAATTTTGAAGAAAATCGGCTGATCGGCTTAGCCGTTAGCGTTGTTCACAGACAGCCTATTAAAAAAAAAGCACATGTTTACGGATTATGAAAAATAGAACTACTGAAAGCACCTAATAGTACCTGAAATGTCCTAACAGTGCGGTCGATGCCTATTTTAACATTGTTTTCCCTAAAACTGCCTAAAATAAGTAATTTTAAAGAATTATCATTTTCATCACTCATTTTTTTAAATTTGTTGTATCGAAACGCAAATAATTTCTCGAAACGCGAATATTACGATACACAATCGACAGTGCTCCGAAATCTCTCAATATAAAGCTCTGCGAGTCAATATAAAGAGTATGTTTCACACTCGTCACCGATCAGCACGCACTTCTTGCAATATTGCACCAATTCCCAGAACAGATGCGCTGTTGACAAGTTCAGAATGAAAAGTAGGTAAGAATGAATGAAATGAAATTATAGTGAATAAAATAATATCCTTGTAGCCACTCTTATAAACGTGAAAATACATGACTTTCCTGAATAATACAAAATGCGTAATCTAATCCTTTTTTGATCAGTTTTACATGCCAGAAACATAATTTTTCATGTCTAATGTTTTGAAATGCCTGGTGTAATCATTTTGTAACCTATTTTAAGTGCCTAAAACGTTACTTTTCACGCTTAAAAGTGCCAAATTTTATAATTTTGTTACGTATTTTTGGTTCCTAAATCACCACTTTTTGGTGCCTAAAATTCCGAGGTTTATTGACGACGCAGTTACGTTGGACAGGTCGCGGGCGAGCGAAATCAGTAGTGAGTATGGAGTCGTGCAGAACGGATATGTTGCGGTTCTTGTATTAAAATTATCATTCTCCGGCATATAAATGACAAGGAATGTTGAAGAGATCTTGGGGAAGTCATGGAAAATAATTCCCCAATAATTCTTACTGAATCTCATTGCGCAATGGACAGCAACATTTTCAGCTAAAGTAAACTATCAGGAACTTGCGACATGGCAGAGCCTGTTCCTCGCTGCATGGCTGAAAGAATACAACACTGTTCTACAAAACCTCTCTGAAGACAATGAATGACTCGATAGTAAGGAAAACGCCTAGATGTCAGCGATACCATTATTTTTTTAAAACAATGCCAGATTGTTACAGATTACGTTGTACGGAAAGTCTAATGCTGAGAACGGACAGTATAAGAATGCCCACCAAAGCCAACGATTATGTCTTTTGACGTAACACTCAAATCGAGGAATTATTATTTTGAAGACAGGGCGTGCTCAATGTTGAAGCATGATATTTTACAATTTACGTAGGTTGAATTTAGTGGTACCCGACGTCTCACGTATCATTAGGATCGTGTAGTGGACTACACGAGAATACATTGTGGATTTATTGTATACCTACTATTGTTTGCTGTTCTTATAATTATCATTACAAAGCTCAAGAATGATATTTCTGTATTGTTACTTGCTTTGTCTCTGACACACGGAACACATAATCGCCATTATTAAAACGACCCACAGCAGCTTCTGGTGTTGATTCCCAAGTGAATCTTACCATTTTTCTTGTAAATTTCTAATTCGCGTGAAGAAACATGTCATGATTTATGCCCTCATGTTATATTCAAATTAATAAACCCTTAACACAAACTTAGATGACGAATGTAAGTTTAAAAATGTCCATTGCCTTTTTCCTCGACACTAGTTTTGATAAAGTTAAGAGTTAGGGTCTGAACAGGGCTCTGCCAAAAAAGTTTTGTTTTATTGAAGATAATACAAGTTGAGAGAGGTGAGTGTGTTAAAATGAGTAAGTTTCAAAAGCTATAGAGCTGTTAGCTGTAGCTTATAGTGTGAGCTGATCTGCGAGCTCTACTCACCTGAGGAGCGCTGTGTCGGCTGCTGGTGCGGCGACGCGCGACTAAAGAGGTCTAGACGCAGTCGCTATCGCTTCGTGACGCGCGCCATCACGTCTCGCTGCGCCGCCCCACTGCGTACGCCAGGGCCTTCCCCGCCCCGCCCCACCCCTCTCCCTGCACCACCCTGCCGCGCCCCGACCCCGCTTCATCCCGCCCAGCCCCGGCTTCGCACCTCCCCCGCTTTGCTCTACCCTCGCATCAACCCTACCCTCGCATCAACCCTACCCCGCTTCAACCCTACCCCGCTTCAACCCTACCCCGCTTCAACCCTACCCCGCTTCAACCCTACCCCGCTTCAACCCGCCCCTGCTTCAACCCGAGCCCGCTTCAACCCGAGCCCGCTTCAACCCGAGCCCGCTTCAACCCGAGCCCGCTTCAACCCGAGCCCGCTTCAATCCGAGCCCGCTTCAACCCGACCCCGCTTCAAGCCGACCCCGCTTCAACCCGACCCCGCTTCAACCCGACCCCGCTTCAACCCGACCCCGCTTCAACCCGACCCCGCTTCAACCCGACCCCGCTTCAACCCGACCCCGCGTCAACCCGACCTCGCTTCAACCCGCCCGTGCTTCAACCCGACCCCGGTTCAACCCGCCACCGCTTCTCCCTGCGCCCGCTTCACCCCGCACCTCCGTCGGTTCGCATCATTTCGTCCCACCCCCGCTTCGCCCCACCCGCTTCGCCCCCACCGCTTCGCCCTGTGATCTCTTCACCCCGCGCATCCGTCGCCCCGCCGCGGTTCCTCCTGTGACCGCTTCACCCCGTGCTTCCTTCGCCACGCGTGTCTCGCCCCGGCCCCTCCTACTTGCACCGCCCTTCTTTGCCACAAACGGTCCCAACACCTTCCACACCTCCCATCCGTCCCTGCTTTACCAACACTTACATCTGCTTCCCCCACGCACATTCTCGCCCCTTCTTGCACCGACCCGCCACCCGGCCGGGCCCACTGTGGACAGATTTGACCCGTTCCCACCTACTCCGCCCTAAATTACTTCCACTCCACTCTTTCCACCCCGCCCATGTAACGTCATCTGTCTCTCCTGCCTCGTCGCGAGCACTTCCTCCCAACCCAGCCCCGACCCTTCCCACCAGCCCCCTCCCATCACCATCCTCCCTAGGCTGCACCTTGCGTTTGTCCCACTCCGTCCTCGGCACACACTGGCGACCAAACTGCTCTGTCCCATTTCGTCCCACCACTCTGACACCTCTCCGCCCCTGCTCAGCGCACCGCCTCCCTCCATTCTCACTCCACCCCTGCTGCCTCTCCTCTTCCCGTGTCTCCTCTGCCTCCTGCCAACCACTCCTTTTCTACTTGCAACGCACGGGCACATGTAGGCTGGTGCAATCTGTACATTTCATCGGGGCCCCCGGAAAACAAGGGCCTCGAATGAAGCCCACACACAAAATTGGTTTCTTTTTCAAAAATATGAAAGTATCTCGTAATAAAAAATACGCTACGAATTATTCGTCACTACAATATCCGATAAAAGGTATACCTTCTTATTGCCGAAAATTAATGCGTTTTCCAAAACTATTTTCTTCACCTTAATACTTTATTTAACAATTTTTAATTCAAAATCTCACTAAAACATTCAATTGGCATGTTCTGTTTTCTGCATATTTTTTTCCACTAAAATAAATTTCTGTAAAGAATTCGGAGTATTTCTACTCATCGCCAATTTACAATTAAAGTACGAAAGCCACTAACACTTAAAACATTTAACATTAAATACAAACTAGTGGTGTTACAGAACAGCACAGACTTTGCCGTATTAGTTCTCTATTTCCTTTGGTCTCGGCTACCTATTCGCACTTGCCACATACTCTTGCCTGCTGCCATCTATCGCCGCCCCAAGTACATTTTTTGACATTTTCTTATTTTGTCGTTTCTGTAGAACGGAAATATTATATTAAAAATATCAAAGAATGGTAAAACCACGTCGCAAATACCAGTTTTCTATGAAAAATGCATAAGAAGTCATTTGAAGAACATTAAGTCACTAATACAATAGTATTTACAAATTGCTAGAACTATGCATATTAACGGGATGAGAGATCTTTTAAAACAATTATATTTGTGTAATTGTTGAAAAAACAAAAAAATTCCTTAAATCAACTTTACCTCATATTAAAGAGTGCAATCCGTTCGAAAAGTTTCTAGAAAAAAATTTGAGCGCCATCGTCGTGTCTTTTCCACACTTATTTATTCTATAGCTCGTCCGAGGTTAACAATGAAGTACAGGGCCTTGTTGGCTTTACCGGTAAATAAACAACCCCTCGTTTTTAAGATTTCAAAACTGTTTTAAGTACTCATTGACATTTTTTCATACATTTGCAAAATAATACATCAAATACATGATATATTTATCACTTCATCCTGATAGTCCTCTCTCTCGAAGCGAGACACGTCGGTTGCCCGTGAATCAAATCACTTTGTTCCCGTGTACCCAACTTATTTTGTCGTCAAAGGAATTTTAAACATTTTGTTTGGTAATGAAAACTTATTATTTCTGTACTGTTAAAAAGGAAACGAGAGGATTGGTCTTTTTGCAGCTGAATGTAGTTGGCTTGAATTTTGGATATTGTATTGAAATAGTGGTGTAATTTAAAATTAATATTTCTTTCTGATTTCATAATAACATTTTGCAGCACAAAGGACGTAAGAAGCTTAACAGATACGTTTCCAGTGTATCAAAGTTTCATAGGGATAGTTTTAGATTTGAGGAAAGGGGAGAAAATACGCTTTCAAAAAATTGGAAAGGTTCGAGGCAAACTATATTAGCGCTAATCTACATTTTGATGCAAAATTAACTTGGAAAGACCACATCAAAACAGTTGCAAACAAAACGTACGCAAAAATTGCTAAACTTTATCCTCTTCTAAACTCTAAATCAGCTTTAAGTATTGAATGTGGAACTACAATTTATAAATCGATATAACGACCAACAATCTCGTATGCTAGCCCAACTTGGTGTAATGCAGCAAAAACACACATCGAAAAACTACAAATAATTCAAAATAAATGTTTAAGAAAAATAACTAAGGCTCCCTGGTTTATTAGTAACAAACAACTTCACAGAGAATTACGAATTGAGTCAATACAAGAACACATCCTAAAATCCTCGAACAAGTTCTTTGACACTCTCAGGATCTCCAGCCACTCCCAACTTCAAACTCGGCAAAAACTACCCAAAACCAAATAGAATATGCTCACGATTTCCCAAGGATAAACTCAGACCTCCATAAATACTCAACGTCATTAATTCCCAACAGCTATTAATATAAAATAATAACATAAATATTTTATTCAATGAATTATAAAAATAAATTCACATCAAACCAATTTTCAAAAGTATACATTGAACACAGCCTGTAATATTCAGGACAATTAGCGTGAGTCACGAATGTCAAAGCATTATTTTGTAAAATGTTAACACCCATGAAAGGCAGCTATGCCGAACAGGAGGCAATAAATAAATTTTAAAAAAAGCGCTAATCTAGCGCTCCGCCCCATTGCAAAATTCGTCACCATCGATCGCGTAACTTTCGATTCATACAGTACAGCAGAAAAGCGCCACGGTTGGCATCACTGTTGCCATAAGCGTCCGTACTTTATTCTTAAACTCGGACGCGAGTTTATAGCCAATGTTTTATTTACTTAATTCAGCGTAGACTAGATTCGTTCTACAATTCTAGTTATTTTACAAAATAAATTTGGCTGATGTTAACTGCAAAATAAGTGTGAAAATCCCACATTCATCGGCACCGAATTCATTCCATGTCTATTCTCCGTCAGTCTCTCGGGACTGTCTCATGTCCCAACATCGCCCCCTTCTGTAAGAAAAGATATGTGAATGCTTTACAAAAAGCCAAACTTCACGACTGACTACCAATCTTCATTATATTCCCCCTTCACGTATTTTGTCTTCCAATAAGCCACTCCTTCATTAATTAAATAAATAAATATTAATTTAGTGTTCAAAGCAAATATTTATTTGTGTCACATTTCATTGTTTCTAAATTATCGTAAGTAATTACTCTAAAATTTCGGACATTTAGTGCATACTACACATTGTTAGTCCATGGTACTCCATTACTGTAGTTTAGCAAGTCCACGAATATCAGTCAGAATGATCTAGATCAGTGTTTTTTGAAACTTTTTAATTTCAAGAACTAGTGGGATGTTTTTAAAAGGTTTGAAACAGCCAAATCATGGAGTTTTGAAATTTGATCTCATGTGCCCCTTTACAGAAGATCAGAGGATAGCGGCAAAGAATAGAAGACTTGGAAGGAGCTTCATTCTGCCCACTTATCTTACTTGTGTTCTGTATTTAATTTTGTATATTTTTCTTTGGGATATGTGCCTGGTAATGAGGTTATTAGCAAAACTATCCAAAATTAAATAAATTTACATGTCACTTAACAGACTGGTAATTACAGATAATTAGTTATTGTTATATCTGTCTTGTTGTTTAGCAAATGTAGTTTGAATATGGTTGGTTTCTTATGAATATAAATCGTGTTAAGCACTACCTGTATATTTAGCTTGTATTTTTGTGTATTTATAGCTTTAAAGCTGGCCAAATAAATGGCCAAAACGTTGGCATTGTAAAAAAATTAACTTTTATTGACCTACCTTCCGAATTCTTCACATTACATTTTGTGTGAAATGTTGCTAGCGCTAACAGTCTACCTCACGAGACCCTGACTTTCCAAAATTTCTTTATCTAAAATATGTTTTTTTTCTTATCATGAGTCGCGTTTTATTTACATGTAGGTAATACTCACAAGTCATTACTCATAATATAAGAAAGTAGAAACACCGATCATTAGGTCGAAAAAGGATATGTTCATGTTTAATCATTTTAACACACTCTGTCACAATCTAACACTACCTTCACACGTCAGGATAAATTTGGATTGAGTATAAATTAGGTAAGTGCGGCATGAGCAATGAAATATTCCAGCTGATTAACTATACGAGTACTGAATGCCTCTTATCTTACGATACGTTTGTATCAATGGCTTTGTCGAGTTCGATTTCGTAGTTACTTTTGGTTCAAATACAGCAAAGGTCAGCAAACATGATAATTTTTCAAGTAAGAAGTTGACAGCAGTAGTAATAGTAGAAGTAGTAGTAGTTGTAGTTGTTGTAGGTGTAGTAGTAGTAGTGGTAGTGGTGGTGGTAATGGTGGTGGTGGTGGTGGTGGTGGTAATGGTGGTAATGGTGGTGGTGGTGGTGGTGGTAATGGTGGTGGTGGTGGTAATGGTGGTAATGGTGGTGGTGGTGGTGGTAATGGTGGTAATGGTGGTGGTAATGGTGGTAATGGTGGTGGTGGTGGTGGTAATGGTGGTGGTTGTATTAGTTGTAGTAGTAGTAGTAGTAGTAGTAGTAGTAGTAGACGTATCACTAGCAGTAGATACGAGGCGGTGGCGTTGGTTCCCAGTAGTATTTTACTCCTGTCACCGTTTCTAAGATGGTATTGCTAGACACCCCCATACACAAAACTAAAGAAGAATCTTTCGCCTTAATTTTGGGGTAATATCAGACACAAAAATTTAGATCTCTAATCCCCCCAAAATTAAGATATCAACCCTTACTTTCTCCAAACTCGAATTTTTTATATTATCGAAATAAGCGAATTATGGGCTCCTTTGGGACAGATTTCAAAATATTAAAACTCATCCCTACTTACGAAAATAAAAACCGAAACCCACATCTCAAACCACCTTCTCAACACTGAAAAGTTCTTGTGCTTGTCCATTTCAAATATTATTTATTTATTTTCTATTTAAATTTGACGTCAAAATTGGTTGACAAAAATAACTTCAAATTCAACTACTTTCCCGTCTCTACAATGTTTTTCAGCCTAATGTATGCAATAGAAGCTGTGAAAAAAATGAAACATGAAAAACAGTTTTCTCGTTGTATCTCTGCAAGAGATTGCCCTAGGAGGTGCCTTTTTTGGGTAACCTACGGCATTTGGGGGCACTTTCACCGCCTTATTCGGGTATATCCTTTAATAAAAACTACTCATATTACGAAAAATGTAACATGACCTTATTTTATTATGTCTTTAAAGAACAAATTTCATTAATGAAAAATCCCTTTTCAATTATTATAGTTGTAGGAAAACGCCCAAAAAGTGCACTTTTGGAATTGAGGAAAAATCAGGGATTTCAACGAAAATGAGACGTGCACCATTCTCTTAACCGTTCTGTACGCAATCCAAGGATAAAGATTAATCAAAAAAATTTGAGCCATTTTTGAGAAAATTTTGAAAATGCTTTTGAGGCGTCATGTTAAGTTCCAAATAAATAGATGAATAAGTACTCGTACATTTAACACCATAATTCTTTTGCTAACATAATCCCAGCTTGTAATGCACTTTTTGTTATTTTTTTATATGGATTTGGACACATTTGATTTTTACTTTTTTGTCTTTATTACCATCACTGTAGAAGTGAAGATAGCCGTTCCTATCTTGTACACATTTTCTCTTGGTTTTGGTTAGTGTGCAGACGTCCAACCGAAATGTTTGAATTTGTTGGAATACTCGTCAAGTTGGGTTGCAATATATTGAATGTTCCAAGTTCCAAAAATCATTTTCTTTTTTAGCTTCCAAAGTCGTCTTCCTGAAGCTTGGTTATACTTCCGATACTTGGCGTTTGGATTAAGAACACTTTTGAGTTTTTACGGAGGCGGGTGTTGGCCCATTTTGAGATTTTTGAGGTTTTACGGCGGGGTGTTGGCCCATCACCCAACCCCCAACCTGGAGGACCAAGGGACTTTTTATTCGGGCTTCCCTCGCCTTAGGAAGTTCCCTTCTCCGTGACTTCGACACGTCCTTTCCTTTCCTCTCTTCTGAGGTATTTTCATTCCCCAAGGTGAGATGCTCACCTACCCCTGTCCTCTCTTCCGCCCTTAAATTGGGGCAGTTGACAATACAAAGTGAACCGCTTATCCCGATGGTCACTAACGCATCAAATAATGGCATTATTAAAAAGAAATAAATTTGTGCGAGACTGATACCACGAGCACGTACAAGCCCTCGTGAGATATTCTGCAGTAGGCATAACGCCAATACTTGCTTGAAAGTTGCAATAAACAACGCCAAAAGCACGCCGAACGGCTATTGTCTTTCCTGACCTTGTTTATTTTTTATGTCACAGATCAGCCATAGATGTCGGAAAGGTTAGGGATGGCTACACAGCAGGGAAGTGTGGCGACATTGAACATCGCGGCCACACGGCACTGTGCTGCATAGCGAGCGACACGGTGGTCGCTCTCAAAACGAATGCCTAAGGGCCGCCCTCTGCGTCCCTAGATTTATTCCCATTAAAATGTACACCGCGATTTATCAATGCCACTGCTGATTGATCATATCAAAAATATTGTTTCAATCTTTTTTGAAAATGCAGCTGTCTCGAAAAACTCTTATCTCCGTGATCGCCTCATACCAACCCGATCAACGGGTGAAGTATAGGCGACCGAAGCACTTTCTGGAGTAAGAGTAATCTTGAAACAGCGAAATGAGACGCGAAACATAAACTAAGCATTTCTGCACACACAATGCGGGCGCTAGTTGGCTTAAGTCATTTTTGACCTTCTGTTTTTCTTCATGTTGCAGGATTGGCCATAGACACCCGTAAGGGTAGGGATGGTCGCACCGCATTGCGCATTCCGCACGTTCACGAAACTGCACAAAGAGGGCTCTGCGGTGGTCAATCGCCCTCCAGAACCGCGTTTGCCAGGTGTTGCCCCTCCCCCTATCACTTGAGGTGCGGATGGAATGTTCCATTCATCGGAAGGCACGGAATATCCTTGCTCTCCTTCTCTGGGACTTAGGGGGACAATTACAAACGTAATAAAATAATAACGAGGAAAATTTATTTGATGGGACACGTGTTGAGTGGTTTCCGTGTCACGGAAAAACGAAATCGGTATTAAATAAAATTGGTAATGGTCTGAAACAGTGCATTCAGTGCCGTCAATAAGAAGCCACAAGGTTAGGACAAATGAACATAGTGCACAGGAAGAATGAACAAGGAATACTTCATAAATCTTCTAAATCAGGAAAGAGAGATGGAATGCGAACATGTAAGTGTGATCCAGAAGAATAATATAAGCGTTCGTGATGAACGTTTGTTATGCTGCTAATGCGCGGAGTTATTAGGTAATGTTTCAACATTTAAAAAAATGTAATTGAGTTTAAAATTCGTATTTTAATGGTGAATGAGTAGCAAAAGTTAAAAGGCATCGTTTTTTAGCGGAATTTGGAAATTAAAATTGGTTTCGAAAATTAGGTCGTTGATAAGAAGGACGCAAGATGTTTAGGCTGAAAAAAGGGAAGAGTGGAAGTGGAATCATTGTATTTTCCGTCGATCAAGAAGGCAGACTTGAAAAACACAAGGTAAGAGAAACACATTATCATAATATTATAGGAAGATGAAGGTTTGTGGCAAAAAAATTAATATAGTAAGATCAAAGTTAGCAAGGTACTGAATAATGTCCTCACATAGCATGATAGGGAAGGAAGGAATGTTGCAAATTAATTAAATGTATGATTGAAATTAATTTTATATATTATAAAGGGTGTTTATTAAGGTTTTGGTGTTCTTTGAATTTCAATTTTATCGTTATCACCAAGCTGATGAGCTATGGTATAAGAAAAAAAACTTCCAGTATTGTAATCAGGTCGAGAGCAAGGAATCTCCCCGATAAAATTGTAATACAATGAATTTCGAGATATTATAAATGTTCATGAAAATGATTTCACGGTTAGACAGAGAATTCCAAATTAAGTCACCTGGACAAGTAATTCACATCCTTACTCCCCATAGGGCAGGTTATACAGACCTGCGATTCTAAATTTTTCGAAAACCCATATGATGCGCATTTTCCGCATGGAATATTTCATTAGATGTTATGAGGTAAAAGAGCTAGACACTGGGCAGATAAATTAAATTATAATATTAATGACTGAATTAATAAGGGAACCGCAGAATCGCAGGTCTTAATACAGACACCAACTAGTGGTGCTACTGAATGGGACAAACTTTCTCGTGGTGGTTTTCTGATTGGCACTCTGATTGACAGACTTTCTCCGTGATGGCTTTACCGTCTTGTCCCGTCCTCTTGCCAGAATGCAAAGAATGTTAAGGAAATCCGGGGAAAAATCAATTGTAGTTGTAAAAGATGTTGCGACAGAATTTTCGGAACTAATTGGGAATGATCTGTATTTTTGCATTTAGCATTTGTGCTAATGCAAATGTGCTATGTGCATTTTTGTGCATGTTAGCAAAAAAGCGTAAAAAAAGTAGCTGTACTAATATTTTAACTGTTGGCATCAATACCTGTAAGTATTTATCACAGCGAGTATAATTTTGTAAATGCAATAATTCCAATTTATATCCCGCATGGAGGTAACACAAGGCAATTGGGTGTTGGGAACTTTTGAACGGGAGTATAACATTATCAGCTGCTACGATTCATTGGTAAGTCCATGCCAATGATACTGAAAGAACATATTTGAACAAATCTGGGCATGAAAGAAATGAAGTAAGAAAGAAATTTTCAACACATAAAACAATTTTAAAAATAGATTCCAGCGTCGGCGACGCCACATTTTATTCGTGATTTTGTAAATGTTACTTCCCACTCACGTCTTACTCCAGCAGTTTTCATCCATTATTTCCCATTTTTGTTTGAAAGCAATACGACAGAAATCGATGGTTGCACAAACCTAACATTAAATATCCGATAAGTACATGGAAAATATTGCCCAAGAATTTGCCATGGACATTTTAAAGTCTTTTAAGTAAAACAGCATTTCTGTAAAAGTGTTGCGACCTAACGTGATCGTATTGATCGCAAAAACAAGACTGCAAGACTCCATCAGTTGTGTGGCAGATATGATGAACATGGCTCCTTTTGTGAGTCGCGCAGTGCTTGGGCTAATTTTATCTTTTCTCTTTCAACTCATCGGAGCAGAAAGAATTTTTTCAAACAATGGTATGCTTGTTCGTAAATCTACGTTGCAATGTGTTCGAACTCCATATGAGGCCGGCACTTCGTCTGACAAAATTTGGTCTATAGGCGCCGCATCAGGACACGCGAAAGACATGCATGGTTTACAAGCTAAATGCATTAAAATTCATGATTATGTTAAAAAAGAGAAAAATACCTTTGAGACCGTGGCTTATTCAATCTTGACAATTTTTTGTTACTGGGAAAATTTCCTAAAGATTCAGTCTTCTTCTGAAAGTCGACGTGCAAGCATTGGGCGGGAGCACCTCCCAACCCAATGTTTCGCGATGGAAGCAGAGGCTCTTGCTGTAAAAGATCGTCCTCTCTATCGTCATTTGAAAACAAACAGCATCAAATGTGTAATGGAAGCTAACATTTTTATACTGTGTGCGCGCCTTGGAAGAAATGATTGCAAAAAAGCTATCGTGACTTGTTCTCCCCTCAAACCAAACGACTTGGACAGGCTTCGAGACAACGCTCTATTCTACTTGGCCAGTGCAGATTATATAAAGTGCCTTCTGTTCACCGCCCTTGCTTTGCGTACAAATAATGACAAACGACCCCCTCTGCGAGGTTTGCATGCCCTAACTCCCCTGCGACCGTTGGATGGATGGTGCGAAATGTGGAGGACTGGAGGGAACATTTAAGCGGAGGATCCGGCGTCCATGAATGTACGAGCGGATCCATTGCACACTGCAAGATTCATCGGAGACGCCTCAATCGAATGCAAGCCGACGTGGAGAAGAAGACACCCTGAGCATTATTCTTCTATCTCAGACTTGATGAAGATTCTTGGCGAGCATATTGGTTCCTCCGAGTGCTCCAATGTACCTCAAGACGACTACTATGAGGCGAAAGTTCGACTGACTTTAGGAATGGCGTCGCCCTACTAACGTTCGCGACGGTCATCCGGTTGGTCGGGGTACAATCTGCCCTCCTGCGTGTCTTGCGCGCATTCATTTCCGGTGATTTCAACGCCCGACAAGGGTCGCTCGGCAACTTCTTCTTTCTTCTCGTCAGCTGTTTCGGACTCGTCATGCTCAACGCCTTCGCCGGAGTTTTTACGAGCTTCCTCAGAGTTCCGGGAGAAAAAACGCAATGGCGGACCCTGAAGGAAGTGGCTAGCCACGTGCACATTGTGGTGGCGTCGCCGACATTTTTGAGTCTAGAAAGCGACGACGAAGCTCTTACTCGGTTGCAGGGTAAGGTGCGCCAAGGCAACGGCCAGTTGGTAGATCGGTGCGACGATGTGGCGTTGGTGGGGGGTGGAAACGCGTTGGAATTCATGCGCATTCACCGTGGTTTCGTGGACGAATCCGGATCGCCCCTCTCGCACGTCGTGCCGCAGTGCATCGTGTCGCCAGGCTTTGCATCCGCCGCGGAGCGCCCGCACTGGCCGTGGAAGGAAACGTTCGTCCTTATGCTGCAGAGGCTGCTCGAGGCCGGGGTAACACACGATACTAAAAAGTGTTGGTTTTTTTTGTATACTAGTATTATAAATTGCAAGAAATCGTTCATAATCGGGCATTTTACGGCACAAATGATGACGTATCAGATCTTATGGCATGAATGATTGCATCATCACACATTTAGCCAAGCATCACACTCAAGCAATAAAGCTTAACATTATAAACTAATTGGATAAACTACTATTATGCGATTAGTTTGTAATGTTAAGCTTTATTGCAGTACATGTTTTGGAGCCGAGCGACGTTAGGAGCGAGTAAAGACGAGTATGTCAGTTTATGAACGACTTCTTGCAATATAAAATGTCGTTTATAATGCTGGTATACAAAAACAAGAATTTTCAAAATTCGTCACCAGAAAGGGCGAAATGGAGTTTCAAGGAACCAAATTACGCATATATATATATATATATATATATATATATATATATATATATATATATATATATATATATATATATATATATATATATATGCCAAAGACACTTTCTTGCGAGCTGCGTATATTATTTTTTAGTAGCAAGAATTCTTCGACACTTACATGTGTGTACTCTTGGGATCATTCTCAATAAATTAAGTGATAAGAATGATAGCTTTGTAATCGATAGAGAGTGCAAGTATGTTCTAGTTTTCAGAGGCGAGTAAGGAAAACAATTGTTCATCTAACTAAAGACTTGGTATATTTTTTCCAATTTGAAATGACTCGTCGGTCACATCAATTTCCATAGTTTTCGATTGATCAATACACATCATTTAATCATGTTACAAAAACAAAATATGTTTATTCAATTTCCTCATTCAATAAAACGTAGTTTAGTTTAAGTTTAGCTATATATAAATTACGATTTTGTAATATAAAAATAAAGGAAAAGAGAAAATTAACGTTTACAATATAATCTCATAGACAGGTCAGTGGATATCATCCAAAAATAATATAATTTTAAAAGCAAAAGGCAGTAGGTGCTCAAGCCCCTCCGGTGAGCGTGACTACAGGTCGACCTGACGAGCAGAACCCTAACAGACCGGCCACAGACAGCGCACAATATTTCTTTCCTCTTTCTTGTCCTGCCTTCATCCCTTTCTTACACACACTCACATGCACTTCCCTTCCACCCTAGTCGGGAGCTTAGAGCTTGTTCCGGCTGGGGAGGGTCCGCGCTGGTGGGAGATATCTGGTTGGGAAAAACCACGCTAGCCGCCGTGTATGCTGGCGCCAGGTATCGCCATCCGGCTACAGATCACCGCTACCTCCCGCGATAAAACAAGCACTACCCTTACGGGACTACTGACCTTATCCGTTGACGCGCCCGGACACACGATGTAATCAAATAACGGGACTGTCGCTGCCGCAGGGCCTTCCGCCACCTGGCGCTGACGCGGGGCCACGCGCGGCCGGCCGGGCTGCGGAGGCTGGGTCTCGCCGACGTCACGCAGCCGGCCATTTTGTTGGCAGGCGGCCTGCTGCTCGCCGCCGCCGCCGCCGCCGCCTTCGCCCTCGAGTGCGCCTGGGCCCGCGCCAGGCCTGCGAGGGCCCCCTCGCCTCGTTGTTGGGCGCAAAGGCCATGAAACACTCTCCAAACACTCTCCATGTGCTTTTTGCGAAGTTGGTTTGAAATAGGGGCGGATTTATGATGACCTAAAACATTGCCAAAAATGATCAGTAAATTGCTCTTAAAATGCTTTAAAAATGGCCTAAAAGCAAAGAAAAATTACGTAAAGAATTTGACCAAAACCACTTCAGATGAACAACTGAAGATGTTGGATATGTTACTTCTGTAACCGATGCTTTATTCTTTTCCAAGTTGAGTTCAAGTGAACTCAGCTCGCAAAATTTTGGTTTGGACTGTTCTTTAAAAGAAAATCTCGGCCTTTATTTATCGCGAAATCGGCCGAACTGACAATGGCTCCGATAGGCGTCACAGAACCTTAGATTACATAGTACTTACAACGGGTGACATTACATGAGCGAAGAAATCGAATAAGACACTCAGGAATTTTGTGGTGTACTACATTTGTTGCACCTCGTAAATATTGTTTGAAGCAAGTGCCATTAAAATAAAATTGAAGTCGATGAAATCAGCGAAAAATGCATTAACAATTACGTAAAAAGGTAAAAAAATTACTTATTTGTCGAAATCGACGAAAAATGCAAAAAAAGCTGACATATAAAAATGGTTAATTTCCTTTTGTCATAACATCAAATTAATTTCTATACTAAACGGAATTGTCCTGAAGCGAAAAGAAAAAAAAACATTACATTAAAATCCGTCCCTAGATGTGATCTAATACGAGTATGTTCTGCTAATGAGAAACTGGCTTAGGTGGCAATCAACTGATATCACTACAGGGCCTCTGACTGGGAGGTGCTAGGATTCTAGTCCAGGCGATGGCAGGATTTGCTCAGAACACTTGCTTGTGAGCTCGCTTGAGTATAGCCGATGCCTGCAGGAGAAGTTTAGCAGCCGGCTACTCTAATCGGTAATTTTCCGTGATTTCTCCTATCACCAGGCGAATGTCGCAGTACAAATGATTTCGTACTGAACTATAGACAGATTTGCCAGATCTGGAGTGCTATTCCCCAAATGTAAATCAAAAGTCCCTGTTTTACTGGTTTTTCCAATGTAGTTTATATGATTGGGATCAAACTTTTGTTAAACTAATAATTCTATGTATGTCATAATTTGTAAAATGTGTTACTTGTGCGTAAAACAATAGCAAACGCTAATGACCTCGGCAGCTTCTAAAGAGGCCTAAAATAAATACAATTGTAAGAAATCCCTAAATGTCAGGTAAAAATCGCGGATTGCGGATATCTGTTGTATCCCTCTCTACATACTTAAATTTCTTATCAAACAGAAAATTAATAGTGAAAAATAAATAGCAAAATTTTCTACCAAAATTCCATAGGACTACGTAGAAATTCCGGTCAACCTGTTGTATATTGCCTCACTGTTGTGAAACAAAATTCTCGAAACTACACATCTACGTCTCTCACGAGCCTCAGCTTCTCATCGGCATTCTGATTCCTATTGTGGCGTCATATCTGTCGCCAGCACAAACGCACTATAGTAGCCATGTGGACAGCCCTGGCGGAAGTGACGCGGGGCTGCACATAGGAATGCGGGTCGTGGAGGCAGGTTTGGAAACCCCAAATCCGGCGGAGGAGCGCTGGCAGACACTGCGGGTGACGCGCTTCCGTCAAACTTGCCGGAGGGTATATAAGCAGAAACCGATTTGAAAGCAGTCTTCTATTCTTATGATTCTTCAGAGGTGAGCGCGTCGGTAGGGCGTCGTGAGGGTTGTGCGCGGCGTTGCATGGTAATGCATAGGCTACCGAGGCGGGGAATCGAAGCCGGCGTGCTACGTCGTGACAGCAGGTGCGGCATACTCGCATGTATGCTCGCGTAAGGTACTGGTGCATCACACCGGGGATGGTAATTAATTATCGGGCCAGCGGTGGTGGTAACCAGGGAAAGTTCCTTCTTGTAACGGTTAACTTCAATTGTAAATATTGTATATAGTGTTATGGTGTCGGAATATCTTATTTCTAATAAATACTAAATATTTACAAGCCGTTCACGTCTGTAATTATTTGCCCCGGCAAAGACGCCACAGACGTAGGAGGGATAGAATGGTGGCAGCGGTTAACGAACTACCACGCACATAGAATGGTGGCAGCGGTTAACGAACTACCACGCACGTGTAGTGTAGGCAGCGGTTAACGAACTACCACGCACGTGTAGTAGCGGTTTAGGAACTACCACGCAAGTGTAGTGTATGCAGCGGATCACGAACTACCACGTAGGTGTAAAATGGTGGCAGCAGTTCAAGAACTACCACGTAGTATAGTGTAAGCAGCGGTTCTGGAACTACCACGCAAGTGTAGTGTATGTAGCGGTTCAAGTACGCAGTTTATGGTTAGTAAACGACCACGCAGTTGTGTATGTGCGGTGTTTGTCTGTGGTAGGCAGCATCACACGGAAGCACGCCAGGAACGGCAGGTAGAATAATTACGCCAGTAAGGGGCTTCATCCGTCCATGGGTAATTAGTGAGCGTAGGAGGAATAGAATTCTGCGGTTCACGTTCAAGGTTCGGTCGGTAGTGTAGCAACAGCTATAGAAACGAACAAAACACCCAGCAGGTAGGGCGCTTAGTACCAGCGGGACAGTCATCCAGAACAGCGGATCGGGCACGCGGAAGTGAAAGTAAATTTGGCCGCAGGTATCCGCCGGAGAAAGATTAAATAGTGGGCGAGCGAGCAGGCTCAGCCAGGGAACAGTTTCGACGTAAAAATATTCATAGTGCGCGAAATAAAGTAAAACGCGAACGAACACGTGCGAGTACACCGGCGGGGCGAAACTTCAAGCAGAAGGACGGGAAGGAAGGACGAGTTGCAGCCAATCCATCCATCTCATCACGACATCCGTCAGCGCCGAACGTGCACGCATAAGCAGCAGGAAGCAGCCACGTGCAAGCAGTGGAAGCTGAGGGTAAGTGTGTTCTTTTGCAACGCGTAAGGCACTGTTTGAAAGCAATGGCGCATTTACTGAGATTTCGAAAGGAGGGAATGATCCGAATCGCCAGGGATTTAGGAATAGAATTAGATGGATCGGAAACAAATCCGACTTTAAAGAAATTAATAGTAGAGCATGAGGATTATTCCGTTGAATTAACGGAGGAATTGGGGCAACAGCACGAAAGAGATAGGAAGGATAGAATGCTGGCAGAGGAAAGAGATAGGAGGGATAGAATGCTGGCAGAGGAAAGAGATAGGGAGGATAGGAGAATATTAGAAGAAAGGCATGAGAGAGATAAAGAAAGGCAATATCAGTTAGAACTTGCGAGAGTGCAAAATGCCCAGACGGGCGAAACAAATTCGGAGATTCTTTCGGAAGCGCGCTCGGAACACGCGAGAGAATATATTAGAATAGGCCAAATAATTGGTAGATTTAAAGGAGAGCAGGACGACATCACATCTTATCTGAGCGCGTTTGAAAGCCAGTGCAGGCAATTGAAAATCTGCGAAGAAGATTGGGTTGTTAATTTAATCGGATTACTTCCGCATAATGTTAACACATGGCTTACTTTAGATGAACAAGAAGAAGCGTTAGATTATGCGGAGCTGAAATTGAAATTATTAGAATTGTACCGGTTTGATGCCGAGAAATTCCGGCAACTATTTAGGAAACATAGCAAAAACGGAGCGACTTGGAGCATATTCGCGAGGGAATTGCTAAACTATGCCAGAGAGTGGGTAGCGGGACTTAAAATAAACACATTCGAGGGTTTATTGAATTTGATCGTGGCCGATCAAATGAAGCATAAAGTTCCAGGGGATATGCGGGAACACTTTGTGGTTAAATGGGCCGAATTTTCGAATCCGCTTGAGTTCGCGAAAAGACTAGATGCGTACGAGAATGCGCGGCAAGGGTGGAAGAAGCCACAGTTACCATCTTTCCGGCCGGAAAGAACATTCCGGAAAGAACACGGAAACAACAGGGCACCTGTTGCTCCTCACGTGGCCCCCAAGCCGGCAGGAAGTACTAATGGATTAGAGAAACATAGCGCGAAGAAAGAATTCGAGGCACCTTATGTCCGCAAGTGTTACGAATGTCAGTCGACAACGCACTTGATAAAGAACTGTCCGCGGAAACAGGGCAATCAAGTAAATCACGTGTGTGAACCCGAGGCAAGGGAATTCTTGAGGCAGCACATTGTGGCAGGGACCGTGAATGAACAGCCGACTGAGATCTTGAGAGACACGGGCGCGTCATTTGATCTAGTATCCGCGAATCTAGTCACAGATCGTGATTATACGGGCGAATCGGTCTGGATCAAACAGCCGCTTCATTCAACTGCCATTAATTTGCTGGTGGCGGAAATTCGCCTAAATTCAGAATTAGGTAATGTAATCACTAGGGCCGCTATAGTGCCGAAGGAAAACGAACTTAGTTATTATCTATTAAGTAACAGAACGTATCAACTTCTGCAGGATATTAAACAGGGCTTAGTAGAAGAACAAACTGTGAACATGGTTATGACGCGCAGTAAGGCTGCGGCAGAAGGCAGAACAAAAGCAGATGATTCGGGGAACTCGCAGGTAAAATTGCCGGAGGCGGAAGGCGACCGCACAGCAAAGCCGGGCGAAGACGAGCATGAGCCGTCGGAGGAATTCCCGGAATTCTGTCTATTAGCAGACGGAGAAGAATTAGAACTGGCTGTGCCGATCGCGGAAATGTTGAAGGTAAATACGGAACAATTCAGCGCGGCGCAGAAGGGAGATGAGAGTGTAAATACTTTGTTTGAAAAGTATAAGGATGTAAAAGCAGAATCGGAAAGAGATACCTATTTTGTTAGGAATTCATTATTATTTAAGAAGCGGAAGAGCAAAAAGGGCGACATTTATGAAATGTTAGTTGTGCCCGGTATATTTCGTGGGCCTATATTAAGGATTTGTCATGAAGTTGTCAGTGCTCATCTAGGAATAGCTAAATCGAAGAACAATTTGTCTAAGCACTTCTTCTGGCCAAATTGTTTTAAAGAGATGGAGCAATTTGTGCGTTCATGCGACAGCTGCCAGCGCGTAGGTCATAGTGGTGATAGGAAGAAGGCACCTTTAGTGTTGGTCCCCACTATAAGAGAGGTCTTTTCGCGATTAAATTTAGATACGATAGGCCCGTTTCAGAGAAGCAGTACCGGAAATGTCCACGTACTTACTGCTATTTGTGTTGCGTGTAGGTACCCCGAAGCAATACCGATTCCAGATCTTCAAACTCCTACTGTAATTGATGCGCTTTTGCAGTTGTTCAGCAGAACCGGTTTCCCACGGGAAATTCAAACGGATCAAGGCCCGTGCTTCAGAAGCACGTTAATGGCAGAATTCGCAAATAAATTTGGAATTAAATTGATCCATAGTTCGGTTTATCATCCGCAGACCAATCCGGTTGAGCGTGTACATAGTACTATGAATAGGCTGTTCAAAGTTCTGTGTCTGGAAGCTGGAACTGACTGGGAAAAACAGATCCCGGCCATATTGTTCGCCTTAAGAACAAGTTTTCACGAAAGTTTTGGATTCTCGCCCGCAGAATTAGTATTTGGTAGGAATTTAAGGACTCCTATTACGTTGCTTTACGAGAATCTCTCTGGAATAGAGCCGGAAAGTAGCGAGGTAACGGAGTATATATTTCGTCTGGCGAATAGATTGAAAGTAATTAGAGACGCAGCTCATGAAAAACTATCGGCACTTCAGGTGAAAAGAAAAACCTGGTATGATAAGAAAGCAGTGATACGCACATTTAATGTAGGAGACAAAGTATTAGTGTTTGCTCCGAACAAGGTACGTAAATTATCTGTGCAATGGATAGGACCGGGAGAGATAGTAGAGAAGGTGTCTGACACGAATTACGTCATACAAATGCCGAACAAAAGTACAGGCAAGGTATATCATGTCAATATGATCAAAGCATACGTACAAAGGACAGAGTATGTTAATTTTATTGTCAATCAAGAACAGATAGGTGAATTTATGGAGGACGGAATAGAGAAATACGCCTTAAAATTAGAACCGGAGGAATTTGATGTAGAGGCAATGCTCGCAGGCACAGAAATGGAGCCGGAAGGAAGTGAAAGGCTGAGAGAGCTTGTAATTGAGTTTAGGGATATCTTTTCTGATAGGCCAGGGCTCACTAAGAACGTTCAGATGGACATTGAATTGCTGGACGAAAATGCAAGGGTGAGGAGCGCTCCGTATCGCACGTCACATCGCCAAACAAAAATCCTCCAGGATGAAATCACGAAAATGCTAAGGGATGGTATCATCGAGCCTTCAGATTCTGATTTCACATCCCCCATGATTTTGGTGGAAGCACCCGGAAAAAAACCCAGGCCATGTATTGACTACCGCAAGTTAAATCAGATTATTCGTACGGAATATTTTCCGCTTCCGAGTTTAGCCGAGCGAATTGAAACAGTTGCGAGGGCCAAAATCATAACCACAACTGACTTATGTAAAGGATTTTGGCAGATCCAAATGAGCGAGCGCGCTCAACGGTATGCCACCTTTACGACAAAATTCGGGTCTTATAAACCCCTCAGGATGCCTTTCGGCATCAAAAATGCACCATATGTTTGCAGCAAGCTTATGGAGGCATTACTGAAAGATTGCGCGGAGTTCGCCGTCCCATATATGGACGACATTGCAATCTTTAGCGACAACTGGGATGATCACTGCAAACATCTCAGAATCGTATTCCAAAAGTTACGTGAGGCCAATTTACGCGTGCAACCGGCGAAATGTAAGTTCGCTAGGAAATCGGTTACGTTCTTAGGATACGAGATTGGTAGTGGTTTGATGAGACCAAATGAAGCCAAAGTTCAAGTAATAAAAGAATATCCACGGCCTACGACAAAAAAGGAAATCCGTAAATTTATAGGTCTGATATCGTATTATAAACGGTTCATCAGAAATTTCTCGGAGAAATCAGCTGCGCTCACTGATCTATTGAGGGGAACACATAGGCAAGGCAAAATCCGGTGGTCGGAAGAGTGCGAAAACTCGTTTATACAGCTTCGCGACGCACTGTGTCAGGGGGCAGTCACTCATGCACCTGATTTTAGTAAGCCATTTTTACTGCAATGTGATGCGGCACTTAGGGGAGCAGCCATTGTGTTATCACAGTTAGATCAGGAAGGAAATGAAAATCCGATTCTTTTTCTCAGTAAAAAATTCTCAGACGGAGAATTAAAATGGAGCACCACGGAGAAAGAGTGTGCTGCTTTAATTTGGGGTTTAGGGAAGTTGCGTTACTATTTAGACGGTAATGTTTTGCTAAAGATAGAAACGGATCATAACCCGTTAGTCTGGTTACAACAGAATGCTGGGAATAATCCTAGATTGCTTAGGTGGTCTCTGGCGATTCAGCATTACAACATTATCATAAGCCATAGGAAAGGGATATTAAACGTAAATGCGGACATTCTCAGTAGGGTGTTTGAAAATGAGCGCCAGACAGTGTCCGAAGTTGCAGAGGGGCACACTGCACCCGGCAATGCCGATACGTGTGCGCCGAAAACACTGGAACACAGTGCAAAACAAATAGTGCAAGAAGAATGATGTATAAGTGAATGTGATGTTTGTTGTGTTGTGTCAAGATTGAGTAAACTTTTCCCAAGAAACCTACGAAAGAATAGTTTCCAGCAAATATCATGAACCTTTGTATTCATTTATATTCATTCTGGCAAGAAGAAAACGTTGTACAATCCTTCAAGAGAGAGATGTAAAAATTGTTTATTTGTTTCATTTTAAGTGTATCACTGTATGTGGTTTTAAATGTAAAACGGTAAATGTTAGTTTATTGTTGTTTTTTTTTTGTTTTTGTGCATTTATCACTGTATAGGGTTTTGTAATTCAGTGTGTCAGTTTGTGTGTATAGAACTGTATCTGATTTTGAATGTTTATTGATGTAATGTTTGTGGCTATATTGGTGATATTGTATGTGTCATTTGGTAGTGGGTGTATTGTACAAAATTAATTTAATTCAAGAATTTGGTTGTAAAAGGAAAAGGAACATACTATGGTTATTAGAGGTTACCACACCAGGCTGAAAATTCTTAACAATGCATAAGAGGGACCGACCGTACGGCAAGATCTTTAATATTTCAAGTACAAGTACAATGTAGAGTAAAAATAGGTCAATGGGGTAGGTTAGTAGGGCCTTCTCTGTTTGTTTTCTTTATCTGTGTAATTAGCCAAGTCAGGCGCAGTTGTATATAATGTGAGCCGATCGGCCTAGGACTTTCACACTTGTGGAATTTTCCTTCTGTGTTGATTGCAACTGCGACGAAAATTCCCGGGGGGGGGGGTATAGAGGAGTTTGTGGCGTCATATCTGTCGCCAGCACAAACGCACTATAGTAGCCATGTGGACAGCCCTGGCGGAAGTGACGCGGGGCTGCACATAGGAATGCGGGTCGTGGAGGCAGGTTTGGAAACCCCAAATCCGGCGGAGGAGCGCTGGCAGACACTGCGGGTGACGCGCTTCCGTCAAACTTGCCGGAGGGTATATAAGCAGAAACCGATTTGAAAGCAGTCTTCTATTCTTATGATTCTTCAGAGGTGAGCGCGTCGGTAGGGCGTCGTAAGGGTTGTGCGCGGCGTTGCATGGTAATGCATAGGCTACCGAGGCGGGGAATCGAAGCCGGCGTGCTACGTCGTGACAGCAGGTGCGGCATACTCGCATGTATGCTCGCGTAAGGTACTGGTGCATCACACCGGGGATGGTAATTAATTATCGGGCCAGCGGTGGTGGTAACCAGGGAAAGTTCCTTCTTGTAACGGTTAACTTCAATTGTAAATATTGTATATAGTGTTATGGTGTCGGAATATCTTATTTCTAATAAATACTAAATATTTACAAGCCGTTCACGTCTGTAATTATTTGCCCCGGCAAAGACGCCACACTATTTATTCTGATCTTACATTTCTCATCACCTTCACGCACTTCACGTACCCCATCCATCTCGTGTTGGCTAATGTGAACTTCACTTGGCCTTAAGTCTGATGCATGGTTCGAAACGTTTCCTACCACGGAATTTATCCGCCAAAGTTTCGATAGGGAAAACATTAACCGGTTAATTCTGAAATTTTCAATATTCACATCTCATCCACCCATTGCAATGCGAAGACAAAGTACATAGTCGCCATTATCGGGTGAATATCCGACGGTGCCAGTGTACTTTTCATCATAATCATACATTAAATAGCCTCGCCCTTCTGGTTGGTTGTGCCCGCTGTGAGCACTGCATGAGGGATGTGTATTGCAGGTTGCGTAATGACGTGTGTGTGTGTGTGTGTGTGTGTGTAAATATCACTCCCTTCCCACACACACCTCTAGGAACGTCTTACTCCCGGAGTATTCTTTTCCTCATTGTAATTCCACAGTAATAATGTATAATAGGTTGGGCATTGTTTACGCATTGAAAAGCTAAGCTGGAACCCGAAAACGAACACATACACAACCATATTTTTTTGTTCATTATTATTTTCGACAATGCGTACGTTTGTGCAATGTTTTCACCGGTGGTAAAATAAATACTAGTATTACTTGTACGTACGTGTACGAGAAAGAACTAGTGGTGCTACAGAATGCTACACACTTTCTCATATTAGTTTGCTACTTTCTTTGGTCTGTGCTAGCTATTCAGAATTGTCACGTATTCTTGCTAGCAGCCATTTATCGACGTTCAAAGTACATGTTTTTGAAATTTTCATAATTTTTAGGTATTCTAATTGTAGAACCGTGTGGGTGAATATCCGACGGTGCCAGTGTACTTTTCATCATAATCATACATTAAATAGCCTCGCCCTTCTGGTTGGTTGTGCCCGCTGTGAGCACTGCATGAGGGATGTGTATTGCAGGTTGCGTAATGACGTGTGTGTGTGTGTGTGTGTGTGTGTGTAAATATCACTCCCTTCCCACACACACCTCTAGGAACGTCTTACTCCCGGAGTATTCTTTTCCTCATTGTAATTCCACAGTAATAATGTATAATAGGTTGGGCATTGTTTACGCATTGAAAAGCTAAGCTGGAACCCGAAAACGAACACATACACAACCATATTTTTTTGTTCATTATTATTTTCGACAATGCGTACGTTTGTGCAATGTTTTCACCGGTGGTAAAATAAATACTAGTATTACTTGTACGTACGTGTACGAGAAAGAACTAGTGGTGCTACAGAATGCTACACACTTTCTCATATTAGTTTGCTACTTTCTTTGGTCTGTGCTAGCTATTCAGAATTGTCACGTATTCTTGCTAGCAGCCATTTATCGACGTTCAAAGTACATGTTTTTGAAATTTTCATAATTTTTAGGTATTCTAATTGTAGAACCGATATATTAATTTAATAATGTTAAAGAAGAGTAAAACCTCGTTCTAAATGGCAGTTTTCATTGGAAAATTTGGAGAAGTTCTTAAGAAAATGACATTTAAGCGTTACTGTAAATGCCAATTTTGACGTTCTTATTCACAGAATATTTCTGAGCTTTCGAAAAACTTTATTACAAGTCAATTGAAGCGCTTAAATTCAAAAATGCAATAATGTTTACAGATTCCTGAAAAGTGCTTATTAACGGCTTATATTTCAAAACTAGTTGTGCTACAGAATGGCACGGACTGTCTCGTACTAATTAGTTTTCTAACATATTGTTATGCGCTAACTTTTCGGACTTGCCAGATACTCTTGCCAGCTGCCATCTATCGACGCCCAAAATTCTTTCTTTTTTTAAATTTTCTCAAAGTTTCTGTTTCAATGGTAGATTCGAGGTATTACTTTTAAAATATTAAAAACGAGTAAAACCTCGTCCTATATGAAAATTTTCGTTGAAAAATTTGTTTTTTATTAAAAAATCGTTTAAGCTCTAATGTAAATGCAAAATTAGAAGCACTCTTCCTTAGGAATCTTTTGTGTTTTCGAAAAACTTGATTTGAAGTCATTTGAAGAACTTCAACTCACAAATGCAATAATGTATTCGCTGGAAATATGTTTACTAAGGATGTGAGAAATAATTTTAAAAAATACACATTATGTCACCTTAAACAGGGCAATTAGCACTGTCCGTTCCAAAAATTTAAAGAAAAAAATTGGAGCCTTTTTTGAGAAAATGGCGTTTGAGCGTTTCTGAAAATGTGGAATTTTGAGGCCGTTTTTACAGAAAACTTTTGAGTTTTCGAGAAATTTTATCTGACATTATTTAATGTACATGTACTCATAAATATAATAATGTGAACAAATTGTCATTAATGTAAATATTAAGGACGTGGGAGGTTATTAAAAAATAAATTTTTGAACTTTTTGAAAAAACAAACGATAGAGCAATACGGTGTTATGCCATCTCATAGACTAAATTTAGCACTATAACTACCAAAAGTTTAAAGAAAAAATTTGGAGCCCTTTTTGAGAAAATCTTGTTTTTGTTATTTTTTTAAATTGCACATATTGCACGCAATATTGCGCGATAACTACTAAAATTTTCGTAAAAATGTTCCTGACTTTAATGGAAGAACTAATTACGGAGAAAAAATTTTAATTGAAGGAAAATTCTCTTATCTTTTATTTGGTAGTTGCAGGAAGTCGACGAAAAAATTTCAATGTCTTGCAATTTTCGAAAATTCAGAGTGAATAGTGAAAATCGGACCTATGTCTCCTTTATAAGTGTAATTTACTCTATTCCTACTAGGAAGTTAAAGAAAAATGTTGGAACAATTTTTGACAAAAGTTTGAAAATGTCCCAAGGGCTTCATGTAAAGTACCCCCCAAAATTAATGAACGTGTTTTAACAACGGTGCTTGTTGCAAAGTGCTGGAGTGCGATCACTGTAATTTCATAACCTAATTCGTTTTTGTTTTGTATGAAGTCGATTACCGGCAATTATTTCAATATAGAGTTAATACAAAATCTCGACTTCCCTCTGGTAATCAAACCGCTGTTGGTATTCACGCGATGGTCATGTAATGGGCAAGCCAACGGCTGCGAAAGTGCGATGAAGTGGCATGCATTGGGTGAAGAGCAAAGAGTTTATGATGAAGAGCAGATGGCGTATACTCCCACGCACACTGGCGTCCTCCAGAGATTTCGAACAATGGTCCTCTTTTGCTGGGACCACGTCGCCACCCCGCGCTCTCAACTGGGTGGTATTGCAATACATCTGGCGCCAGCACGGCACCAACCCTCTCAGTCCCTTGGGCTTAGCCCTCTCCTCTTCCCTATTGTAGCGCATTCAGCACACGTGTCCTTTTTGGAAGCAACCACATTGTCTCGCTGTGTTCTGCGTTGCTGCCATAGACAAAATATGAGTGAGTGCTCTGTGGTTGCCTCAGCTGAGTAGCGCACGCTACAGCTTACGCTTGCAATGTTGTTCAGGTCAAACATCGACAGCTGACGTAGTAGTACTGTGTCTGCTCAATTGTCGCGAGCTCCGGAGGCTCCTTGAAGGCGTCGGGCTTACTTATTTACTTAATTAGTGTATATATTTTCTCAGCCCATAATTTAACACTCAGAGAGTTTTTATATTTGTGAATGATAGAGTAAACATATTTCTTTTAAAATAAAAAAATGTATAAATAATACAGATATTTAAAAAACTTCAAAATGTTTGCCGCTCTTTCACAGACGTCGCCGCCGTGCGTTTCATGTGTTGACACAACATCTGAGCAAAGTAATCCTGATGCTGCCTGTTGCCACCAGATTGCTGCAACCGCTGGAGTAGGCGTCGGGTCCTGGTCGAGTCGCGTTGAGTGATAAGTGTCTAATGTTGCCTTGCCAGTAAGATTGACCAAACTTGACTTCATGAAAGATCAACTGTTCGGTTTTTGTATGTATTTGTTATTCTTGTGTGAGTAATGATATTTTAAATCTTAGATGTTATTTGGTTCAGGATGTGTTGCTATCAGTGCATTTTGCAGGTTAGAAGTGACTGTTATGTGTTATTTGTCAAGCGATAAAAAAAAGTATACTTCTGAACGTGATACGCAAAGGAATGTGAAAAGAAAATTCTGCCTTCTTTAACTGACTTTAATTAGAGCAGGAGCATTTTGGCAGTGTAATTGTAAACTAAATAAAAATGGCAAGTACCAGTGTTATTAAGTCAGTTCCACCGCAGGATCTTTTGACAGAATTAAGAACTTTTGTGGCTGGAGCTACACGTGCTGTCAAAACAAATCCCTTGGAACTTGCTCGCACTGCTCTCTCCTTATTAAAGACCTTACCAGCTGCCAGAGATGCTGTGTTAGAGTACTTTTGTACTCTATTTGATTCTGCTGTCTCAAAATATGTGGCACAAATTGAGGTAATATTTAATGAATAATAAATGACTAGTAAGGGAAATGATTGAAATTTGATAATTATGTATTTGACCAAATGTGTTTTCTTTTGCAGAATGATGCCAATCCAAGTGGTGGTCATGAAGAGGCAACAATTGCAGAAATTCATAGTGTCTTATGTAATTTTGTTAGTAACAATCCAGAAGCCTGGGCTCCAATAATTTCTACATGGTCTCTTGAGCTTCTAGGTATAAAGCATTTTTTTAAAATTATTTTTGTGTAATTATGCTGTTTATTTCACCATTTAACAAATGTGATTTTAATGTAAATTATGCGATTTGCTGTCCTATGGTACATATCATGCTTATTGACAGCATACATTTTTTAACATTTAACTGACAATTATTGATATAATTCTTGTTGACCTTTTTGCACATTTTTCATCGAGATGTATTCTTTTTCTGTACAGGAGAATTATCTAGTCGTTATGCAGGAAGAGCAAGAGTGCCTCTAGGTGCTGGTTTGAATGAATCTTTACAACTCTGGATGTCTTGCAGAGCCACACGAACTCTTATAGACATTACAACACAATGTCTCTCATGTTTAATGCATTCTAACACAGAAACTTGTATCAATGCATTATTAAGTAAGTAATTTATTAACTTGCTTTGTTAGAATGAAACATTCTCTGATATTGAAGACTTAAAAACACATTATATGTAACTTCCAGATACAAGTGTAGCTCACAGTCCCCATTTTGATTGGGTTGTAGCCCATGTCGGAAGTTGCTTTCCTCAAACTGTTATTACAAGAGTTCTATCTTGTGGTCTGAAAGACTTTTGTCAACATGGTTCAATGGAACAGGGAGCAAAGGTAAATTAACTATTTAAACCATTATCATTCAACTTCTACTTTTCTTCCGAAATTAGAACTGCCCCTTATACTTTTAATATAACGGTATTAATATTGTCTTTAACCTTTCACATACGAAGTGAGGTACACGTGTACCCCAATCTCACTTTTTACTTGTGTACGTTTTGCTTATTTTGTGAAATTTTGTTACATTGTCCAAAATACTTCTGTTGACAATTACGTCTTGAATGAAATGGTTTTAAGGTGTTTTATGTTTTCTACTTAAAAACAAGCACTGGTACGTTTGTGCCCCGCTTGGTATTCCATGTCACCAATTTTTATTCCACATTAATTATTAGAAGCAGATAGAAAGAGTAGAACAAGATGCAGTAAGTGTTCATCATTTACTTATAATGAACATTCAGATACAAAAACAATAAAAATATGCATCAGTTGTCTAAAACACAAATAACCTTGAAAGAAGTATTTTGGTGAAATGTATTGGTGTAACTAACGAGGAACACAAGAATTAAGTTACTTGATTCTATTCAATTTCTTTCATTGTCTATTA